>OV121078.1:1084454-1402620 GCA_921293005.1 Nemoura dubitans
ACCTGAACACGCTGGCCGGCCGGTCGTACAATGACCTCATGCAGTACCCGGTCTTCCCATGGATCCTGGCCGACTACGACTCGGCAGAGCTGGACCTGACCCGGCCGGAGACGTTCCGGGACTTCGCCAAGCCGATGGGGGCCCAGAGCCCGGACCGGCTGCACCAGTTCCAAAAGAGGTACGCAATGGGGCACAGGGACAGGCTCGAAACCTTCGACCATTGCTAGCCGGGATACGCAACTAGCTCAGCGCTGTGTGTTTCCCATGCAACCTTCGACCATTGCTAGCCGGGATACGCAACTAGCTCAGCGCTGTGTGTTTCCCGTGCAACCTTCGACCGTTGCTAGCCGGGATACGCAACTAGCTCAGCGCTGTATGTTTCCCATGCAACCTTCGACCATTGCTAGCCGGGATACGCAACTAGCTCAGCGCTGTGTGTTTCCCATGCAACCTTCGACCGTTGCTAGCCGGGATACGCAACTAGCTCAGCGCTGTGTGTATCCCATGCAACCTTCGACCATTGCTAGCCGGGATACGCAACTAGCTCAGCGCTGTGTGTATCCCATGCAACCTTCGACCATTGCTAGCCGGGATACGCAACTAGCTCAGCGCTGTGTGTTTCCCATGCAACCTTCGACCATTGCTAGCCGGGATACGCAACTAGCTCAGCGCTGTGTGTTTCCCATGCAACCTTCGACCATTGCTAGCCGGGATACGTAACTAGCTCAGCGCTGTGTGTTTCCCATGCAACCTTCGACCATTGCTAGCCGGGATACGCAACTAGCTCAGCGCTGTGTGTTTCCCATGCAACCTTCGACCATTGCTAGCCGGGATACGCAACTAGCTCAGCGCTGTGTGTTTCCCATGCAACCTTCGACCATTGCTAGCCGGGATACGCAACTAGCTCAGCGCTGTGTGTATCCCATGCAACCTTCGACCGTTGCTGGCCGGGATACGCAACTAGCTCAGCGCTGTGTGTATCCCATGCAACCTTCGACCATTGCTAGCCGGGATACGCAACTAGCTCAGCGCTGTGTGTATCCCATGCAACCTTCGACCATTGCTAGCCGGGATACGCAACTAGCTCAGCGCTGTGTGTTTCCCATGCAACCTTCGACCATTGCTAGCCGGGATACGCAACTAGCTCAGCGCTGTGTGTATCCCATGCAACCTTCGACCGTTGCTAGCCGGGATACGCAACTAGCTCAGCGCTGTGTGTTTCCCATGCAACCTTCGACCATTGCTAGCCGGGATAGGCAACTAGCTCAGCGCTGTATGTTTCCCATGCAACCCTCGACCATTGCTTGCCGGGATACGCAACTAGCTCAGCGCTGTGTGTATCCCATGCAACCTTCGACCATTGCTAGCCGGGATAGGCAACTAGCTCAGCGCTGTATGTTTCCCATGCAACCCTCGACCATTGCTTGCCGGGATACGCAACTAGCTCAGCGCTGTGTGTATCCCATGCAACCTTCGACCATTGCTGGCCGGGATACGCAACTAGCTCAGCGCTGTGTGTATCCCGTGCAACCTTCGACCATTGCTAGCCGGGATACGCAACTAGCTCAGCGCTGTGTGTATCCCATGCAACCTTCGACCGTTGCTAGCCGGGATAGGCAACTAGCTCAGCGCTGTGTGTATCCCATGCAACCTTCGACCATTGCTGGCCGGGATACGCAACTAGCTCAGCGCTGTGTGTATCCCATGCAACCTTCGACCATTGCTAGCCGGGATACGCAACTAGCTCAGCGCTGTGTGTTTCCCATGCAACCTTCGACCATTGCTAGCCGGGATACGCAACTAGCTCAGCGCTGTGTGTATCCCATGCAACCTTCGACCATTGCTAGCCGGGATACGCAACTAGCTCAGCGCTGTGTGTATCCCATGCAACCTTCGACCATTGCTAGCCGGGATACGCAACTAGCTCAGCGCTGTGTGTTTCCCATGCAACCTTCGACCATTGCTAGCCGGGATACGCAACTAGCTCAACGCTGTGTGTATCCCATGCAACCTTCGACCATTGCTAGCCGGGATACGCAACTAGCTCAGCGCTGTGTGTTTCCCGTGCAACCTTCGACCGTTGCTAGCCGGGATACGCAACTAGCTTAGCGCTGTGTGTTTCCCGTGCAACCTTCGACCATTGCTAGCCGGGATAGGCAACTAGCTCAGCGCTGTGTGTTTCCCGTGCAACCTTCGACCATTGCTAGCCGGGATACGCAACTAGCTCAGCGCTGTGTGTTTCCCGTGCAACCTTCGACCATTGCTAGCCGGGATACGCAACTAGCTCAGCGCTGTGTGTATCCCATGCAACCTTCGACCATTGCTAGCCGGGATAGGCAACTAGCTCAGCGCTGTGTGTTTCCCGTGCAACCTTCGACCATTGCTAGCCGGGATAGGCAACTAGCTCAGCGCTGTGTGTTTCCCGTGCAACCTTCGACCATTGCTAGCCGGGATAGGCAACTAGCTCAGCGCTGTGTGTTTCCCATGCAACCTTCGACCATTGCTAGCCGGGATACGCAACTAGCTCAGCGCTGTGTGTTTCCCGTGCAACCTTCGACCATTGCTAGCCGGGATACGCAACTAGCTCAGCGCTGTGTGTATCCCAGGCAACCTTCGACCATTGCTAGCCGGGATACGCAACTAGCTCAGCGCTGTGTGTTTCCCATGCAACCTTCGACCATTGCTAGCCGGGATACGCAACTAGCTCAGCGCTGTGTGTTTCCCATGCAACCTTCGACCATTGCTAGCCGGGATACGCAACTAGCTCAGCGCTGTGTGTTTCCCATGCAACCTTCGACCATTGCTAGCCGGGATACGCAACTAGCTCAGCGCTGTGTGTTTCCCATGCAATGTTAAAGCATAGGCCTTACCAGTGTTATCTTCGGTCAGATCAACTCTATTACCATGATTATGCGGTTATATATTGCTATTTAAAAGATGGAATATATACTAGTCCATTCTAAATAAGACAATTGAACTTTAGAAGTAGCTAAATAATTCCCTTGTGTTTTGGTTTACATTTTTATCTAGTTTTAAGATAACGTAAAAACGGCAACATGTATTAAGACTTTGCACTGCATTCTAGTTGCCTTTCCCGTACCGGAGCAGTGAGAGCTGGCACGGCATGCTAGTTGCCTATCCCGTACCGGAGCAGTGAGAGCTGGCACGGCGTACTAGTTGCCTATCCCGTACCGGAGCAGTGAGAGCTGGCACGGCATACTAGTCGCCTATCCCGTACCGGAGCAGTGAGAGCTGGCAAGGCATACTAGTTGCCTATCCCGTACCGGAGCAGTGAGAGCTGGCACGGCATACTAGTTGCCTATCCCGTACCGGAGCAGTGAGAGCTGGCACGGCATACTAGTTGCCTATCCCGTATCGGAGCAGTGAGAGCTGGCACGGCATACTAGTTGCCTATCCCGTACCGGAGCAGTGAGAGCTGGCACGGCATACTAGTTGCCTATCCCGTACCGGAGCAGTGAGAGCTGGCACGGCATACTAGTTGCCTATCCCGTACCGGAGCAGTGAGACCTGGCACGGCATACTAGTTGCCTATCCCGTACCGGAGCAGTGAGGGTATTGAAATGTGATTTGATTCGCTGACCACCGTTTGTCATGTGCAGATACCGCGAGTGGGACGACCCCCACGGAGAGACCCCGCCCTACCATTACGGCACCCACTACTCGTCTGCGATGATCGTGTGTTCGTACCTCGTGCGGATGGAGCCGTTCACGCAGCACTTTCTCCGTCTGCAGGTAACGACTTCGGGCAGAACACTCTGCGGATGCGAAGGAAACTACTTCATACTGGGATTTGAATGCTACATCAAAAGTCTCACTGGTTTCCCAACGTTTCGTAACATATCTAGTTACTAGTTTCTTTATCAAGGGTGATGTCTCGACTATCACCCTTGATAAAGTGTCTAGCAAATGTTACGAAACGTTGGGAAATCAGTGAGACTTTTGATGTAGCATTCAAATCCCAGTTTGAAATAGTATTTTTCAAAACTAGTGCTAAGAATAGGATCAAGTAGACATGAGTCTCAGAAATTTAATACTCTATGGGGGCCAATTCACGTCCATTTCACTGTACCCCCTTAGCCCGAGTATAACTTCTTACCAACAAAGCGTCAAAAACCATTTAGAATAGCACGCAGTTATTTTGATGTCGCCCAAAATGATTGAAAGATTACTTAAAGTTAAAACTTATTAAACGAGCAGACATGAGAAGATAATTTACATAAAACTGACAGAAGAAAATATAAACACTGCCACAGTTATACCTGCCTCAGGGTAGGTATTGGGAGGGCTAGGTATTGGTCAAGCTTTATTTTAACTGCCAAATTCGAATCATTTGACGCATCTTCATTATCTTTTTTGATTGGGTTGAAGCACAATTTAATTGATCTGTTTGAGTGCAAGCAGCGTTTTTCCCAACAAAGTCATACCTATTTTGAGTTGCTTCCTATCCTTGAAACCTTGCACAAATCGCTAAACCTCTCTAGTCCTCGCTAGTCCTGCCTTGTGGCAGAATAACATGGGACTAAAGAAGCCTTAAGACGCTATACCCGCACTGAGAGGGTACAGCAAAATGTACTTGAATTGGCCCCCAGGGATGCACTTTTTACTACATTAACAGAAAAGTGAAATGTTTGCTACATAGGTAAAATGTTTAAAATGTAAAATTTTATTGGGATTATGGATAGTTTTTTTTTAAATGTAGATAATAGTTGAAATTCATTATTTTTTACTTCGAAAGGAACGTTTGAATTTGGGAAGCCTCTGAAAAAAGCACTAATTGGTTGCTTTGTTCACGGTTTTTACGTCCAGTCGGGCCATCACCCTTGAAGAAGTGACTTGTACTTTACGAAACTTCGGGAAACCAGTGAGACCCTTATTAGCTTTCAAATCCCAGTTTGAAATAGTTGTGTTTCAAAGCTAGTGTTAAAGATGGGAGATAGTACCTACTAGTAGACAAGAGTCCAAGAAATTTAAGAAGGCAGCCAACAAAACAAAAATTTACAAAACAGGACCTTCATATGTGATGATATGCAGGCTGCCTATTTTACAATGTACTTCCACTAGAAATAAACGATAAGAATGTGAGTTATTTTAAGCGTAGACTTGAGAGTTATCTTATCGAACATTGTTTTTATAGGTACCTACTATTGACGAGTTTATAAACGCACATACAAATGTTCAATGATTGTGAAAAGATGACAATCCCTTCTAGCACAATGTGTTTTTGTGGAAATAAATTGAAAACGAAATAGAAAATGAAATTGCGATTGGTTCAGGGCGGACACTTTGACCTTGCTGACCGGATGTTCAACTCGGTGCGCGAGGCCTGGCAGTCCGCGTCCAAACACAACATGGCCGACGTCAAGGAGCTCATCCCCGAGTTCTTCTATCTGCCCGAGTTCGTCAGCAACTCCAACAACTTTGACCTCGGTGAGGAAGCCGGGCTCGCTCTATCGCGTTCTTCATTTCGTCTTTTCATTTTGATTTTGATTTTTTTTTCTTTACAAATAAAGTAAAAACACATAGACATTTCATGTATTTAAAAAAAAAAACGTAAGTATAGATACCTAGGTACCTAAAACAGAAAAATCCCACATTAGTTTTCCCACATGTGTGGGTGATTAGATCAGTGTTTTCAAATCGTAATTCAATGCAACGTTGCGCATAAAAATAAATAAACAACATTTCGACGAGACTTTTCGTCAGCGTAACGACCGCCCAACGTTTGCCCCGTCGCCCGCAGGCTGCAAACAGAGCGGCGTCCAGCTGGGCGACGTGGTCCTGCCGCCGTGGGCCAAGGAAGATCCTCGGGAGTTCATCCGCGTGCATCGGGCGGCCCTCGAGTGTGACTACGTCTCGCAGCATCTGCACGAGTGGATCGACCTCATCTTCGGCCACAAGCAGAACGGGCAGGCCGCCGTCGACGCCACCAACGTCTTCCACCATCTGTTCTACGAGGGCAACGTTGACATCTACACGTGAGCTTCGCTATTTTTGTAGCTGTTAATGTCATGTTCATGTCATGTTCATGTCATGCTTCACAGCTTCACCATATTTTCTTAATTAGGTACTATTATCATTAGTTATCGTATCTGTAAATAGATTTAGTTATACAGTCTGTACACTTTGCTGTAATTGTACAGCATTTTTTATTCAGCTGCCCACAGAGCCTTTTTTACGGTTCAAGACACGGCTTGTGAGTGTTGAAACTCTTGGCTCGTGTCTAGCAGTCAGGGTCCTCGAGGTAGATGCTAATCCACTCACCTTCTTAACATGAAATGTAGTTTCGATATGCTTGATCAATGATAATAATAGTCGAATTCGGTTTCACAAAGCACCTACTTCTGACTGATAAGTTTTGCCCGCCGTCAAACTGTCGATCCTCTGCGTCCCCACTCGGCGAGCCAATGAATCCGATTGCCATCCGTCCAGGATCGACGACCCCTTGAAGAAGAACGCCACGATCGGGTTCATCAACAACTTCGGGCAGATCCCCAAGCAGCTGTTCAAGAAGCCGCACCCGTGCAAGAAGTTGACCGGCCCCCGGATGTCGACCGGGGAGTCCGGGCTGTCCACGTCCGGACTCTGTCTGGCCACCGCCGACCGGCTCTTCTTCCACAACCTCGACAATCTGCGGCCGTCGCTGCAGCCAATCAAGGGTGAGCTCGCGTTCGGCGTCTTCCGTCCCCAGGGAGCAATCGAAAGTTCCCCGTTTTGTCAATGTTGTTTGTTTAAATTTGAAACCGAGAACGGCGGAATCAACGTGATCGCAGAGCTGGGGGGCGATTGTGTAACTTTGTGTAACTTTGTGTAACTTTGTGTAACTTTGTGATTTCAAAACGATTCGTTTTCAATATCACTGCCTATGGTTTAACAACGGGGGGCAGTGATTTGAAATCGAGTGATTTCGAGCCAAATCGAACGAAATAAAGTTACGTGATCACCACTCAGGTATACTTGGGCCTAAAGTATTGATTATGAAATGAAGAGAAGTTTTATTGTTTGTTTGCTGTTTGTGTGGAGTCTGCAAATACTGTTAAGCTGGATTTACACGGTTCATATTAATGATATTAATATGCAAATGCATTGATACAAAACTTAAATGTTCTTGACAGGAGCCAGTAACACGAATTGAAAATGTTGGCACAGCCTTTCAAAAGCGTTGTTTCTAGAAGGCAGTGACATACCCATCCTTCTCTTGAAAGGAAACTTGAATGATATTTAGAACACGTCCTAAATGAGAAAACTTTGAATTCAACCTTCAATTCATTGCATTGAGCAAAACATTAATCCGTGTAAACCCAACTTTACAATATGGGACACTCCCTAAATCTTGCCAACAATATGGGACACTCTCTAAATCTTGCCAACAATATGGGACACACTCTAAATCTTGCCAACAATATGGGACACTCTCTAAATCTTGCCAACAATATGGGACACTCTCTAAATCTTGCCAACAATATGGGACACTCTCTAAATCTTGCCAACAATATGGGACACTCCCTAAATCTTGCCAACAATATGGGACACTCTCTAAATCTTGCCAACAATATGGGACACTCTCTAAATCTTGCCAACAATATGGGACACTCTCTAAATCTTGCCAACAATATGGGACACTCTCTAAATCTTGCCAACAATATGGGACACTCTCTAAATCTTGCCAACAATATGGGACACTCTCTAAATCTTGCCAACAATATGGGACACTCTCTAAATCTTGCCAACAATATGGGACACTCTCTAAATCTTGCCAACAATATGGGACACTCTCTAAATCTTGCCAACAATATGGGACACTCCCTAAATCTTGCCAACAATATGGGACACTCTCTAAATCTTGCCAACAATATGGGACACACTCTAAATCTTGCCAACAATATGGGACACACTCTAAATCTTGCCAACAATATGGGACACTCTCTAAATCTTGCCAACAATATGGGACACTCTCTAAATCTTGCCAACAATATGGGACACTCTCTAAATCTTGCCAACAATATGTCCCTAATGTAAAACGTACGTGCCTGGATTCGCGAAAGGAGGTCAAAAAACTTTACGGCAGAACTCGCGGTAATCTGTTGCCAAGGCAAGGAACAAAATATAATTCAACAAAATCCACCACCACGTTGAAAACAATAAAAATAAATGCGCAAAATGACCGACAGGTTGAAGCACAAAATTAAATAAATAGAAACTCTAATATGCCTCTTATAATTGTTGGTTCTTTTGTTCAAGTTTTTAACGCCAGTCAAGCTTTCACCCTTCATCAAGTAACTAGTATATGTTACGAAACGTCGGGAAACCAGTGAGACTTTCGATTTAGCATTCAAATCCCAGTTTGAAATAGTTTTTTTCAAAACTAGTGCTAAAGTTAGGATCTAATAGAAGACACGAGTCTAAGAAAATTAATGCCTCTCCGCACCCCGGCGCAGAACTGAAAGGCCCCGTGGGTCAGATCGTGCACTGGGACAAATCGGTGCTGGCGGCGGAGCAGAACAAGGTGCTGCTGCCGCCGTCGCATTCTCGCTACGTTGCGTGGGGCTACGCGGACCACAGTCTCCGCGTGGGCTGCTACGACGGGGACCGCGCTGTGCTGGTGTGCGAGACCCTGGCGCAGGCGCAGGGACAGGTGGTCGCCTGCGTTGCGGCCGGGCCCAAGACGGTCGTCACTGCCGGCACCAGCTCGGTGAGTTGCCGGTGTTTTAAAAGTCTCTGCGATCTGTCGACCTTTTAAAAGTCTCTGCGATCTGTCGTCAAAAAAATATCCCTTTTTTTTATGAATTGAAATTACCTAAAGATTGATTTATCAAAGATAAAATATTCGTTTAAAAGATCGTTTTCAGATTGAAAAACTGGGAAGATGGTCAATTTTTGTCCGTCAATGGACCACTTTAATCGAAGATTCTTTGCCTCTGTTTCGGCTTGTCCCGGAATAAACGGTAAACTTTTGAAGTAATGTTGTTATCTAAAATCCCATATTAAAATCACACAGAATTTAAGACACGTGATTCTGAAACACATCGGTTTAGGCATTGGGAAACGATCTTGATCTTTTAAAACGATATTTTTAAAAGGTTCGTGGAAAGAATATCTCGATCAAATTAAAAGATCTTTTTTTTTTTAAACAATCTTGATCAGTTCTAAGATCACTAAAAAATGATCTCGATCTTTATAAAAAGATCCTTTCCCAACTATGAGTGTATAGGGTGCAGATCAGTTTTCCAGAAAGTGGCTTTCAGACCAAAAGGTGCAAAGTTTACAAGACTGCATTGTTGAAGTTGTCATTTCAAGTTATCAGTTTGTTACAAGACAAAAAATTGGGTGCCAATTCCGGACCTGTTTTCAAAAATTTATCCCTTGAATGCTGGAACTTGGAACCACCCCAAAACTAGTCATTTTTATTTTTTACCTACCCGTTTTGGAGCCATGTATACGAAAGTGCAAAGATAATTTTGGTAAAAGGTCCATGGACACCCATTTGTACCTACATGTATTTTACTAATATCATACTCGAATATTGGAATGATAACTTAAACAGTGTGGCTGTGAGAACTCGGAGACTTTTGGTCTGTTTCAAAATTTTCCATGATCAATTTTCAGCTTTGGTCTCCCTTGGAAAGAAATAAGACACGAGGATTTGGATAATTTGGCACTAAATGCACGGTAGGCCAGTGATACCCTGCAGCTCAGAGCTCATATTTTTACAGCTCACCCAAAACATTTTTAACTAGGTATATTTCAAATGCCAACCAAGCATGCAATTTGCATTCGAAGATATATTGATTGGAAATTTCCTTAACCACCTTCACAAGTGCATAGTTCCAAGGTATTTTTAAGGTCAAATCTCCTTGAAATGCCTAGATTTGCACCAAATAATTCTCAAAATACATTTTCTTTCTTGGGGATTGAACCCTCAAACACCCCATTCCGTCGATATCTGCATCACTTTTCATTTTGTTTCGAGTGCAAGTCACGAAAATACGTTCAACACCCACAAGTCACTCAACGCTTTATCTCGTGAGATATTGCTGTACATACTTCTAATTACAATGTATGATCCATCTGTTTTGCCGCAATAAACACCAAAAGGCGAAAATCAGCTTGGATATATTTCAGGTGGCTAGCTGGAAATTTAATTGATCAGCCATATTTTTCTAGCATATTTGCTCCATATCAGCCTCACTAACACATGTTTTTCTCACCAAATCTAACAGTCTGGAAAGTGTTACATCAAAGTCCCCGTGACACAAACTGCTATTCACGGGAAAAGCAATGCTCTCCCGAAACTGACACAAATTACCTTCGGGTGATTGATGAGCGTAGCGAGCGAAGCGAAATCTTCAATTTCACTTACCCCAAAAAAAAATTACTTGTGTATGTTTTTTTTTTTTTTTTTTTTGTGTTTGTGCGCGCTCTACAGACCAAACGCCTGAACCGATATGGATGAAAATTTCTGAGTATCTACCTCTGTTCTCAACTTAGACCCCCTGCGTTTTTGAAAAAGATCGGTTCAGTAAATTTTTTATAAATCAATTTTTACGAAATTTTTCGATTTTTTCAGAATTTTGAACCCCTGTAAATTTCAAAGTTCTGAACATAACTTCACCAAAACTTGTAAACATGTTGACCTTATACATATTTATCATGCCTGCAAATCTTAGTTCGGTAGGTTTTTCCAATTGGTTTTTATTAGCATTTTTGTGGTGTTTTTCTCGTGATTTGACGGCTGATTCAATACGAGTCCGGTTTCCTTCGTTTCCTTGGTTACCAGCTTTGCTGATCTCGAAGAGAAACAAAGGAACGTCAGAATCCGCATACATTTTCAAGTGATTAGAATTTTTGAGAAGGCAATGGTCAGGTTTGGTGCTCCATGGTTTTCTTGTGACTGCTGCCTGTACCTTTTAATCCGCTATACACAAACCGCTACCTACGCTCATCTTCAACGCAACACAAATTGCGTTCGCGAAGCCCTAGTAGTGAATCTAACGTACGTGGATTTCCAAGGTATTTTTAAGGCCGAATCTTCTTTAAACGCATCTAGATTTGCACCAAATAATTCTCAAAATACATTTTCTTTCTTGGGGATTGAACCCACAAAAACCCCATTGCGTCGAGACCTGCATCACTTTTCATTTTGTTTCGACGCTTGATCTCACAATTCGCAAGTTTCACGTCAAATTACCCTTTGCGGGCCGCAGAGGCAACACATGTCCTGAACGTTCCCCCTGCAGGGTTGGAAAATACCAGTTTTTTTGTTTTTTAAACCCTGCCCAGTGGGTTTTTTTTGGGTTTTATTGGGCCTTTTTTTGGTTTTATATTGTGCTTCAAACGAATCTTTCTCTGGTACTTCATTGCCAGGTACATCGTGCTTTTCTGATGGTTTTAGTAGATTGAGTTGTTAGACTGCAACTTTTGCCTGAGTGCTGGCGCTTGGAGCAGGAGCTGGCTTGCTTCTTAGCAACCAACAGCTGATTTTATTGGCAGGTTAGGTTAGGTGAGGTCTGTCCTGATTTGTGGACAAAGGCCTGTGGACTTACAAGTTAAAATGCCCCCAGATAGCGGGCGTAAGCTTGGCCAGGAGTGGCGTTTAGTTCAAAAAATTGACTACTCGACGCAAGTGCGGTGCTAGTTTTGCAACGAAGCGTTTAGTGGCAACCTATTTTTCCAGATTTTCCTTGTTCTTGGGGTTTTTTAAGCTGGGTTTTTTGGGCTGGGCAAAATAGTAACAACCCTGCTTTGCGGCCGTTAGAGGCAACACAAGTCCTGTACATCGCCCGGTTATATGAAACCGCTCCTCGCGCAGGTGGTGACGATCTGGGAGCTGTCGAACGAGGCGCTGTCCATCAAACAGTGCCTGTACGGCCACACGGAAGCCGTGACCTGTCTGGCCGCCAGTCCCGCGTACAGTCTACTGGTCTCGGGGTCTCGGGACCAGACGGCCATCGTGTGGGACCTGTCTCGGCGCGTGTTCGTGCGCCAGCTGCGCGGACATTGTGCGCCCGTAGCCGCCGTCGCCGTCAACGAGCTGACGGTGAGTGCCGACTTGTTTGTGTGTGCCGTCAACGAGCTGACGGTGAGTGCCGACTCTTTTGCGCGGCGCTGGACCCGACGTGGAACATCCAGTCTAGAAACGGTGTCCTTCGGAGTTTGTTATTCGGAATTCGAGTCACTGGCGGTGTTTTCGACGGGTTCGCTTGACGGAATCCTCGGATCAAGTTCTGTTTTCCGAGCGATGTCAACCACATCTGTAAACTCCGGACATGGTGTTGTCAATCATTCGATGCTCAGACCATTCAACTCTTTATCTTTAGCGGAAACAGTGCGAATGTTAACACCTTTGTCCCTTCTAAGAGCAAGGGAGCCTCTTTCAGAGTGTAACTCCGCTCTCCTTCGACTTCAGCTATTGTATTGCTGCCTGTAACCAGTTGGCTCGTATCGTCTGCAAACATCGTAACGAATTTC
Organism: Nemoura dubitans; assembly: GCA_921293005.1. Classification (NCBI taxonomy): domain Eukaryota; kingdom Metazoa; phylum Arthropoda; class Insecta; order Plecoptera; family Nemouridae; genus Nemoura; species Nemoura dubitans. The sequence goes on from OV121078.1 coordinate 1,096,941, forward strand.
GTGCTCAAGAATGTCGGCTTGTCATTTGTACGAGTAAGGAAAAGAACGGGGCCTATAATAGATCCTTGCAGAACGCCATTCAAAATTTGATCCGAGTCTGAAGGGTAATTTACTTGGAATAGAAAAGTATACGAGTTGAAGCCTGCAAGTCGAATAAGTAATGTGGTCTGCAGGCTTGACCTTAACATGCAGCTATTGGGACGCTGCTTTTGAAGTAGGTACGCAAGTCTACATGAAACCTCGTATTGAGACGCGTCCAGAGACATTCTGTGTGTAGCTTCATCCCTTAATTCGCACAAAAACGTTCAGCGAACGTCATCACGAACGTTCAACGGACGTCGAAAAGCCAACGGGGGATGACTTGCGTTCAACGTTGACATTCTCCTAATTTTCTGTTGGACTGTTCGAGTGAGTGCTTACTCGGGCCACTTCCCACTCAAATTTTACCTCCTACTGGACTCCAACTTGTGGCCACACCGTTTGTCCGATCGTAACGAAACCAGGGTCAACGGAATCCTCACACTTTTGGCAACAAATTGTGTGTTTGCCAATCTCAAAAAATATTCACTCATCTGGTATTACCAAACATAAACATATTGTGTGATTTATAACCACGAAATACCAATTGCAAGTTCAAATAAAGCTGTATGAATTAATAACCGCACCAACAGCCTTGAAATTGATTCGTTTTGTCAAGGGTACGACGTCAACGAGCCTCTTTGCCCGCAGGGAGACATAGCCACCATGTGTAGCTTCGTGTCCATTGCCCGCAGGGAGACATAGCCACCATGTGTAGCTTCGTGTCCATTGCCCGCAGGGAGACATAGCCACCACGTGTAGCTTCGTGTCCATTGCCCGCAGGGAGACATAGCCACCATGTGTAGCTTCGTGTCCATTGCCCGCAGGGAGACATAGCCACCATGTGTAGCTTCGTGTCCATTGCCCGCAGGGAGACATAGCCGCCATGTGTAGCTTCGTGTCCATTGCCCGCAGGGAGACATAGCCACCACGTGTAGCTTCGTGTCCATTGCCCGCAGGGAGACATAGCCACCATGTGTAGCTTCGTGTCCATTGCCCGCAGGGAGACATAGCCACCATGTGTAGCTTCGTGTCCATTGCCCGCAGGGAGACATAGCCACCATGTGTAGCTTCGTGTCCATTGCCCGCAGGGAGACATAGCCACTATGTGTAGCTTCGTGTCCATTGCCCGCAGGGAGACATAGCCACCATGTGTAGCTTCGTGTCCATTGCCCGCAGGGAGACATAGCCACCATGTGTAGCTTCGTGTCCATTGCCCGCAGGGAGACATAGCCACCATGTGTAGCTTCGTGTCCATTGCCCGCAGGGAGACATAGCCACCATGTGTAGCTTCGTGTCCATTGCCCGCAGGGAGACATAGCCACCATGTGTAGCTTCGTGTCCATTGCCCGCAGGGAGACATAGCCACTATGTGTAGCTTCGTGTCCATTGCCCGCAGGGAGACATAGCCACCATGTGTAGCTTCGTGTCCATTGCCCGCAGGGAGACATAGCCACTATGTGTAGCTTCGTGTCCATTGCCCGCAGGGAGACATAGCCACCATGTGTAGATTCGTGTCCATTGCCCGCAGGGAGACATAGCCACCATGTGTAGCTTCGTGTCCATTGCCCGCAGGGAGACATAGCCACCATGTGTAGCTTCGTGTCCATTGCCCGCAGGGAGACATAGCCACCATGTGTAGCTTCGTGTCCATTGCCCGCAGGGAGACATAGCCACTATGTGTAGCTTCGTGTCCATTGCCCGCAGGGAGACATAGCCACCATGTGTAGCTTCGTGTCCATTGCCCGCAGGGAGACATAGCCACCATGTGTAGCTTCGTGTCCATTGCCCGCAGGGAGACATAGCCACCATGTGTAGCTTCGTGTCCATTGCCCGCAGGGAGACATAGCCACCACGTGTAGCTTCGTGTCCATTGCCCGCAGGGAGACATAGCCACCATGTGTAGCTTCGTGTCCATTGCCCGCAGGGAGACATCGCCACCATGTGTAGCTTCGTGTCCATTGCCCGCAGGGAGACATAGCCACCACGTGTAGCTTCGTGTCCATTGCCCGCAGGGAGACATAGCCACCATGTGTAGCTTCGTGTCCATTGCCCGCAGGGAGACATAGCCACCATGTGTAGCTTCGTGTCCATTGCCCGCAGGGAGACATAGCCACCATGTGTAGCTTCGTGTCCATTGCCCGCAGGGAGACATAGCCACCATGTGTAGCTTCGTGTCCATTGCCCGCAGGGAGACATAGCCGCCACGTGTTGCTTCGTGTCCATTGCCCGCAGGGAGACATCGCCACCATGTGTAGCTTCGTGTCCATTGCCCGCAGGGAGACATAGCCACCATGTGTAGCTTCGTGTCCATTGCCCGCAGGGAGACATAGCCACCACGTGTAGCTTCGTGTCCATTGCCCGCAGGGAGACATCGCCACCATGTGTAGCTTCGTGTCCATTGCCCGCAGGAAGACATAGCCACCATGTGTAGCTTCGTGTCCATTGCCCGCAGGGAGACATAGCCACCACGTGTAGCTTCGTGTCCATTGCCCGCAGGGAGACATAGCCACCATTTGTAGCTTCGTGTCCATTGCCCGCAGGGAGACATAGCCACCACGTGTAGCTTCGTGTCCATTGCCCGCAGGGAGACATAGCCACCATGTGTAGCTTCGTGTCCATTGCCCGCAGGGAGACATAGCCACCATGTGTAGCTTCGTGTCCATTGCCCGCAGGGAGACATAGCCACCATTTGTAGCTTCGTGTCCATTGCCCGCAGGGAGACATAGCCACCATGTGTAGCTTCGTGTCCATTGCCCGCAGGGAGACATAGCCACCATGTGTAGCTTCGTGTCCATTGCCCGCAGGGAGACATAGCCACCATGTGTAGCTTCGTGTCCATTGCCCGCAGGGAGACATAGCCACCACGTGTAGCTTCGTGTCCATTGCCCGCAGGGAGACATAGCCACCATGTGTAGCTTCGTGTCCATTGCCCGCAGGGAGACATAGCCACCATGTGTAGCTTCGTGTCCATTGCCCGCAGGGAGACATAGCCACCATGTGTAGCTTCGTGTCCATTGCCCGCAGGGAGACATAGCCACCACGTGTAGCTTCGTGTCCATTGCCCGCAGGGAGACATTGCCACCACGTGTAGCTTCGTGTCCATTGCCCGCAGGGAGACATAGCCACCATTTGTAGCTTCGTGTCCATTGCCCGCAGGGAGACATCGCCACCATGTGTAGCTTCGTGTCCATTGCCCGCAGGGAGACATAGCCACCATGTGTAGCTTCGTGTCCATTGCCCGCAGGGAGACATAGCCACCATGTGTAGCTTCGTGTCCATTGCCCGCAGGGAGACATAGCCACCATGTGTAGCTTCGTGTCCATTGCCCGCAGGGAGACATCGCCACCATGTGTAGCTTCGTGTCCATTGCCCGCAGGGAGACATCGCCACCATGTGTAGCTTCGTGTCCATTGCCCGCAGGGAGACATCGCCACCATGTGTAGCTTCGTGTCCATTGCCCGCAGGGAGACATAGCCACCACGTGTAGCTTCGTGTCCATTGCCCGCAGGGAGACATAGCCACCATGTGTAGCTTCGTGTCCATTGCCCGCAGGGAGACATAGCCACCATGTGTAGCTTCGTGTCCATTGCCCGCAGGGAGACATCGCCACCATGTGAAGCTTCGTGTCCATTGCCCGCAGGGAGACATAGCCACCACGTGTAGCTTCGTGTCCATTGCCCGCAGGGAGACATAGCCACCACGTGTAGCTTCGTGTCCATTGCCCGCAGGGAGACATAGCCACCATTTGTAGCTTCGTGTCCATTGCCCGCAGGGAGACATAGCCACCATTTGTAGCTTCGTGTCCATTGCCCGCAGGGAGACATAGCCACCATGTGTAGCTTCGTGTCCTTTGCCCGCAGGGAGACATAGCCACCACGTGTAGCTTCGTGTCCATTGCCCGCAGGGAGACATAGCCACCACGTGTAGCTTCGTGTCCATTTCCCGCAGGGAGACATAGCCACCATGTGTAGCTTCGTGTCCATTGCCCGCAGGGAGACATCGCCACCATGTGTAGCTTCGTGTCCATTGCCCGCAGGGAGACATAGCCACCATGTGTAGCTTCGTGTCCATTGCCCGCAGGGAGACATAGCCACCACGTGTAGCTTCGTGTCCATTGCCCGCAGGGAGACATCGCCACCATGTGTAGCTTCGTGTCCATTGCCCGCAGGGAGACATAGCCACCATGTGTAGCTTCGTGTCCATTGCCCGCAGGGAGACATCGCCACCATGTGTAGCTTCGTGTCCATTGCCCGCAGGGAGATATCGCCACGTGTAGCTTCGTGTCCATTGCCCGCAGGGAGACATAGCCACCATGTGTAGCTTCGTGTCCATTGCCCGCAGGGAGACATAGCCACTATGTGTAGCTTCGTGTCCATTGCCCGCAGGGAGACATAGCCACCATGTGTAGATTCGTGTCCATTGCCCGCAGGGAGACATAGCCACCATGTGTAGCTTCGTGTCCATTGCCCGCAGGGAGACATAGCCACCATGTGTAGCTTCGTGTCCATTGCCCGCAGGGAGACATAGCCACCATGTGTAGCTTCGTGTCCATTGCCCGCAGGGAGACATAGCCACTATGTGTAGCTTCGTGTCCATTGCCCGCAGGGAGACATAGCCACCATGTGTAGCTTCGTGTCCATTGCCCGCAGGGAGACATAGCCACCATGTGTAGCTTCGTGTCCATTGCCCGCAGGGAGACATAGCCACCATGTGTAGCTTCGTGTCCATTGCCCGCAGGGAGACATAGCCACCACGTGTAGCTTCGTGTCCATTGCCCGCAGGGAGACATAGCCACCATGTGTAGCTTCGTGTCCATTGCCCGCAGGGAGACATCGCCACCATGTGTAGCTTCGTGTCCATTGCCCGCAGGGAGACATAGCCACCACGTGTAGCTTCGTGTCCATTGCCCGCAGGGAGACATAGCCACCATGTGTAGCTTCGTGTCCATTGCCCGCAGGGAGACATAGCCACCATGTGTAGCTTCGTGTCCATTGCCGGCAGGGAGACATAGCCACCATGTGTAGCTTCGTGTCCATTGCCCGCAGGGAGACATAGCCACCATGTGTAGCTTCGTGTCCATTGCCCGCAGGGAGACATAGCCGCCACGTGTTGCTTCGTGTCCATTGCCCGCAGGGAGACATCGCCACCATGTGTAGCTTCGTGTCCATTGCCCGCAGGGAGACATAGCCACCATTTGTAGCTTCGTGTCCATTGCCCGCAGGGAGACATAGCCACCACGTGTAGCTTCGTGTCCATTGCCCGCAGGGAGACATAGCCACCATTTGTAGCTTCGTGTCCATTGCCCGCAGGGAGACATAGCCACCACGTGTAGCTTCGTGTCCATTGCCCGCAGGGAGACATAGCCACCATGTGTAGCTTCGTGTCCATTGCCTGCAGGGAGACATAGCCACCATGTGTAGCTTCGTGTCCATTGCCCGCAGGGAGACATAGCCACCATTTGTAGCTTCGTGTCCATTGCCCGCAGGGAGACATAGCCACCATGTGTAGCTTCGTGTCCATTGCCCGCAGGGAGACATAGCCACCATGTGTAGCTTCGTGTCCATTGCCCGCAGGGAGACATAGCCACCATGTGTAGCTTCGTGTCCATTGCCCGCAGGGAGACATAGCCACCACGTGTAGCTTCGTGTCCATTGCCCGCAGGGAGACATAGCCACCATGTGTAGCTTCGTGTCCATTGCCCGCAGGGAGACATAGCCACCATGTGTAGCTTCGTGTCCATTGCCCGCAGGGAGACATAGCCACCATGTGTAGCTTCGTGTCCATTGCCCGCAGGGAGACATAGCCACCACGTGTAGCTTCGTGTCCATTGCCCGCAGGGAGACATAGCCACCATGTGTAGCTTCGTGTCCATTGCCCGCAGGGAGACATAGCCACTATGTGTAGCTTCGTGTCCATTGCCCGCAGGGAGACATAGCCACCATGTGTAGCTTCGTGTCCATTGCCCGCAGGGAGACATAGCCACTATGTGTAGCTTCGTGTCCATTGCCCGCAGGGAGACATAGCCACCATGTGTAGATTCGTGTCCATTGCCCGCAGGGAGACATAGCCACCATGTGTAGCTTCGTGTCCATTGCCCGCAGGGAGACATAGCCACCATGTGTAGCTTCGTGTCCATTGCCCGCAGGGAGACATAGCCACCATGTGTAGCTTCGTGTCTATTGCCCGCAGGGAGACATAGCCACTATGTGTAGCTTCGTGTCCATTGCCCGCAGGGAGACATAGCCACCATGTGTAGCTTCGTGTCCATTGCCCGCAGGGAGACATAGCCACCATGTGTAGCTTCGTGTCCATTGCCCGCAGGGAGACATAGCCACCATGTGTAGCTTCGTGTCCATTGCCCGCAGGGAGACATAGCCACCACGTGTAGCTTCGTGTCCATTGCCCGCAGGGAGACATAGCCACCATGTGTAGCTTCGTGTCCATTGCCCGCAGGGAGACATCGCCACCATGTGTAGCTTCGTGTCCATTGCCCGCAGGGAGACATAGCCACCACGTGTAGCTTCGTGTCCATTGCCCGCAGGGAGACATAGCCACCATGTGTAGCTTCGTGTCCATTGCCCGCAGGGAGACATAGCCACCATGTGTAGCTTCGTGTCCATTGCCCGCAGGGAGACATAGCCACCATGTGTAGCTTCGTGTCCATTGCCCGCAGGGAGACATAGCCACCATGTGTAGCTTCGTGTCCATTGCCCGCAGGGAGACATAGCCGCCACGTGTTGCTTCGTGTCCATTGCCCGCAGGGAGACATCGCCACCATGTGTAGCTTCGTGTCCATTGCCCGCAGGGAGACATAGCCACCATGTGTAGCTTCGTGTCCATTGCCCGCAGGGAGACATAGCCACCATGTGTAGCTTCGTGTCCATTGCCCGCAGGGAGACATCGCCACCATGTGTAGCTTCGTGTCCATTGCCCGCAGGAAGACATAGCCACCATGTGTAGCTTCGTGTCCATTGCCCGCAGGGAGACATAGCCACCACGTGTAGCTTCGTGTCCATTGCCCGCAGGGAGACATAGCCACCATTTGTAGCTTCGTGTCCATTGCCCGCAGGGAGACATAGCCACCACGTGTAGCTTCGTGTCCATTGCCCGCAGGGAGACATAGCCACCACGTGTAGCTTCGTGTCCATTGCCCGCAGGGAGACATAGCCACCATGTGTAGCTTCGTGTCCATTGCCCGCAGGGAGACATAGCCACCATTTGTAGCTTCGTGTCCATTGCCCGCAGGGAGACATAGCCACCATGTGTAGCTTCGTGTCCATTGCCCGCAGGGAGACATAGCCACCATGTGTAGCTTCGTGTCCATTGCCCGCAGGGAGACATAGCCACCATGTGTAGCTTCGTGTCCATTGCCCGCAGGGAGACATAGCCACCACGTGTAGCTTCGTGTCCATTGCCCGCAGGGAGACATAGCCACCATGTGTAGCTTCGTGTCCATTGCCCGCAGGGAGACATAGCCACCATGTGTAGCTTCGTGTCCATTGCCCGCAGGGAGACATAGCCACCATGTGTAGCTTCGTGTCCATTGCCCGCAGGGAGACATAGCCACCACGTGTAGCTTCGTGTCCATTGCCCGCAGGGAGACATTGCCACCACGTGTAGCTTCGTGTCCATTGCCCGCAGGGAGACATAGCCACCATTTGTAGCTTCGTGTCCATTGCCCGCAGGGAGACATCGCCACCACGTGTAGCTTCGTGTCCATTGCCCGCAGGGAGACATAGCCACCATGTGTAGCTTCGTGTCCATTGCCCGCAGGGAGACATAGCCACCATGTGTAGCTTCGTGTCCATTGCCCGCAGGGAGACATAGCCACCATGTGTAGCTTCGTGTCCATTGCCCGCAGGGAGACATCGCCACCATGTGTAGCTTCGTGTCCATTGCCCGCAGGGAGACATCGCCACCATGTGTAGCTTCGTGTCCATTGCCCGCAGGGAGACATCGCCACCATGTGTAGCTTCGTGTCCATTGCCCGCAGGGAGACATAGCCACCACGTGTAGCTTCGTGTCCATTGCCCGCAGGGAGACATAGCCACCATGTGTAGCTTCGTGTCCATTGCCCGCAGGGAGACATAGCCACCATGTGTAGCTTCGTGTCCATTGCCCGCAGGGAGACATCGCCACCATGTGAAGCTTCGTGTCCATTGCCCGCAGGGAGACATAGCCACCACGTGTAGCTTCGTGTCCATTGCCCGCAGGGAGACATAGCCACCACGTGTAGCTTCGTGTCCATTGCCCGCAGGGAGACATAGCCACCATTTGTAGCTTCGTGTCCATTGCCCGCAGGGAGACATAGCCACCATTTGTAGCTTCGTGTCCATTGCCCGCAGGGAGACATAGCCACCATGTGTAGCTTCGTGTCCTTTGCCCGCAGGGAGACATAGCCACCACGTGTAGCTTCGTGTCCATTGCCCGCAGGGAGACATAGCCACCACGTGTAGCTTCGTGTCCATTTCCCGCAGGGAGACATAGCCACCATGTGTAGCTTCGTGTCCATTGCCCGCAGGGAGACATCGCCACCATGTGTAGCTTCGTGTCCATTGCCCGCAGGGAGACATAGCCACCATGTGTAGCTTCGTGTCCATTGCCCGCAGGGAGACATAGCCACCACGTGTAGCTTCGTGTCCATTGCCCGCAGGGAGACATCGCCACCATGTGTAGCTTCGTGTCCATTGCCCGCAGGGAGACATAGCCACCATGTGTAGCTTCGTGTCCATTGCCCGCAGGGAGACATCGCCACCATGTGTAGCTTCGTGTCCATTGCCCGCAGGGAGATATCGCCACGTGTAGCTTCGTGTCCATTGCCCGCAGGGAGACATAGCCACCATGTGTAGCTTCGTGTCCATTGCCCGCAGGGAGACATAGCCACTATGTGTAGCTTCGTGTCCATTGCCCGCAGGGAGACATAGCCACCATGTGTAGATTCGTGTCCATTGCCCGCAGGGAGACATAGCCACCATGTGTAGCTTCGTGTCCATTGCCCGCAGGGAGACATAGCCACCATGTGTAGCTTCGTGTCCATTGCCCGCAGGGAGACATAGCCACCATGTGTAGCTTCGTGTCCATTGCCCGCAGGGAGACATAGCCACTATGTGTAGCTTCGTGTCCATTGCCCGCAGGGAGACATAGCCACCATGTGTAGCTTCGTGTCCATTGCCCGCAGGGAGACATAGCCACCATGTGTAGCTTCGTGTCCATTGCCCGCAGGGAGACATAGCCACCATGTGTAGCTTCGTGTCCATTGCCCGCAGGGAGACATAGCCACCACGTGTAGCTTCGTGTCCATTGCCCGCAGGGAGACATAGCCACCATGTGTAGCTTCGTGTCCATTGCCCGCAGGGAGACATCGCCACCATGTGTAGCTTCGTGTCCATTGCCCGCAGGGAGACATAGCCACCACGTGTAGCTTCGTGTCCATTGCCCGCAGGGAGACATAGCCACCATGTGTAGCTTCGTGTCCATTGCCGGCAGGGAGACATAGCCACCATGTGTAGCTTCGTGTCCATTGCCCGCAGGGAGACATAGCCACCATGTGTAGCTTCGTGTCCATTGCCCGCAGGGAGACATAGCCGCCACGTGTTGCTTCGTGTCCATTGCCCGCAGGGAGACATCGCCACCATGTGTAGCTTCGTGTCCATTGCCCGCAGGGAGACATAGCCACCATTTGTAGCTTCGTGTCCATTGCCCGCAGGGAGACATAGCCACCACGTGTAGCTTCGTGTCCATTGCCCGCAGGGAGACATAGCCACCATGTGTAGCTTCGTGTCCATTGCCTGCAGGGAGACATAGCCACCATGTGTAGCTTCGTGTCCATTGCCCGCAGGGAGACATAGCCACCATTTGTAGCTTCGTGTCCATTGCCCGCAGGGAGACATAGCCACCATGTGTAGCTTCGTGTCCATTGCCCGCAGGGAGACATAGCCACCATGTGTAGCTTCGTGTCCATTGCCCGCAGGGAGACATAGCCACCATGTGTAGCTTCGTGTCCATTGCCCGCAGGGAGACATAGCCACCACGTGTAGCTTCGTGTCCATTGCCCGCAGGGAGACATAGCCACCATGTGTAGCTTCGTGTCCATTGCCCGCAGGGAGACATAGCCACCATGTGTAGCTTCGTGTCCATTGCCCGCAGGGAGACATAGCCACCATGTGTAGCTTCGTGTCCATTGCCCGCAGGGAGACATAGCCACCACGTGTAGCTTCGTGTCCATTGCCCGCAGGGAGACATTGCCACCACGTGTAGCTTCGTGTCCATTGCCCGCAGGGAGACATAGCCACCATTTGTAGCTTCGTGTCCATTGCCCGCAGGGAGACATCGCCACCACGTGTAGCTTCGTGTCCATTGCCCGCAGGGAGACATAGCCACCATGTGTAGCTTCGTGTCCATTGCCCGCAGGGAGACATCGCCACCATGTGTAGCTTCGTGTCCATTGCCCGCAGGGAGACATAGCCACCATGTGTAGCTTCGTGTCCATTGCCCGCAGGGAGACATCGCCACCATGTGTAGCTTCGTGTCCATTGCCCGCAGGGAGATATCGCCACGTGTAGCTTCGTGTCCATTGCCCGCAGGGAGACATAGCCACCATGTGTAGCTTCGTGTCCATTGCCCGCAGGGAGACATCGCCACCACGTGTAGCTTCGTGTCCATTGCCCGCAGGGAGACATAGCCGCCACGTGTAGCTTCGTGTCCATTGCCCGCAGGGAGACATAGCCACCATGTGTAGCTTCGTGTCCATTGCCCGCAGGGAGACATAGCCACCATGTGTAGCTTCGTGTCCATTGCCCGCAGGGAGACATAGCCACCATTTGTAGCTTCGTGTCCATTGCCCGCAGGGAGACATCGCCACCACGTGTAGCTTCGTGTCCATTGCCCGCAGGGAGACATAGCCGCCATGTGTAGCTTCGTGTTCATTGCCCGCAGGGAGACATAGCCACCATGTGTAGCTTCGTGTCCATTGCCCGCAGGGAGACATAGCCACCATGTGTAGCTTCGTGTCCATTGCCCGCAGGGAGACATAGCCACCATTTGTAGCTTCGTGTCCATTGCCCGCAGGGAGACATCGCCACCACGTGTAGCTTCGTGTCCATTGCCCGCAGGGAGACATAGCCGCCATGTGTAGCTTCGTGTTCATTGCCCGCAGGGAGACATAGCCACCACGTGTAGCTTCGTGTCCATTGCCCGCAGGGAGACATAGCCACCACGTGTAGCTTCGTGTCCATTGCCCGCAGGGAGACATAGCCACCACGTGTAGCTTCGTGTCCATTGCCCGCAGGGAGACATAGCCACCATGTGTAGCTTCGTGTCCATTGCCCGCAGGGAGACATAGCCACCATGTGTAGCTTCGTGTCCATTGCCCGCAGGGAGACATAGCCACCACGTGTAGCTTCGTGTCCATTGCCCGCAGGGAGACATAGCCACCACGTGTAGCTTCGTGTCCATTGCCCGCAGGGAGACATAGCCACCATGTGTAGCTTCGTGTCCATTGCCCGCAGGGAGACATAGCCACCTTGTGTAGCTTCGTGTCCATTGCCCGCAGGGAGACATAGCCACCATGTGTAGCTTCGTGTCCATTGCCCGCAGGGAGACATCGCCACCACGTGTAGCTTCGTGTCCATTGCCCGCAGGGAGACATAGCCACCACGTGTAGCTTCGTGTCCATTGCCCGCTGGGAGACATAGCCACCACGTGTAGCTTCGTGTCCATTGCCCGCAGGGAGACATAGCCACCACGTGTAGCTTCGTGTCCATTGCCCGCAGGGAGACATAGCCACCATGTGTAGCTTCGTGTCCATTGCCCGCAGGGAGACATAGCCACCACGTGTAGCTTCGTGTCCATTGCCCGCAGGGAGACATAGCCACCATGTGTTGCTTCGTGTCCATTGCCCGCAGGGAGACATAGCCACCACGTGTAGCTTCGTGTCCATTGCCCGCAGGGAGACATAGCCACCATTTGTAGCTTCGTGTCCATTGCCCGCAGGGAGACATAGCCACCATTTGTAGCTTCGTGTCCATTGCCCGCAGGGAGACATAGCCACCATGTGTAGCTTCGTGTCCATTGCCCGCAGGGAGACATAGCCACCATGTGTAGCTTCGTGTCCATTGCCCGCAGGGAGACATAGCCACCATGTGTAGCTTCGTGTCCATTGCCCGCAGGGAGACATAGCCACTATGTGTAGCTTCGTGTCCATTGCCCGCAGGGAGACATAGCCACCATGTGTAGCTTCGTGTCCATTGCCCGCAGGGAGACCTAGCCACCATGTGTAGCTTCGTGTCCATTGCCCGCAGGGAGACATCGCCACCATGTGTAGCTTCGTGTCCATTGCCCGCAGGGAGACATAGCCACCACGTGTAGCTTCGTGTCCATTGCCCGCAGGGAGACATAGCCACCACGTGTAGCTTCGTGTCCATTGCCCGCAGGGAGACATAGCCACCATTTGTAGCTTTGTGTCCATTGCCCGCAGGGAGACATAGCCACCATGTGTAGCTTCGTGTCCATTGCCCGCAGGGAGACATCGCCACCATGTGTAGCTTCGTGTCCATTGCCCGCAGGGAGACATCGCCACCATGTGTAGCTTCGTGTCCATTGCCCGCAGGGAGACATAGCCACCATGTGTAGCTTCGTGTCCATTGCCCGCAGGGAGACATAGCCACTATGTGTAGCTTCGTGTCCATTGCCCGCAGGGAGACATAGCCACCATGTGTAGCTTCGTGTCCATTGCCCGCAGGGAGACATAGCCACCATGTGTAGCTTCGTGTCCATTGCCCGCAGGGAGACATAGCCACCATGTGTAGCTTCGTGTCCATTGCCCGCAGGGAGACATAGCCACCACGTGTAGCTTCGTGTCCATTGCCCGCAGGGAGACATAGCCACCATGTGTAGCTTCGTGTCCATTGCCCGCAGGGAGACATCGCCACCATGTGTAGCTTCGTGTCCATTGCCCGCAGGGAGACATAGCCGCCACGTGTTGCTTCGTGTCCATTGCCCGCAGGGAGACATCGCCACCATGTGTAGCTTCGTGTCCATTGCCCGCAGGGAGACATAGCCACCATGTGTAGCTTCGTGTCCATTGCCCGCAGGGAGACATAGCCACCACGTGTAGCTTCGTGTCCATTGCCCGCAGGGAGACATCGCCACCATGTGTAGCTTCGTGTCCATTGCCCGCAGGAAGACATAGCCACCATGTGTAGCTTCGTGTCCATTGCCCGCAGGGAGACATAGCCACCACGTGTAGCTTCGTGTCCATTGCCCGCAGGGAGACATAGCCACCATTTGTAGCTTCGTGTCCATTGCCCGCAGGGAGACATAGCCACCACGTGTAGCTTCGTGTCCATTGCCCGCAGGGAGACATAGCCACCATGTGTAGCTTCGTGTCCATTGCCCGCAGGGAGACATAGCCACCATGTGTAGCTTCGTGTCCATTGCCCGCAGGGAGACATATCCACCATTTGTAGCTTCGTGTCCATTGCCCGCAGGGAGACATAGCCACCATGTGTAGCTTCGTGTCCATTGCCCGCAGGGAGACATAGCCACCATGTGTAGCTTCGTGTCCATTGCCCGCAGGGAGACATAGCCACCATGTGTAGCTTCGTGTCCATTGCCCGCAGGGAGACATAGCCACCACGTGTAGCTTCGTGTCCATTGCCCGCAGGGAGACATAGCCACCATGTGTAGCTTCGTGTCCATTGCCCGCAGGGAGACATAGCCACCATGTGTAGCTTCGTGTCCATTGCCCGCAGGGAGACATAGCCACCATGTGTAGCTTCGTGTCCATTGCCCGCAGGGAGACATAGCCACCACGTGTAGCTTCGTGTCCATTGCCCGCAGGGAGACATTGCCACCACGTGTAGCTTCGTGTCCATTGCCCGCAGGGAGACATAGCCACCATTTGTAGCTTCGTGTCCATTGCCCGCAGGGAGACATCGCCACCACGTGTAGCTTCGTGTCCATTGCCCGCAGGGAGACATAGCCACCATGTGTAGCTTCGTGTCCATTGCCCGCAGGGAGACATAGCCACCATGTGTAGCTTCGTGTCCATTGCCCGCAGGGAGACATAGCCACCATGTGTAGCTTCGTGTCCATTGCCCGCAGGGAGACATCGCCACCATGTGTAGCTTCGTGTCCATTGCCCGCAGGGAGACATCGCCACCATGTGTAGCTTCGTGTCCATTGCCCGCAGGGAGACATCGCCACCATGTGTAGCTTCGTGTCCATTGCCCGCAGGGAGACATAGCCACCACGTGTAGCTTCGTGTCCATTGCCCGCAGGGAGACATAGCCACCATGTGTAGCTTCGTGTCCATTGCCCGCAGGGAGACATAGCCACCATGTGTAGCTTCGTGTCCATTGCCCGCAGGGAGACATCGCCACCATGTGTAGCTTCGTGTCCATTGCCCGCAGGGAGACATAGCCACCACGTGTAGCTTCGTGTCCATTGCCCGCAGGGAGACATAGCCACCACGTGTAGCTTCGTGTCCATTGCCCGCAGGGAGACATAGCCACCATTTGTAGCTTCGTGTCCATTGCCCGCAGGGAGACATAGCCACCATTTGTAGCTTCGTGTCCATTGCCCGCAGGGAGACATAGCCACCATGTGTAGCTTCGTGTCCATTGCCCGCAGGGAGACATAGCCACCACGTGTAGCTTCGTGTCCATTGCCCGCAGGGAGACATAGCCACCACGTGTAGCTTCGTGTCCATTTCCCGCAGGGAGACATAGCCACCATGTGTAGCTTCGTGTCCATTGCCCGCAGGGAGACATCGCCACCATGTGTAGCTTCGTGTCCATTGCCCGCAGGGAGACATAGCCACCATGTGTAGCTTCGTGTCCATTGCCCGCAGGGAGACATAGCCACCACGTGTAGCTTCGTGTCCATTGCCCGCAGGGAGACATCGCCACCATGTGTAGCTTCGTGTCCATTGCCCGCAGGGAGACATAGCCACCATGTGTAGCTTCGTGTCCATTGCCCGCAGGGAGACATCGCCACCATGTGTAGCTTCGTGTCCATTGCCCGCAGGGAGATATCGCCACGTGTAGCTTCGTGTCCATTGCCCGCAGGGAGACATAGCCACCATGTGTAGCTTCGTGTCCATTGCCCGCAGGGAGACATCGCCACCACGTGTAGCTTCGTGTCCATTGCCCGCAGGGAGACATAGCCGCCACGTGTAGCTTCGTGTCCATTGCCCGCAGGGAGACATAGCCACCATGTGTAGCTTCGTGTCCATTGCCCGCAGGGAGACATAGCCACCATGTGTAGCTTCGTGTCCATTGCCCGCAGGGAGACATAGCCACCATTTGTAGCTTCGTGTCCATTGCCCGCAGGGAGACATCGCCACCACGTGTAGCTTCGTGTCCATTGCCCGCAGGGAGACATAGCCGCCATGTGTAGCTTCGTGTTCATTGCCCGCAGGGAGACATAGCCACCACGTGTAGCTTCGTGTCCATTGCCCGCAGGGAGACATAGCCACCACGTGTAGCTTCGTGTCCATTGCCCGCAGGGAGACATAGCCACCACGTGTAGCTTCGTGTCCATTGCCCGCAGGGAGACATAGCCACCATGTGTAGCTTCGTGTCCATTGCCCGCAGGGAGACATAGCCACCATGTGTAGCTTCGTGTCCATTGCCCGCAGGGAGACATAGCCACCACGTGTAGCTTCGTGTCCATTGCCCGCAGGGAGACATAGCCACCACGTGTAGCTTCGTGTCCATTGCCCGCAGGGAGACATAGCCACCATGTGTAGCTTCGTGTCCATTGCCCGCAGGGAGACATAGCCACCATGTGTAGCTTCGTGTCCATTGCCCGCAGGGAGACATAGCCACCATGTGTAGCTTCGTGTCCATTGCCCGCAGGGAGACATCGCCACCACGTGTAGCTTCGTGTCCATTGCCCGCAGGGAGACATAGCCACCACGTGTAGCTTCGTGTCCATTGCCCGCAGGGAGACATAGCCACCACGTGTAGCTTCGTGTCCATTGCCCGCAGGGAGACATAGCCACCACGTGTAGCTTCGTGTCCATTGCCCGCAGGGAGACATAGCCACCATGTGTAGCTTCGTGTCCATTGCCCGCAGGGAGACATAGCCACCACGTGTAGCTTCGTGTCCATTGCCCGCAGGGAGACATAGCCACCATGTGTTGCTTCGTGTCCATTGCCCGCAGGGAGACATAGCCACCACGTGTAGCTTCGTGTCCATTGCCCGCAGGGAGACATAGCCACCATTTGTAGCTTCGTGTCCATTGCCCGCAGGGAGACATAGCCACCATTTGTAGCTTCGTGTCCATTGCCCGCAGGGAGACATAGCCACCATGTGTAGCTTCGTGTCCATTGCCCGCAGGGAGACATAGCCACCATGTGTAGCTTCGTGTCCATTGCCCGCAGGGAGACATAGCCACCATGTGTAGCTTCGTGTCCATTGCCCGCAGGGAGACATCGCCACCATGTGTAGCTTCGTGTCCATTGCCCGCAGGGAGACATAGCCACCACGTGTAGCTTCGTGTCCATTGCCCGCAGGGAGACATAGCCACCACGTGTAGCTTCGTGTCCATTGCCCGCAGGGAGACATAGCCACCATTTGTAGCTTTGTGTCCATTGCCCGCAGGGAGACATAGCCACCATGTGTAGCTTCGTGTCCATTGCCCGCAGGGAGACATCGCCACCATGTGTAGCTTCGTGTCCATTGCCCGCAGGGAGACATAGCCACCATGTGTAGCTTCGTGTCCATTGCCCGCAGGGAGACATCGCCACCATGTGTAGCTTCGTGTCTATTGCCCGCAGGGAGACATAGCCACCACGTGTAGCTTCGTGTTCATTGCCCGCAGGGAGACATAGCCACCATGTGTAGCTTCGTGTCCATTGCCCGCAGGGAGACATAGCCACCATGTGTAGCTTCGTGTCCATTGCCCGCAGGGAGACATAGCCACCACGTGTAGCTTCGTGTCCATTGCCCGCAGGGAGACATAGCCACCATGTGTAGCTTCGTGTCCATTGCCCGCAGGGAGACATAGCCACCACGTGTAGCTTCGTGTCCATTGCCCGCAGGGAGACATAGCCACCACGTGTAGCTTCGTGTCCATTGCCCGCAGGGAGACATAGCCACCATGTGTAGCTTCGTGTCCATTGCCCGCAGGGAGACATAGCCACCATGTGTAGCTTCGTGTCCATTGCCCGCAGGGAGACATAGCCACCATGTGTAGCTTCGTGTCCATTGCCCGCAGGGAGACATAGCCACCACGTGTAGCTTCGTGTCCATTGCCCGCAGGGAGACATCGCCACGTGTGCCGGCACGTGGCTGCACGTGTGGACCGTGAACGGCGCGGAGTTGGCGCGCGTGAACACGCGCGTGGGCCGCGCCGACCGCATGCAGCAGATCCTGTGCGCGGCGTTTTCGCAGGCCAGCGAGTGGGACGTGCAGAACGTCGTCGTCACCGGCTCCACCGACGGCGTCGTCCGGGTGAGACGGGGATCAACGTGTCGGGCCGGGTCGGGCCGGGCCGGGTCGGGCCGGGCCGGGTCGGGACGGGTTGGGTCGGGCCGGGTCGGGCCGGGCAGGGCCGGGTCGGGCCGGGTCGGGACGGGTTGGGTCGGGCCGGGTCGGGCCGGCCCGGCCCGACCCGAACGGTTTATCGATTAATAATCAGTGATTATTCGAGATTCCTGATCAGATTCCTGAGTTACTGAGATTCCTGAATTCGAGATCAGATTCCTGTTTATTTTCTTTAATTAATCAGTTATTAATCGATTACCTAATCAATTTTTTCGATTTTTCCAATGGTTCTATATATATCTACTATGGGCGAACGCAATTTGTGTTGTATTATAATTTGTGTGTGATATAGTAGACATGAGTCTAAGAAAATTAAAAATCCCCGTCGTTGTCCGTGTTAATTTTTCAACTTTGTGACCGAGAACGGCAAAGTCAGAGTCACGAAATCACAGCGCTGGAACCAGCGTCCGAACCGCGCGGAAATCCGCGGACAGCAACGCATCGCCGTCGGTTGCAGATGTGGTCGGTGGACTACGTGCAGGTGCCCAAGGAGGAGAAGCCGCTGAGTCCCGAGCCGGGGGAGACCTCGCCGGCGCCGGTCGCGGCCGAGGAGGGCGGTCGACGGGCCCGGGACCTCGTCAAGCAGATGAGCATGAGCGCCGACTTCACCGTCACCGAAACCGGTACGCCACTTTGCGCTGTCCGGGCACACATTCTCCCGCTTGGCTGGGTGGGATAAGGGGACCTCCTGATTGCCGGTCAGGTGCTCTGCCATCTGAGCTGTCCGGGCACGCATTCTCCCGCTTTGCTGGGTGGGATAAGGGGATCTCCTGATTGCCGGTCAGGTGCTCTACCATCTGAGCTGTCCGGGCACGCATTCTCCCGCTTTGCTGGGTGGGATAAGGGGACCTCCTGATTGCCGGGCAGGTGCTCTGCCATCTGAGCTGTCCGGGCACACATTCTCCCGCTTTGCTGGGTGGGATAAGGGGACCTCCTGATTGCCGGGCAGGTGCTCTACCATCTGAGCTAGCCGGGCACACATTCTCCCTCTTTGCTGGGTGGGATAAGGGGACCTCCTGATTGCCGGTCAGGTGCTCTACCATCAGAGCTAGCCGGGCACACATTCTCCCGCTTTGCTGGGTGGGATAAGGGGACCTCCTGATTGCCGGTCAGGTGCTCTACCATCAGAGCTAGCCGGGCACACATTCTCCCGCTTTGCTGGGTGGGATAAGGGGACATCCTGATTGCCGGTCAGGTGCTCTGCCATCTGAGCTATCCGGGCACACATTCTCCCGCTTGGCTGGGTGGGATAAGGGGACCTCCTGGGTGCCGGTCAGGTGCTCTACCATCTGAGCTGTCCGGGCACGCATTCTCCCGCTTGGCTGGGTGGGATAAGGGGACCTCCTGATTGCCGGTCAGGTGCTCTGCCATCTGAGCTGTCCGGGCACGCATTCTCCCGCTTTGCTGGGTGGGATAAGGGGACCTCCTGATTGCCGGGCAGGTGCTCTACCATCTGAGCTAGCCGGGCACACATTCTCCCTCTTTGCTGGGTGGGATAAGGGGACCTCCTGATTGCCGGTCAGGTGCTCTACCATCAGAGCTAGCCGGGCACACATTCTCCCGCTTTGCTGGGTGGGATAAGGGGACCTCCTGATTGCCGGTCAGGTGCTCTACCATCAGAGCTAGCCGGGCACACATTCTCCCGCTTTGCTGGGTGGGATAAGGGGACCTCCTGATTGCCGGTCAGGTGCTCTGCCATCTGAGCTATCCGGGCACACATTCTCCCGCTTTGCTGGGTGGGATAAGGGGACATCCTGATTGCCGGTCAGGTGCTCTACCATCAGAGCTAGCCGGGCACACATTCTCCCGCTTTGCTGGGTGGGATAAGGGGACATCCTGATTGCCGGTCAGGTGCTCTACCATCAGAGCTAGCCGGGCACACATTCTCCCGCTTTGCTGGGTGGGATAAGGGGACCTCCTGATTGCCGGGCAGGTGCTCTACCATCTGAGCTGTCCGGGCACACATTCTCCCGCTTTGCTGGGTGGAATAAGGGGACCTCCTGATTGCCTCCTGATCCTTCTGATCTGAGCAAAGAGAGTGAAACAGATGTACTTTATAAATATATACAGTTTTGGGGGCATGTCTTGATTGTAGTCAAATATAAGTAGCATTTGTAGTTGAGGAGAATGTCGTAATTTAAATCACAGAGGCCTTCCCTTAAAATATCGTAGCTTCAAAAACTGAACATGGGCATAAATAAACCAAATTTTGAAAGCCCTTTTACCTGATGATGTAGTGATGCTTTTGGGTCAGAATTGAAGGATATTACCTTGATTGTTATTTGCTCCAATGAATTTCTCCATGTGACAATGCCCAAAAGGTTGACTTGTAAAAAGGACCTACGTGCCGTTAATCGATTCCAATGTGGTCGCCGTCATTGCAGGCTTGTTGGCCAAGGCCAAGAGCGGATCGGAGAGCAGCCTGTCCGACGAGGAGGCCAAGGAGGCCAAGGAGGCCAAGGAGGCCAAGGAGGCCAAGGAGGGCAAGGAGAACGCCGAGGGACAGCCGGAGGAGAAGGAACGGTGCAGCGACTCCGAGGGCAGAGAAGACGTGAGTCGAGACCGTCGAATTCGAAGTCCGGGCCGGAATCGTTAAAACCAGGGATCCGAACCGAAATCAATAACGATTCCGATTCCGGTTCCGGTTCCATGACATTAGGTATTCTATCGGGTTACGGTTCCGGTTCTGGTACCGGTTCGGGATCCCTGGTTTGAACGTCTTTCCCGGCTGCTCTTGCTTGGACTTGTCGGCTTACTTTCCAACCTGTCTAGAAATTCATGGACGTCCCCTTACTTTCCAACCTGTCTAGAAATTCATGGACGTCCCCTTACTTTCCAACCTGTCTAGAAATTCATGGACGTCCCCTTACTTTCCAACCTGTCTAGAAATTCATAGACGTTTTGTGGCTTTTTCCTACTCGTTGCACGAGGCTGATAGAGAACTTTCTGCCAAAAAGCGTTGTTAGAACAATGACAAGTGAGAGTGCACAACGCAGGTCTGCCATCTGGTTTTATCTCTTTGTGCCGGTAATGTCAGGAGAAAATGGTCACCCCAAGGAAAGAAGAATGAAAGAAAATTGAGAAAATGGTAATTTTGACAACTTCAATACCTAGTCTAGAGACATTAGGTAGGCAGGGTAGGTACGTGTTCAATGATGAGAATTCGTGAACCATTTTCTAAAGCATTTTAATTATATTTGATGTTCGCCTTGTTTAAAATAGCTGGTTTTGTACCGCTAGTTTAACTGCCAACATGGTCTTGATTCCCGTTAATGTTTGGGCGATTGCGGTAATCTTGTATTCCCCTCAATCCGCTCGGAGTCCGAGGAGCAAAACAGCGACGAGAGACCAACCTGAGAGAGAATTATTAAAGAAATTAAGTATATGGGGGATTTAAGTAGGGGTGTGCAAACATCCCTAGTTGCAAACAAATATTGAATTTCATTATCGTTGGGCATCCCTATTTTGAAAGCCTCATGAAATATATATTTTTTTTAATTTATTACAATTTCTGACAAAACATAAATACAATTGACTTATGTAGGTAGTCAATGTCAATCATATAAAAATAATACTCATGCTTTCCGAGCTTGACGAAATGAACGAAAGGGAGAAAATGTAGGATGTAAATGTGTTTTCCAAAACGATATATTTGTCAAATAGGTACAATACCACTGAGAATTTGCAATGTAATATTGAATATCATGATCTTTGAGCATCCCATCATGCCTGCTTATTGGACGCACGTAACCGCAAAGCCTTGACCCATTGCCGTTGTCAGGGCGACGGAGCCGAGTCGCTCGTAGTCGGCAAAAAGGACCTTCGTCGGCAGTCGGCAGTCTTCTCCAGCGGCGAGTCGCCCGTCGTCATGAGACGAAAGAGCTCGGTGCGCCTCAATCCACAGCACCGCAAAAGCGAGGCGGACTCCCTGCTAACTGTCGAACTCACAGCACAAGGTACGCTGCACAAGGCACAAGGCACGAACTCACGGCACAAGGTACGCTGCACAAGGCACGAACTCACGGCACAAGGTACGCTGCACAAGGCACAAGGTACGCTGCACAAGGCACAAGGTACGCTGCACAAGGCACAAGGCACGAACTCACGGCACAAGGTACGCTGCACAAGGCACAAGGCACGAACTCACGGCACAAGGTACGCTGCACAAGGCACAAGGTACGCTGCACAAGGCACAAGGTACAAACTCACGGCACAAGGCACGAACTCACGGCACAAGGTACGCTGCACAAGGCACAAGGCACGAACTCACGGCACAAGGTACGCTGCACAAGGCACAAGGTACGCTGCACAAGGCACAAGGCACGAACTCACGGCACAAGGCACGAACTCACGGCACAAGGTACGCTGCACAAGGCACAAGGTACGCTGCACAAGGCACAAGGTACAAACTCACGGCACAAGGCACGAACTCACGGCACAAGGTACGCTGCACAAGGCACAAGGTACAAACTCACGGCACAAGGCACGAACTCACGGCACAAGGTACGCTGCACAAGGCACAAGGTACAAACTCATGGCACAAGGTACGTTGCTATGCGACAAGTAACGTTCTCAGGTCCTTGCCACCGTAACTCATCATATCAGTGGCAGCATTCTAAATGTAAAAGTTCAAATCGAGGACACATTTACGTTTGTTCAGATGCTTTGCAAATAAGTAGCACATTCGCTTCAAACTATTTTCGTTCTTAATGTTTCAAATCAGGCAATAACAAACATTGGTCCTTAAAAGGCAAGACATTGTGCTAGCTAAATTCCATTTCACGTTGAGAAGGAGAGTGGATTTGCCTCTTCCTCGAGGACCCACTGCTGCTAGACACGAGCTAAGTGTTTCAAAACTCACAAGCCATGTCTTGAGTCGGACAAAAGGCCTTGTGGGCAGTTTTGGTACTCCTTGCTCGTGTCTAGCAGCAGTGGGTCCTCGAGGCAGACGCAAATCCACTCTCTTTCTCGACGTGAAATGAAGAAGGTACTTATAAAATTAAAGTAGGAGTGAAGTTATTTTTCATGGCAACCGCCGATAGGATACCGGGGACTTCATGTTCCCATTCAGACACTTTCACAGATGCATACCCAAGTAGCACAAAAACGTTCAGCGAACGTTATCACTTATATCACAAGCGTTCGGCGGACGTCGAAAAGCCGACGGGGGACGACTTGCGTTCGACGTTCGGGTAGAACCTAATCGAACGTTTGCCGAATGTCAACGTCGAACGCAAGTCGTCCCCCGTCGGCTTATCGACGTCCGCCGAACGTTCGAGATAGCCGTTGTTGTGCCGCGTGGGTACGTGCCTGACATCGCTGCGACCGCCACTCTTCGTGCGCCGGCAAGTCGATTGCGCCCTGACTCGCGCCGTGCTTGCAGCGATCTCGTCGGAGCCGGCGCTGCGCCCCAGCAAGAGCGACACGAGTCTCAGCGACTCGTTCGTGCTGGTCGACGTCGAAGACGCGGAGGACAAGGACGGCGCCAGGCGCGGGAACCCGCAAAACGAGCTCAGAGACGGTAACCGGGTGGGGCTCGGGCCCGTTTTGCTGTCGGAACTTGTACATCAATTGACGCTTGGGAACTCTCTTACGTTTCTTTGTTATTTATCGTTGCACGTGCTTGTAACTGGAGCTGACGGCCTTTGGCTCTCATGGCCATTTCGTTGCCGGAAGGCAGTAGGAAAAGTTAATCATATAAAATTCAATCATTGCCCGGGCTTGTAACTGGAGCTGACGGCCTTTGGCTCTCATGGCCATTTCGTTGCCGGATGGCAGTAGGAAAAGTTAATCATATAAAATTCAATCATTGCACGGGCTTGTAACTGGAGCTGATGGCCTTTGGCTCTCATGGCCATTTCGTTGCCGGATGGCAGTAGGAAAAGTTAATCATATAAAATTCAATCATTGCACGGGCTTGTAACTGGAGCTGATGGCCTTTGGCTCTCATGGCCATTTCGTTGCCGGAAGGCAGTAGGAAAAGTTAATCATATAAAATTCAATCATTGCCCGGGCTTGTAACTGGAGCTGACGGCCTTTGGCTCTCATGGCCATTTCGTTGCCGGATGGCAGTAGGAAAAGTTAATCATATAAAATTCAATCATTGCACGGGCTTGTAACTGGAGCTGATGGCCTTTGGCTCTCATGGCCATTTCGTTGCCGGATGGCAGTAGGAAAAGTTAATCATATAAAATTCAATCATTGCACGGGCTTGTAACTGGAGCTGATGGCCTTTGGCTCTCATGGCCATTTCGTTGCCGGAAGGCAGTAGGAAAAGTTAATCATATAAAATTCAATCGTTGCACGTGCTTGTAACTGGAGCTGATGGCCTTTGGCTCTCATGGCCATTTCGTTGCCGGAAGGCAGTAGGAAAAGTTAATCATATAAAATTCAATCATTGCCCGGGCTTGTAACTGCAGCTGATGGCCTTTGGCTCTCATGGCCATTTCGTTGCCGGATGGCAGTAGGAAAAGTTAATCATATAAAATTCAATCATTGCACGGGCTTGTAACTGGAGCTGATGGCCTTTGGCTCTCATGGCCATTTCGTTGCCGGATGGCAGTAGGAAAAGTTAATCATATAAAATTCAATCATTGCACGGGCTTGTAACTGGAGCTGATGGCCTTTGGCTCTCATGGCCATTTCGTTGCCGGATGGCAGTAGGAAAAGTTAATCATATAAAATTCAATCATTGCACGGGCTTGTAACTGGAGCTGATGGCCTTTGGCTCTCATGGCCATTTCGTTGCCGGATGGCAGTAGGAAAAGTTAATCATATAAAATTCAATCATTGCACGGGCTTGTAACTGGAGCTGATGGCCTTTGGCTCTCATGGCCATTTCGTTGCCGGATGGCAGTAGGAAAAGTTAATCATATAAAATTCAATCGTTGCACGTGCTTGTAACTGGAGCTGATGGCCTTTGGCTCTCATGGCCATTTCGTTGCCGGAAGGCAGTAGGAAAAGTTAATCATATAAAATTCAATCGTTGCACGTGCTTGTAACTGGAGCTGATGGCCTTTGGCTCTCATGGCCATTTCGTTGCCGGAAGGCAGTAGGAAAAGTTAATCATATAAAATTCAATCATTGCCCGGGCTTGTAACTGCAGCTGATGGCCTTTGGCTCTCATGGCCATTTCGTTGCCGGAAGGCAGTAGGAAAAGTTAATCATATAAAATTCAATCATTGCACGTGCTTGTAACTGGAGCTGACGGCCTTTGGCTCTCATGGCCATTTCGTTGCCGGATGGCAGTAGGAAAAGTTAATCATATAAAATTCAATCGTTGCACGTGCTTGTAACTGGAGCTGATGGCCTTTGGCTCTCATGGCCATTTCGTTGCCGGAAGGCAGTAGGAAAAGTTAATCATATAAAATTCAATCATTGCACGTGCTTGTAACTGGAGCTGACGGCCTTTGGCTCTCATGGCCATTTCGTTGCCGGATGGCAGTAGGAAAAGTTAATCATATAAAATTCAATCATTGCACGGGCTTGTAACTGGAGCTGACGGCCTTTGGCTCTCATGGCCATTTCGTTGCCGGATGGCAGTAGGAAAAGTTAATCATATAAAATTCAATCATTGCACGGGCTTGTAACTGGAGCTGATGGCCTTTGGCTCTCATGGCCATTTCGTTGCCGGATGGCAGTAGGAAAAGTTAATCATATAAAATTCAATCATTGCACGGGCTTGTAACTGGAGCTGACGGCCTTTGGCTCTCATGGCCATTTCGTTGCCGGATGGCAGTAGGAAAAGTTAATCATATAAAATTCAATCATTGCACGGGCTTGTAACTGGAGCTGATGGCCTTTGGCTCTCATGGCCATTTCGTTGCCGGAAGGCAGTAGGAAAAGTTAATCATATAAAATTCAATCGTTGCACGTGCTTGTAACTGGAGCTGATGGCCTTTGGCTCTCATGGCCATTTCGTTGCCGGAAGGCAGTAGGAAAAGTTAATCATATAAAATTCAATCATTGCCCGGGCTTGTAACTGCAGCTGATGGCCTTTGGCTCTCATGGCCATTTCGTTGCCGGAAGGCAGTAGGAAAAGTTAATCATATAAAATTCAATCGTTGCACGTGCTTGTAACTGGAGCTGATGGCCTTTGGCTCTCATGGCCATTTCGTTGCCGGAAGGCAGTAGGAAAAGTTAATCATATAAAATTCAATCATTGCCCGGGCTTGTAACTGGAGCTGATGGCCTTTGGCTCTCATGGCCATTTCGTTGCCGGATGGCAGTAGGAAAAGTTAATCATATAAAATTCAATCATTGCACGGGCTTGTAACTGGAGCTGATGGCCTTTGGCTCTCATGGCCATTTCGTTGCCGGATGGCAGTAGGAAAAGTTAATCATATAAAATTCAATCATTGCACGTGCTTGTAACTGCAGCTGATGGCCTTTGGCTCTCATGGCCATTTCGTTGCCGGAAGGCAGTAGGAAAAGTTAATCATATAAAATTCAATCATTGCACGTGCTTGTAACTGCAGCTGATGGCCTTTGGCTCTCATGGCCATTTCGTTGCCGGAAGGCAGTAGGAAAAGTTAATCATATAAAATTCAATCATTGCACGTGCTTGTAACTGGAGCTGACGGCCTTTGGCTCTCATGGCCATTTCGTTGCCGGATGGCAGTAGGAAAAGTTAATCATATAAAATTCAATCATTGCACGTGCTTGTAACTGCAGCTGATGGCCTTTGGCTCTCATGGCCATTTCGTTGCCGGAAGGCAGTAGGAAAAGTTAATCATATAAAATTCAATCATTGCACGTGCTTGTAACTGGAGCTGATGGCCTTTGGCTCTTATTTTGTGCCAGGCTTCAAGTGGCAGCGGCAGCTGGTTTTCCGCAGCAAGCTGACGATGCACACGGCCTACGACCGCAAAGACAACGCGGCTCCGGCGTCCATCACGGCGCTCGCCGTCTCCAAGGACCATCGCTGCGTTTACGTCGGCGACGCCCGCGGTGAGTAGACGGAAACGCGTTCGCCGTGAAGGAGCGCGGAAAACGTAGCGCCCTGACCGAACTGACCGAACTGACTGAACTGACTGAACTGACCAAACTGACAGAACTGACCAAACTGACAGAACTGACCAAACTGACAGAAACTGACCGAACTGACTGAACTGACCAAACTGACTGAACTGACTGAACTGACTGAACTGACCAAACTGACTGAACTGACTGAACTGACTGAACTGACTGAACTGACCAAACTGACAGAACTGACCAAACTGACAGAACTGACCAATTTGACAGAAACTGACCGAACTGACTGAACTGACCAAACTGACTGAACTGACTGAACTGACTGAACTGACCAAACTGACTGAACTGACTGGACTGACTGAACTGACCAAACTGACAGAACTGACCAAACTGACAGAAACTGACCGAACTGACTGAACTGACCAAACTGACTGAACTGACTGAACTGACCAAACTGACTGAACTGACTGGACTGACTGAACTGACTGAACTGACAGAACTGACCGAACTGACTGAACTGACCAAACTGACTGAACTGACTGGACTGACCGAACTGACTGAACTGACTGAACTGACCGAACTGACTGAACTGACCAAACTGACTGAACTGACTGGACTGACCGAACTGACTGAACTGACAGAACTGACGGAACTGACTGAACTGACAGAACTGACTGAACTGACCGAACTGACTGAACTGACTGAACTGACCGAACTGACTGAACTGACCAAACTGACTGAACTGACTGGACTGACCGAACTGACTGAACTGACTGAACTGACCGAACTGACTGAACTGACCAAACTGACTGAACTGACTGGACTGACCGAACTGACTGAACTGACTGAACTGACTGAACTGACTGAACTGACTGAACTGACCGAACTGACTGAACTGACCAAACTGACTGAACTGACTGAACTGACTGAACTGACCGAACTGACTGAACTGACTGAACTGACCAAACTGACTGAACTGACAGAACTGACTGAACTGACAGAACTGACAGAACTGACTGAACTGACAGAACTAACCGAACTGACTGAACTGACCAAACTGACTGAACTGACTGGACTGACCGAACTGACTGAACTGACTGAACTGACCGAACTGACTGAACTGACCAAACTGACTGAACTGACTGGACTGACTGAACTGACTGAACTGACCGAACTGACTGAACTGACCAAACTGACTGAACTGACTGGACTGACCAAACTGACTGAACTGACTGAACTGACCAAACTGACTGAACTGACTGGACTGACCGAACTGAATGAACTGACCGAACTGACTGAACTGACAGAACTGACTGAACTGACCGAACTGACTGAACTGACTGAACTGACCGAACTGACTGAACTAACCAAACTGACTGAACAGACTGGACTGACCGAACTGACTGAACTGACCGAACTGACTAAAATGACCAAACTGACTGAACTGACTGGACTGACCGAACTGACTGAACTGACTGAACTGACTGAACTTACCGAACTGACTGAACTGACCAAACTGACTGAACTGACTGAACTGACCGAACTGACTGAACTGACTGAACTGACCAAACTGACTGAACTGACCGAACTGACCAAACTGACAGAACTGACCAAACTGACAGAACTGACCTATCTGACAGAAACTGACCGAACTGACTGAACTGACCAAACTGACTGAACTGACTGAACTGACTGAACTGACCGAACTGACTGAACTGACCAAACTGACTGAACTGACCGAACTGACCGCCCTGACTGATTTGACTGAACTGACCGAACTGACCGCCCTGACTGAACTGACCGAACTGACTGAACTTACCAAACTGACTGAACTGACCGAACTGACCAAACTGACAGAACTGACCAAACTGACAGAACTGACCTATCTGACAGAAACTGACCGAACTGACTGGACTGACCGAACTGACTGAACTGACCGAACTGACTGAACTGACTGAACTGACCAAACTGACTGAACTGACTGAACTGACTGAACTGACCGAACTGACTGAACTGACTGAACTGACCAAACTGACTGAACTGACAGAACTGACTGAACTGACTGAACTGACCGAACTGACTGAACTGACTGAACTGACCAAACTGACTGAACTGACAGAACTGACTGAACTGACAGAACTGACCGAACTGACTGAACTGACCAAACTGACTGAACTGACTGGACTGACCAAACTGACTGAACTGACCGAACTGACTGAACTGACCAAACTGACTGAACTGACTGGACTGACCGAACTGACTGAACTGACAGAACTGACCGAACTGACTGAACTGACAGAACTGACTGAACTGACCGAACTGACTGAACTGACCGAACTAACTGAACTAACCAAACTGACTGAACAGACTGGACTGACCGAACTGACTGAACTGACCAAACTGACTGAACTGACTGAACTGACTGAACTGACCGAACTGACTGAACTGACTGAACTGACCAAACTGACTGAACTGACCAAACTGACTGAACTGACAGAACTGACTGAACTGACAGAACTGACAGAACTGACTGAACTGACAGAACTAACCGAACTGACTGAACTGACCAAACTGACTGAACTGACTGGACTGACCGAACTGACTGAACTGACTGAACTGACCGAACTGACTGAACTGACCAAACTGACTGAACTGACTGGACTGACTGAACTGACTGAACTGACCGAACTGACTGAACTGACCAAACTGACTGAACTGACTGGACTGACCAAACTGACTGAACTGACTGAACTGACCAAACTGACTGAACTGACTGGACTGACCGAACTGAATGAACTGACCGAACTGACTGAACTGACAGAACTGACTGAACTGACCGAACTGACTGAACTGACTGAACTGACCGAACTGACTGAACTAACCAAACTGACTGAACAGACTGGACTGACCGAACTGACTGAACTGACCGAACTGACTAAAATGACCAAACTGACTGAACTGACTGGACTGACCGAACTGACTGAACTGACTGAACTGACTGAACTTACCGAACTGACTGAACTGACCAAACTGACTGAACTGACTGAACTGACCGAACTGACTGAACTGACTGAACTGACCAAACTGACTGAACTGACCGAACTGACCAAACTGACAGAACTGACCAAACTGACAGAACTGACCTATCTGACAGAAACTGACCGAACTGACTGAACTGACCAAACTGACTGAACTGACTGAACTGACTGAACTGACCGAACTGACTGAACTGACCAAACTGACTGAACTGACCGAACTGACCGCCCTGACTGATTTGACTGAACTGACCGAACTGACCGCCCTGACTGAACTGACCGAACTGACTGAACTTACCAAACTGACTGAACTGACCGAACTGACCAAACTGACAGAACTGACCAAACTGACAGAACTGACCTATCTGACAGAAACTGACCGAACTGACTGGACTGACCGAACTGACTGAACTGACCGAACTGACTGAACTGACTGAACTGACCAAACTGACTGAACTGACTGAACTGACTGAACTGACCGAACTGACTGAACTGACTGAACTGACCAAACTGACTGAACTGACAGAACTGACTGAACTGACAGAACTGACCGAACTGACTGAACTGACCAAACTGACTGAACTGACTGGACTGACCAAACTGACTGAACTGACCGAACTGACTGAACTGACCAAACTGACTGAACTGACTGGACTGACCGAACTGACTGAACTGACAGAACTGACCGAACTGACTGAACTGACAGAACTGACTGAACTGACCGAACTGACTGAACTGACCGAACTAACTGAACTAACCAAACTGACTGAACAGACTGGACTGACCGAACTGCCTGAACTGACTAAACTGACCGAACTGACTGAACTGACCAAACTGACTGAACTGACTGGACTGACCGAACTGACTGAACTGACTGAACTGACTGAACTGACAGAACTGACAGAACTGACTGAACTGACAGAACTAACCGAACTGACTGAACTGACCAAACTGACTGAACTGACTGGACTGACCGAACTGACTGAACTGACCGAACTGACTGAACTGACCAAACTGACTGAACTGACTGGACTGACTGAACTGACTGAACTGACAGAACTGACTGAACTGACCAAACTGACTGAACTGACTGGACTGACCAAACTGACTGAACTGACCAAACTGACTGAACTGACTGGACTGACCGAACTGAATGAACTGACCGAACTGACTGAACTGACAGAACTGACTGAACTGACCGAACTGACTGAACTGACTGAACTGACCGAACTGACTGAACTGACCAAACTGACTGAACAGACTGGACTGACCGAACTGACTGAACTGACCAAACTGACTGAACAGACTGGACTGACCGAACTGACTGAACTGACTAAACTGACCGAACTGACTGAACTGACCAAACTGACTGAACTGACTGGACTGACCGAACTGACTGAACTGACTGAACTGACAGAACTGACCTATCTGACAGAAACTGACCGAACTGACTGAACTGACCAAACTGACTGAACTGACTGAACTGACCAAACTGACCAAACTGACTGAACTGACTGAACTGACCGAACTGACTGAACTGACCAAACTGACTGAACTGACCGAACTGACTGATTTGACTGAACTGACTGAACTGACTGAACTGACCGAACTGACCGCCCTGACTGAACTGACTGAACTTACCAAACTGACTGAACTGACCGAACTGACAGAACTGACCAAACTGTCAGAAACTGACCAAACTGACTGAACTGACCGAACTGACTGAACTGACAGAACTGACAGAACTGACTGAACTGACTGAACTGACAGAACTGACCGAACTGACTGAACTGACCAAACTGACTGAACTGACTGGACTGACCGAACTGACTGAACTGACTGAACTGACCGAACTGACTGAACTGACCAAACTGACTGGACTGACCAAACTGACTGAACTGACTGAACTGACCAAACTGACTGAACTGACTGGACTGACCGAACTGAATGAACTGACCGAACTGACTGAACTGACAGAACTGACTGAACTGACCGAACTGACTGAACTGACTGAACTGACCGAACTGACTGAACTGACCAAACTGACTGAACAGACTGGACTGACCGAACTGACTGAACTGACCAAACTGACTGAACAGACTGGACTGACCGAACTGACTGAACTGACTAAACTGACCGAACTGACTGAACTGACCAAACTGACTGAACTGACTGGACTGACCGAACTGACTGAACTGACTGAACTGACCAAACTGACTGAACTGACCAAACTGACTGAACTGACCGAACTGACCAAACTGACAGAACTGACCAAACTGACAGAACTGACCTATCTGACAGAAACTGACCGAACTGACTGAACTGACCAAACTGACTGAACTGACTGAACTGACCAAACTGACCAAACTGACTGAACTGACTGAACTGACCGAACTGACTGAACTGACCAAACTGACTGAACTGACCGAACTGACTGATTTGACTGAACTGACTGAACTGACTGAACTGACCGAACTGACCGCCCTGACTGAACTGACCGAACTGACTGAACTTACCAAACTGACTGAACTGACCGAACTGACCAAACTGACAGAACTGACCAAACTGTCAGAAACTGACCAAACTGACTGAACTGACCGAACTGACTGAACTGACAGAACTGACTGAACTGACTGAACTGACAGAACTGACCGAACTGACTGAACTGACCAAACTGACTGAACTGACTGGACTGACCGAACTGACTGAACTGACTGAACTGACCGAACTGACTGAACTGACCAAACTGACTGAACTGACTGGACTGACTGAACTGACTGAACTGACAGAACTGACTGAACTGACCAAACTGACTGAACTGACTGGACTGACTGAACTGACTGAACTGACAGAACTGACCGAACTGACTGAACTGACCAAACTGACAGAACTGACCAAACTGACAGAAACTGACCAAACTGACTGAACTGACCGAACTGACTGAACTGACATAACTGACCGAAACTGACCGAACTAACCGAACTGATAGAAACTGACCGAACTGACCAAACTGACCGAACTGACCAAACTGACCGATGACCGAACTGACAGAAACTGACCGAGCTAACCGAACTGACAGGAACTGACCGACCTGACCGCACTGACCGCCCTGACCTAACTGACCGTCCTGACCGAACTGACAGAAACTGACCGAACTGACAGAAACGGACCGAACTGACAGAAACTGACCGAACTGACAGAAACAGACCGCCCTGACCGCACTGACAGAAGCTGACCTGACCGGGATGTCCTTCCCAGGCCGAGTGTTCAGCTGGAGCGTGGCCGACCAGCCCGGGCGCCCGGCCGACCACTGGCTCAAGGACGACACGGCCGACGGCTGCGTCGGCTGCGCCGCGCGGTTCACGCTCTACGAACGCCGCCACCACTGCCGCAGCTGCGGCCAGCTGTTCTGCTCGCGGTGAGTCTCGGCGTTCGGTCGGCCAACGCTCGGCGCTCTCTCTCTCTCTCTCTCTCTCTCTCTCGGCCCTTTTACACAATGGTCCTGTTCCGAAACCCGTTGATGCTGCTGCCATAGTTGGGGAAGGATCTGAAATTAAAAGATCGGGATCCGTTTTTAGTGGTCTAAGAACTGATTGCGATCGTTTTTTGTATACTGATCTTTTTATTTGATCGAGATCTTCTTTATTCTATGATCTTTTTAAAAATGTATCGTTTTAACTGTTGAAGATCGTTTCCCAACGCCTTAACCGATGAGTTTCAGAAGCACTTGTATATGATTCTGTGTGTTTTTTTATATGAGATTTCAGCCAACAACGTTGCTTCAAAATTCTACTGTTTATTCCGGAACTAATCTGAGATTAATTCAGATTCTGAGATTTTTTTTTAAGATCGAAGTTCGTGATCCTATTTTTGTAAAATCAGTTTCAAGATCTTTTTATAAAAAGATCAAATTTGTTTAAAATGTCGTTTTCAGAAAAAAAAAACGGGAAAATGGTCAATCTTTGTCCGTCAATGGACCACTAATCGAAGATTCATTGCCTCTGTTTCGGCTCGTCCCGGAATAAACGGTGAAATTCGGAAGTAATGTTGTTGGCTGAAATCCCATATTAAAAACACACAGAATTTAATACGTCGTGCTTCTGAAACACATCGGTTTAGGCATTGGGAAACGATCTTGATCTTTTAATTTTAAGTTGTTAGTTAGTAGAAAAGGAAAAGAGCACCTAGTTACAAGCTATAATAGGCAAGTAATTATTTTTTATTTTTTATTTAAGTAATTTGGTTGTGTTGTTGATATTTAAAAAAAACTCGGCTCCTTGAAAGCTGAGAACTTTGAACGTTGCCGCTAAAAAAATTCAAACGAGCTGAGCTGAGATTGCGTATAGCGTTCCGTTACTGAAGGCAGCAGACTCGCTGGACTCAGTACTGAGAGCCACTGGAGCTCAGTAAGCTCGGCAGGTTTCGGAATTGGACATATCCTATGTAGATTTACATAATAATCTATCACGGGATCTTTGGTAACATCTATCACGAAAATGTGTGATGGTATTTTAATTGTCCTAGAAAACTGTGATGAAAAACACAAGGTTGTGACAGAAGCTCTGCCAATTGCCAGCTGTACCTATGTCTATGTGATATTCAGAAGGCGGTGGACAAATAAAATTTTTACATTTCTTGGAAGTGCCTTATGAAAATGTGCGATATATCGTATTCCAATTTAGAGGAAAGCTGATTGGTTATTTTTGATCGTATCTATCACGGAAATAGAACCGCCAACCGGACCTAGTGGAAAAAAATATCATCACATCTCTTGTCAAACCTCTAATGAACTTGATTGACTGTGATGGGCTTTTGCCATCATATTTTGCATTTTCACGATGATATGGGATTGGGGTGCCTACATGAAATACGTCATGATAGAAATTATGAAAATCGATCACCGCATGTAAAAACATGCTCAAGATCCACAACTCTTCGATGATATATTCGCATATCTGCAACTGACCGCTTCCTTCCCGCCCTTGCCGATTCCAGGTGCAGTCGCTACGAGTCCGAGATCTCACGGCTCCGCATTTTGAAGCCGGTCCGCGTGTGTCAGGGCTGCCACGCCGCTCTGAAGCAGGGCAGCCAACACGAGGGGAACACGTAGTGCCAACGCGACCGTTCGGCTCAGCGGGAACAGCTGGGCTCAGCGGGAATAGCTGGGCTCAGCGGGAATAGCTGGGCTCAGCGGGAATAGCTCGGCTCAGCGGGAACAGCTCGGCTCAGCGGGAATAGCTGGGCTCAGCGGGAACAGCTCGGCTCAGCGGGAATAGCTGGGCTCAGCGGGAATAGCTGGGCTCAGCGGGAGTTGGCCGCTACGATGTCACAGGGATGCACGCTGCAATGCCACGGCTCACGAGCACCAAGGAACGCTTGATCCCCACATTTTAATGACTAATTAGTAGGTTATGGTTTGACACCTTATCATCGTTAATTTGTTGTTGCATTGACTTCACTCAAGATATCACGATCAGAACGTCGCAGCACTGCTATTGGCTTGTTTTCCTCGCATCTTTGGGCCGGGATGCAATGATGATGATAATCGAAAGCCTCATTCAAAAGACTATCACGGTTTAAATGACGAAACCTAGAGTAATAATGCTGGTATACTATAAACAATGGCAATACTGTCGACACTTCCGGCTGGGGAAAATTTGGTTGAACTCGAACTTAAAAATGGAAAAGTCCGTAATCAGTCGATGGGCATCAAGCTAAAAGAACATTTATGTGCCTCTTTTTTAAAGTAAACCCATAGACTCAATTACAATGGCAAACATTCAGTAATCCTAATTTCTGCCCTCCATCATTCATTGTAGCTCAAGTAGAGAGGTTTGCTTTGCAAAAGCCTTTGTCTAAGAGTGGTTCCTTTGATTCGTCGAACTAGACAAGTATTTCCATAAAAAACGTTCGAGGCAGCAGTTTTTTACGAGACCCCCTTTGGTCAGTATACGTATTTTGGAGTATTTGAAATGAATGTCTCAAATTGGTGCAAACGGAAATCAAAGAAAACTGTGCAAATGGGGGCAACTAGGAAGAATTTTTAAGAATACGAGTGTGTAGGTAAGTGTCTCGTAATCAGACATTCAAAATTCGTCTACCTCGTTTCATTCAATAGCACGACAAGGTCAAAACTCGAAAGACAAAACACTTGGGAAATAATATGTTGAAATCTT
The DNA here is from genome assembly GCA_921293005.1 of Nemoura dubitans. Lineage (NCBI taxonomy): Eukaryota > Metazoa > Arthropoda > Insecta > Plecoptera > Nemouridae > Nemoura > Nemoura dubitans. Next base: position 1,132,759 of record OV121078.1, read on the forward strand.
GTCCTTGGAAAGGGCATGGCATGACATTTCAAAGGGCCTTGTATAAATAACCTCTGTGGACATTTCTCAGTTTTAAGCGTCTGAAAAATTCCTGGCTGCGTCGATATCCGTGGCACTAATAAAATGTGCAATTATATCATTATTGATTAGTTAGTCGATTATGATTAGTTGATATTATTACCTATGACTTTAGCAACATTTGGGACTCAATTAGCTGGCTGAAGTTTTACCTGATGAAGCTATTACTACGTGCAAAGGTTAAGCATAAAGAGTAGTCTGCTCTTGTTGCCTCTCCATAGATTTTGATATGTGGTTATGAAAGAATTCCAATACGTACCTATCATATAGTTTTCGTATTTGCTCGCAAAAGTATTATCTTCTCTTCTTCGTTCAAAATCAAGTTATTATTATTACGGCTAGGAAACATAATGTCAATGAACTGAAGCTATTTTGGTTGTTAGATTTATGATTCTGATATTGTGTCTTTATATTTAATATTTAAATATCATTGCCATATTTTATTTTGTTTCATAGTCAAAGACTTGCTGCCATTGCTGAGATATAAACATTGTTTTTAATTTTATATACCAGTTTTTGTATTAAATATTTATATTTTGTTAGGTAATTGCTGTAAAAAGCAACAACCAGTATAGTATGTGAAAGAATTGTGATTTTCTTGTTCTCTTTGATTCTCTTTGTTGTTTTTAGAATTGGGAAGATTGGCAGCTAGATTTGACACCCATCCACCAATAGAGAAATGATTTGCATTTTCACCAACCAGAAGTATTTTGAGATTGTTTCTCTCTGCAAGAAACTCACCTTCAGAATAGAGGCTCCACGCGTAATGCACAGTTTTGCAGTGTAATAGGTTCGTTCTGATAGTAGGTACCTACCTAACTAATGCATCAATTTAGGTTTCAGAAACTTAATAGGTATGTAGGTACCTATTTCTTTATTTATCTAGGAAAGCTGTACAAGTCAATGAGATCAATATATTTAGCCTTACTTTGAGAGGTGTGTTTGAAGTAATGCAATCGTGTTAAAGAAATGACACTGTAGAAACTCCACATACTACCTGCAGCCTGTAGGTACATGCAGGTATTACAAGCAGTTGTTTAGAGGCAATGAACTAGTTTATTTTGTATTAGAGTAGGTATTAGGTAAGTAGGTTTATACTTCATTTATTATTTGTTCAATTTTTGTTTAAGTCATTTACACATTGAGATAATACCTACTTCATAATATACCAATTGGATTGTCTTGATTTAAATACATTTTTAAATTTTTTCCTTCCCATAATACAAAACTTGATTTACAGTGAATACATTTATTTCCAATGTATTGTGCTTATCAAATGCCAGCCTAAAAGAATGGATAGGTATAGGTATAGTCTTTTCTACAAGCTTATTCTTACCGAACATTTAGACGAGCACAGATATATTAGAAGCGGCCACAGTAAACCGTCATTATACGATCCTATTTCCCATGCGCATACCATTCGTAGCACTGCCTTTATCAACACCTTTTCTATTGGCAATAAAATAAGTGAGACAAAGTGCTTCACCTAATTCACTGGCTTGATTAAGCTTTTATTCATTTTTCACTGACATCTCAGTTCTAAAAATGATTAATTATAATTATAGCCTAGCAATGATCTTGATGTTTAGCTATCCTAAATAAATAGGTACAGTTTGTATAGGATTTGAATATCAAGCTAGGGTTCATATATTTAGGATTCCATTAGAAGTGACAATACAGTGTTTGGGCAAATATATTTTGTTGTTCGTAAAACTGAATAGGTAGGTAGATCTGACCAATACCTATTGTTCAGGCAACCACTGTAATTTTAGAGGACTTAGCTTTTTCTAGTCATAGATAATAAAAGAAATGCATGTTTACTATATTATCTTTACAAGATAAATGTGTAGTGGACAATGGAAATTGTACAATATTTTAGCGGAGATTGGTTGTATATTGGAACTGATGTACCTATTGATGTTTAAACTTGAATCAGAATGGAAAATATAAATGATGCCTATAATATGTACCTATGAAAATGAATAGTTATACTGTCCTAATCAAAGATACTATTATAATAACCATCCATTGTCCTTATTATGTGTATGGCTGCTGACCATGGTTATATTTTAGGTAGGTACCTACAGATGTTCTTCCAAGATATGTATACTACCTACTACCTAGGTAATTTTAATGATTAGGTAACTTTGGTTTTGGTATAGTATGGTACCACCTACAAGGTAATTGGATCAAAGAAATATGGATTTGTGGTCTGCTTTTCGACATTCTTGGCACTGTTGATCTTTGTTTTTATTCTACAATCACCAATTTCGTAAACGTTCAATCAAAATAGTCAGGTTTAATTGTATGCAGAGCTACACTAGAATTAATTTGAGTTTGACACTTTTTGGGGATCTCATATCATAGAGTACCATACCAATAGAATTACATGATTAAGTTTTTGTCATTATCATTAAAAACTTTATTTACCATTAGTCATTAAAATTATTTACCAATAAGTAGGTACTCGGCGATAATTCCTCGCTAGGCTGGTAGGTATAGGTACCTATGGCGGTCAAAACTGTGAAAATAATTATAGTCTGCATTTTCCCCTCCTGAACGACCTGTCTCAAATATCGCAGCCAAAAGAACGTGAGAATTCGAACGTGAGATTCGCGCACAGAATCCCTCTCACTGACTACGCACCTACGCGTATGGTACATTCGCGAATTCCTGGTCTAATCCACTTCAGGGCTTCGGACAATGTCATCGTTAACACACACAGATATTATATTATGTACTAGAAATGGGATTTGCTTGTTTTCCGTCGGCCCGACCCGACCCGACGGGTCTTACATTTTTCAGTCCGGCCCGGCCCGAAGTATTTGTCCAAACGTTACATCTGTCCGAGAGTCCGAGAGTCCGACACAGTCCGAGAGTCCGACACGGTCCGAGAGTCCGACACGGTCCGAGAGTCCGACACGGTCCGAAAGTCCGACACGGTCCGAGAGTCCGACACGGTCCGACAGTCCGACTCGGTCCGAGAGTCCGACACGGTCCGAGAGTCCGACACGGTCCGAAAGTCCGACACGGTCCGAGAGTCCCACACGGTCCGAGAGTCCCACACGGTCCGAGAGTCCGACACGGTCCGAGAGTCCGACACGGTCCGAGAGTCCGACACGGTCCGAGAGTCCGACACGGTCCGAGAGTCCGACACGGTCCGAGAGTCCGACACGGTCCGAGAGTCCGACACGGTCCGAGAGTCCGACTCGGTCCGAGAGTCCGACACGGTCCGAGAGTCCGACACGGTCCGATAGTTCGACTCGGTCCGAGAGTCCGACACGGTCCGAGAGTCCGACACGGTCTGAGAGTCCACTGCTCCACTGCTCAAGTAAGAATTTGCACGTGTTGAAACGTCACTTGAAGAACGTGTAGCTCGGGCAAAGACGCTTGGACTGCAATGCGATGGTTGGACTAATCTTCGCAACAAAATATTTATATAACCCACAACCACCTGGTAAAATCGGGAGGAGCTCTGAACGAAGACTGAACGTTGTCAGCCTGGATCTAAAATTTGTCGGAATTGGGTGTTATAGGCACATGACAATAATATGACTGTACCGAGCAATCGGACAGAGGGCAAGGATCAAGGCAATTTGATTTGATTTGATTTGATTTGATTTTTTTATTCACAATTGACCGTGTACACAGTATTTGAATCGTCATCATTACATACTAAGCCTAATAATCATATAAAACAATATAAAATAAAATAAAATAGACATAAGTAATTACAAATAAAATAACAGTAATGAATACATTTACAAGTTAGGTACAATTAAGAAATTCGTTTACATTGTAAAAAGCATTTGCTAGAAGGAATTGTTTGACTTTTGTTTTGATAGAAATTTCATTCGTATTGGTGATGTTACACACTTGTTTAGCCTTATTAAGTAATACTGTTCCCACCAAGGTTGGGTTTCTTGCGAACTCACCAATTTGAAATGTTTGTGCGACTGTAGAATTTCTGGTATGATGATGGTGATTTTTTATTGAGTCAGTCTCTTTATTGAGCTTATAGTTTCTAGAGTATGATAAGTAGCATTCAGTATGTAGACGCATGGTAAGGTGAGAATTTTATATTTAATAAAATAAGGCCTACAACTGTCCTTATAAAACATTCCAGGGGTACAAGGGTTGCGACTTGCATTAGCCAAGTACCTTATTGCTCTTTTTTGAATTTTAAAGATTGATTTTGCCTTCGGTGAGAACCCCATAAGAGAATTCCATAGGTGATCCTTGAGTGAATATAAGAATGATAAACTAATTTTGCAATATCAAAGTTACATAAAAGTCTTATTCTCTTGACTAGGTAGCATCCTGACGCCATTTTTTTACACACATTATTAATATGTATATTCCATTTGAGGGTGTCTTCAATGGTTATACCAAGGAATTTTGTAGCATTTAGAGGCATGAGACTTTTACCCTGTAGATATATCAGTGGCAATGTACTAGACAAGGTCATAAATGAAACAATATTTTTTGAATAAAAAAGGTTTCAGGGCAATAGCAGGTGGGCATGTCTGGAAATACTGGTGACTGCTTTTGGGGCAAGATGTGAGTTTAAAGATTAACAGTCACTGACATTCACTTACCACGTAGACTAAATCCGCGCGCTGTTCCCGTCAACGGCCATACCATGTTGAAAACACCGGTTCTTGTCCGATCACCGAAGTTAAGCGACATCGGGCGTGGTCAGTACTTGGATGGGTGACCGCTTGGGAACACCACGTGCCGTTGGCAAAACTTTTAATTTTTAACCAGTTTTTTGCCATGCATACTTTAAACGTATCTGATTGACTTCTTAATTGATTAAATAATACAATCTCTGTCGGTGTCTTTTTAAGCATATTTTAACGTAAAAAAACTGGATTTATCAAGGGCCCTGAATGCTTATATAATGGTATATATTTGTTCAATATATTGAACAAATATAATTACCATTTCCAACCGTTTTCAGCCGATTTTCGCGATTTCTGTAAAGAGTTAATCTCGATGTTACATAGATCCCAGCCAGCAAGCCAGCACAAACTAAAAAGTAGAACGTCGCCAAATTAGAGCTTTTATATAAGGTTAACTAGCAGTATGGGCCCGTGCTACGCACGTATAGTGCACGTAATACCTCTCACATCTCACTATTTATTAGCCAGTATCTGTGTGCCAACTTGACACTATTCAGTATTGCAAGCAACGAGGATTGCTTCTGTTCATGATCAAGGAAGCCGAATGTTGGGGTCCGTCCGGATTTGGTTCTTGCACGGAAATCCGCCCTTCGCCAAACGCTGATCTGCACGTCTGCTTTGCGCTGTTTGTTTGTGAGCACGAAATCTTGACGGTGACGTGAATATAGCGATCACCCCACTTTCTGTCCTCCTCGTGGCCTTTTCACTGGCCTTTCTGGGCTTAATTCAATTACAATGCCTACAGAAATGCACTCGAGGGATTTAAACAAACCCCTGGATTTGCACGAGCCTCGTTCCAGAGATTATATTCTCCACCCTTTGTTTGTTTTGCCCCCAGCGTTGCGGACGTGAAGCGAGCTCCTCGAAGCGACGGCACCGACTTCACAACGACGCAAAGCTGCTGTCTGGAGCCGAGTACGAAACCTGCCGCCACCTGGAATAATTGTCTTCGGTTATCCGGCAATCGTCCAGGGGGCTCTTGGTGAACTTGGCTTTGAGGCTTGGCTTGGCTTTGAGGCTTGGCTTGGCTTTGAGGCTTGGCTTGGCTTTGAGGCTTGGCTTGGCTTTTGAGGGGTGCAATTCCGACATTTTTAATGGGAAGTTTTCATTCAACTTTTAAGTCTGTTGAAAAGTGTTTCTGTCCGTTGTATACTCCTGATTTGCAAGCTGGCTGCTGACTGTTTGTTTATGTTAAAGCTCTCCGTTGCTGTTGAAGCGAGTTGGCAGAGAGAAATCGACAGTGCGAGGATTTTGGGGGATTACATTTGGAAAATGAAGTGGGAAACAGGAACTGTAGAACTAAACGTTACTGGACATTTACCAAATGTTTCGAATGTCACAGAACGTTTCGAATTAAATGTTGAAGCTCTCATCGCTGCCAGAGACACGCACCAAAGGTAGGACGTAGCGTGAAACCATTTCGCTCGGTGAAAGTCTTTGTCTCCAGTAGCGTTTACACCGAGATTTTGTCCCAGCGGAATCTCCGTCGTTGCCTCGCCTGAGTGTGGAATCTTAACATCGGAAAGAACTCGGGGGAAGATCTCACATAAAGGTACTTGGCTTTACTAGTTTTATTTGTATGTTTATTCGAATAAACCAAGTTAAATTGGAACAAGTTGTGCGTAGCAGGGGCGGAACCACGATTCACGGGCCCGCCCGCAGATCTGGCTGAGAAGGCCCCCCCCCCTCAAGACAACAGGGTTTGGAGCCACCGAGAAAATTTTGAATCATGGTCATTTTTTCGAGTGAATCTATGCGTTTTAATCTATTTCAAACTGCGACAGATTTGGAAAAGCAGCTCGATTATTTTCATTTTGCAATCAGCAGGCTAGACCCTTGCCTGGAAATTTTGATTCAGATCACAGCATACGATACTTTCAAAATGTAAATCACTAAAGGGTCCTGTCTTTTATAACTGCTCACATGGGTGCATTCTTATGATAAGTATGGACGATGTTTTTCTTTATAGCTTTGTTATTTTTTCTGTTATTTTTTACCCTGCACTATCTATATCAAGAGGGGTCCTCAGGGTACGAAATTCGATGAGGCCTGATACGGGGCCCCCCGCGTACTTGGTCAGTCTGCCTCACACATTGTATATTTACAGTGAAGTGGGAAACAAGGAAACATAAAACTAAAAGTCTTGCATAAAAAAGTTCACAAGTTTCTGATTTAAGTTCGGTCGACGGGCCCCCAACGGAAGTGGACGGGCCTGGGCCCGCCCGCGGCCGCGGGCCCTGCGGGCGCCTAGTTCCGCCCCTGGTGCGTAGGTGTGTTCATTTTCGCGGCTGCGAGCTTATTTATGGTTGTTGTCGAAGCTGGCCGATAAATTCCCTGTCGTCTGCCAGATGCTTGTTGCGTCCAAATACAGAATCAGGATTGCCTAACCCCCGTGCAGGGTGCACTGCTGAAAGCATGAAGTAGGCATTAAAATCTTGCAAGTCCTGATGTATGGGCAAGGCTGAAATACATTGCATAGTTTGAAACTTGTAAGGGTTTAATAATCAGACCCAAGTCCCTACAATTGCGCGGTGGAGCCAAAAGTTAGAGGCTTACGTAGATTCAGCCCATGACTGGTTTGGGTCGATTTACTTTATTGAATGGGCAACAATTATCATAGCCACCCAACACATTCCGCTGCAGAATGTGATTCGGGTGACGTGGCAATTACCAAGTTGTCCACCCGTCAGAGTTTTAACTTGTGTTACAATAACGGCTACAAACTCAACCCGTGACCTGAAGGTGAGTGGACTGCTTCACCGCATATTATTGTATTGCATCACTTCTATTCCCTTCTCTTATATTTACACCTTAATCTGATATTAGTAACTTGGTCCGTCTTTCTTTATCATTCCATCGTTTATTTCGCTGTTACATTTACTTTTCTTAATTGTCAGTCGAAAAAAAATCTAAAAATTATTGAAGAAACATTTTGGAATAAGATCTAGTCGTGCGGCTGGATTCGAAACTAGGTACGTTTGTTGGCTAGAAGATGGTGCGCAACAAGCTACATTTCTTGGCTAAGAGATGGCACTGGCGGTCCAGTGTCTAGACAGTCTGACAGATTAGAAGCGACAGGTGTCTGTAGCAACTTATTATTTCTTATCGTTTATTCTTTTTTCTATATAGACCGGTCATCCAGTCTTTTATCTAGTCGGTGGTTATTGGAAAACACTCGTGTATGATACTCAATAGTTCAATTGTCTTCGTCTCTAGTTTGGTTACACTTCGGTGTTGTTGACATCACGTTCTAGAACTTAACCTCTATGGTTTTGGGCAGGCGATCGTAATTAGTAAGTTACGCTTCTGTCATTACTTTTATCATATTATGCTTTTATCCTCATGAAACGTTGTTCGTGTTTTTAAACGAACATGCATGTTCCGTGAACAGTAGTTTTGTTGAGGTTAACACCGTGAGTGTTTTCGTGTCTGATGTTTAGTGTGAGTTCCTGCCCTGTCCAAGTGCCTGCATCATTGCTGGATCGAATCCACACTCCACAGATGCCGTTCCATGTGAATTTAGCACGGAGTGCGAGCGCGGAGCAGCACGTAGCGCTCAAGAATTGTAACAGAACCAATACAATACACCGGGTCCAAAATGGAGCATACGATAAAATTTCTGCCCCACACTAAAACCTAACCAGTGCCGCGGAGTTGCTGGTGCAGATACACAAATAAGATAAAATTGACAACATGTATTGTTGTGAAACAAAATCGGGGAAAGGCATCGCAGAACTTAACTTTCAAATTACAAAATAAATTACTGCAATTAACACTTCTGTAAAAATAATTTTCCAGCCAGGCAACTACATTGTACAGTTTACGATCAAACAGTACAATCCTATATAAAAAGTATAAATAAACTAATGTACATTAAAATGAAAATCCCCAATTTTGGCCCAACCTCCCACTCATCTCAGTAAACACTATATTACACAAATCAATAATAAAATTATGATTAGAAACATAATCGAATTATTATGGCAAAATTAAAGGAAGGGTTCCTCAATTAAACTCTGAGGGATGATAGCAACAGGGTGAAACTAAATTACCCTGATAGTCCCATCTTTTGGCCCAACCCCTAACCCCAGCCCGTGGCCACTTTGAATTAAAAGGATGCAAGTAACACTAACGCCCATTCATCTAAATGATTTATTTGTGAAAAAGTGTTGGGGTAGTACCTCGATGAAACTCTGAGGGATGATAGCCACAAGGTCAAACTAAATTACCCTGATAGTCCCATCTTTTGGCCCAACCCCTAACCCCAAGTTCAGGGTGAAGGCAGCAGACGTGCGGTGCTCGGGCGCTACCAAAACGTTTCGTTGCATTCGGCGGCCCGAGCCGTCCGCGCGACGCAAATGGCGTGATAATTCTTAGCGGGTAGTGAATTTTAATAGTTACACCAATAATTATACGCAACATATTTAAGAACAATTAAAATAACTTCAACATATTTAAATTATACAATTATAATTTTATTCTGTCAAATTGACAGGGGGGGCTGCCGCCCTGCAGCCCTCCCTCACGAGCCGCCTCTGCTGTCATCCTACTTCATTGCCCCCTTGTTGTGCAGGACGCCGTTAAACGCCCCTACATCTCGAAATTGCACTTGACAGTTTGGTCGAGATTTTTTGTGGTGTACAGCTTCGTTATTGCTGCGGTATCTTGATATCTAGCTGTGCGATAGCTTCTTGACGTTTCAGGGCAAGTGCGCACTCAGTGTCGACTCTGCATTCGGCCCTAAGTACCTACACGAGGTAAAACTTGAAAAGCGATAATTTGAAACGCAATCGCTGCAACTTCCACCCATCGACAATCTCTGTTGGACATCGTAGTATGGTTCGATCCCAAAACCTGCTGAGCTTTACTGAGCCCCAATATAGGCTCTCAGTAAAGTTCAGTAACGGAACGCAATACGCGATCTCAGCTCAGCTTGTTTTTAGCGGCAATGTACAAAGTTCTTAGCTCTCAAGTAGCCGTTTTTCTTTTAAATTTCAATAACACAGCTTCGATAAATTGTGCACGGATGAAGCATTTTCAAGAAGTTGTACATAAAGACGTTTGGCATGATTTGACGTCGCATGATTTGAAGAACACGCACTTACATTTTTCAAACACACATGGTAACTTCGTGGTAGCGAAGCTTGAGACATTCACTCCATTTCACGTCGAGAAGGAGAGTGGATTTGCATCTTCCTCGAGGACCCACTGCTGCTAGACACGAGCCAAGAGTTTCAACACTCACAAGCCATGACTGGGCCGGACAAAAGGCTCTGTGTGCGATTTTTAAACTCCTACCTCGTGTCTAGCAGCAGTGGGTCCTCGAGGAAGATGCAAATCCCACCTCCTTCGTAACGTGAAATGGAGTATAGATATCTATTATCTAGGAATGGGACGAAACTTTCAAATCGGACACGTATAACTGTAACATGTGTGAATATTTACAATTGTATTGTTTATGTTTATAATAACAAATCATTGATTCTAGACAGGCCAAGCCGCCAAGGGTCGAGAAACAAGGGCAATCTCGCTCTCCCTAAGCTCCACTTGACAATGTTCACCAAAGGCCCGTTTTATGCCGGTTGTAAACTGTTCAACTCCCGCCTAGCTGCAAATCGAAATTAAAGGATTTCCTCGTAGACGGCTGCTATTATACACTAGACGAATTTTATGAAAAATTACTGTTTGTAACACTTTACTTTTTGACTCTTGATGAGCGCAGCGAGCGAAGCGAGCTGAGCGAGATCTTCAATTTCACTACCCCAAAAAAAAGTAACTTGTGTATGTTTTTTTTGTTTTTTGTATGTGTGTTTGCGCGCGCTCTACAGGCCAAACGCCTGAACCGATTAAGATGAGAATTTCAGAGGACCAACCTTTGTTCTGAACTTAGATCCTCTTAGTTTTTGGAAAAGATCGGTTCAGAATTTTTTTTATAAATCAATTTTTACGGAATTTTTCGATGCCTGATTCAATTTGCCTGCTTCAATAAGAGTCCGGTTTCCTTCGTTTCCTTGGTTACCTGCTTTGTTGACTCCAAGTTTGGCCAAGGCAAAGTTTTTAAGTTATCAGAAGTTTAGTAAATTTCGTTTATGGAAGTAACTGAAAGTGTGTCCGCGTCAGAAATTTATCTCCAATCGAATAAGAACCCTCGCGCAAAAATTATGTCTTAAGTATATACGGTATCGTTACTTAATGAGTTCATAATCTGCATTTTTTCGCTATCTGACAGCTCGGAGAGAAACAAAGGAACGTCAGAATCCGTCCACATTTCCAAGTGATCATAATTTTCGAGTAGGCAATGGTCAGGCTTGGTGCTTCAAGGTTTTCATAGGCCTTCTGCCTGCATACCTTTTTATCAGCTATACACAAACCGCTACCTACGCTCATCTTCAACGCATCACAAATTGCGTTCGCGAAGCCCTAGTATATAGCAGAGTTCATGTAGGCTGGTTCTCACAGCCATGGGTTTACCTTCTCTAATGCAGCGTTGCCAATTCGTCAACAGGACGCCGGATGTCGAGACTCCTGCCCCCGACGCCGTCGACGCCTGAAAGGGCGACGCCGTCGCTGTCCGTCTCCATCCCCCAACTGACGGAAACAGAGGAACAGCTGATCCTCAGCGTGATCAACAGAGATGAGGAACTGCGCAACCGCCACAGCGCAGCAGTCATGTGAGTTAGTTGTCACTACTTGTTCAGTCTGCAGAGCGAAAGACACGAATTCAGTTGATTTCGCTTGTGTCTTCCCTTACGGTGATCATTTGTGTGCCTGCACTGTATGCATCTACATAGTTCTATCCTCAATTTCACGTCGAGAAGGAGAGTGCATTTGCATCTTCCTCGAGGACCCACTGCTGCTAGACACGAGCCAAGAGTTTCAAAAGTGCCCATTGAGCCTTTTGTCCGGCTCAAAAAATGGCTTGGAGTTTTGAAACTCTTGGCTCGTGTCTAGCAGCAGTGGGTCCTCGAGGAAGATGCAAATCCACTCTGCTTCTCGACGTGAAATAGAGTTTAGCTAGCACTATGTCTAGACTTTTAAGGACCAATGTTCGTTATTGTATGATTTGAAACTTTAAGAACGAGAATAGTTTGGAGCAAATGTTTTATATATTTTAATGGCATCTGAACAAACGTTGAAAATGTGTCCTTGATTTGAACTTGATGCTGCCACTTTTTATGATGAGCTGTCGGTTCTTCTTTTGAAACTCTATGCTAAGATATTTCTGGTGTGTTTAACGATTCTGTATATTATTCTTTTCACTGATTTTCTATATCTAAATGTTAAACGAAATCATGTACCATGGAGTTACGTTATACGTATAACATAAAGAAATCAACACGCCAACACATTTCATCAACTTGTAAATGGTTGTAGTTTTCGGCTCGTGATGACATCGCTACCTCAAATTGATTAAAATAAATAGGCTAATCGAGCTGCAGCGCGTTAGAAAATAAATTGGAATCCTAACAACTGTGTGGAGTGGGCCTGACGGGCTCGCCATATTTGGCGTGAAATGATGATGACCAATGACAGTACATCATTGTGATCTTGTATCGGGCCACAATTTCGTCACTTCGAATTCGGTTGATACGAGTTTGGTCTTTAATTCTAGTGGCGATGGCGTGTAGGCACCTGAGACTCGTGAAATGACTAGAAAGAAGTTGATTGATTTTCTGAAGAAAAATAACCGCAACTTGCCTAAATCGAATCTACCATGTGCTTATGTGTGTGGTTGAATAAATTAAAGGCATATTCTCTATAAACGTTATATTATGCAACCTCTTCTGTTCATTCAATCACACGATATTCTGCAGATCACCTTGAGCGATGATGATGTTGAAAATGCTGAAACCCCCCAGCACTGATGTCCCACGTACCAGAATTGTTGTCATTCAGAAGTCAGAACACTTTCTGTCCCTGTGTTTGGCATACAAAAAACATATTATGAAACATTATATATGGAAGGTTCAAATTTGTATAAGAAACATATAAGTTTCTTATAAGATATATTGCACTTTCGTATATTATTTTCCCTATATTATGTATCATGTATGTTCGTTAATTCTTTTTCGTGTGGGTGTAACTTGGTTGTCGCCGGTTTTCGCATAAATTCAACGATTAAACGGACATTTTTCTGGCTAAAAATATTGACGTAAAATTTTGGGAAAACATAAACGTGTTGTCAAAGAGTTGCTGGATGACTGATTCCATTTTTGTGTTTTGTATTTTGAAAACTTACATCAGAGGGAATTTTCAATCAGTACCTATACAATTTTAGGCACTTTTTATCCTCATTTTAACGACGAACACCCTGACCCATCTACATCTCAAGGGTCCATGTCATGGAGTCTAGGATGTTTAGCTACGAACACCCTGACCCATCTACATCTCAAGGGTGCATGTCATGGCGTCTAGGATGTTTAGCTACGAACACCCTGACCCATCTACATCTCAAGGGTGCATGTCATGGCGTCTAGGATGTTTAGCTACGAACACCCTGACCCATCTACATCTCAAGGGTGCATGTCATGGAGTCTAGGATGTTTAGCTACGAACACCCTAACCCATCTACATCTCAAGGGTGCATGCCATGGAGTCTAGGATGTTTAGCTACGAACACCCTGACCCATCTACATCTCAAGGGTCCATGTCATGGCGTCTAGGATGTTTAGCTACGAACACCCTGACCCATCTACATCTCAAGGGTGCATGTCATGGCGTCTAGGATGTTTAGCTACGAACACCCTGACCCATATACATCTCAAGGGTGCATGCCATGGAGTCTAGGATGTTTAGCTACGAACACCCTGACCCATCTACATCTCAAGGGTGCATGTCATGGAGTCTATTTATAATTATATTTATAATATAATAATTTAATTTATAATTATAATAATAATTTAATTTATTGTCGTTTTAAACCATTACATAAAAAAAATGCTGGTGTACAGACATATTTTGATCAATATAAGATTGACAAATAACAATAGAAAATACAATAAAATACTATTAATAAAAATAAGAATACTAAAATTTGTGCTGTTATGAGTGAACCGGTTCCATAACGAAGAGAGCTTGCAAAATTCCACTGCTGATTCATAAAGTTGCGAGCTGTATTTATATATGTGAGGAAAGATCCAGTGACCAAGACAATAGAACGTACGCGTTTGCTCTCGGATAATTTCCCTCAGAAACAGCGCCAGTACAGTCGTGTTAGCCTAAGATTACCACAGCCTGGTGGACTTTAAAGTAAAGTATCTTTTGACTCTTTTAGGATTTGTAAAGAGTAAAGTGGTTAATAATTGTAATGATTAATCAAGTTTTTAATGGTATTGACAAAAACTCAATCATTTGATTCTACGGTATGGTATTCTATGATATGAGATCCCCAAAAAGTGGCAACCTCAAATTAATTCTAGTGTTACGACTGTAAACTATTACCTACTGCTAGCCACACTGAAGGAATTTGCTTTGTCTGTACACATCCATCTAAGGCTGCTAACTTAAACAAGTACCTAGACATGTAATTAGCCTATTAATTGTCCCGTGGCATCTCAATAATTGCCAATTGTCAGTATAAAACAGTTGCGAGACTGCAGCAGGGAGCTTTGAACTCGTAGCGCAGGACTGCACTTTTATAATCTAGGTGCACCAATATAATGAGATTCTACCTCCTTGACAAGTTGAGTTCTCGTCCGAATTCCCTGCTCAAGACCAAACGTCGAACCTTCGCGATCGATGCTCCAGCTCCAAGGCTGTGGAGTTTGTTTTTGTCTTCACTTAACTTTTTTTAGTCTGCGAGCCCGAATCTGTATAATTTGGTTATTCATGTCGACGCGAGAAAAGGGGCCATTGTTATTCGAATAAAGGTTTTTTTTTTAACGCTAAATAAAGGCTTTTTTACATGCTGGATATTTTACGAGTTTTATTATACCGGTCTTACTTGGTGCAGTATATAAATATAACATACTTGACTCGGTAAAATTGGCATCTCATCGTCTCGTTGACTCAAATCCACGTATCTTCTCTCGAAGTGGTCCTCGTGGCCTGCTGCAGAACTGACGGGGATACGAACTGGGTGTACCCACGGGACACAGGGACCCGATATCTGGACCAACTCGGAGATTCGATTTCAAATCGAGCATTAGCTTACACCAACTCGGAGCTTCGATTTCAACTCGAGCATTAGCTTACACCAACTCGGAGCTTCGATTTCAACTCGAGCATTAGCTTACACCAACTCGGAGCTTCGATTTCAAATCGAGCATTAGCTTACACCAACTCGGAGCTTCGATTTCAACTCGAGCATTAGCTTACACCAACTCGGAGCTTCGATTTCAAATCGAGCATTAGCTTACACCAACTCGGAGCTTCGATTTCAACTCGAGCATTAGCTTACACCAACTCGGAGCTTCGATTTCAACTCGAGCATTAGCTTACACCAACTCGGAGCTTCGATTTCAACTCGAGCATTAGCTTACACCAACTCGGAGCTACGATTTCAAAACGAGCATTAGCTAACACCAACTCGGAGCTTCGATTTCAACTCGAGCATTAGCTTACACCAACTCGGAGCTTCGATTTCAAATCGAGCATTAGCTTACACCAACTCGGAGCTTCGATTTCAACTCAAGCATTAGCTTACACCAACTCGGAGCTTCGATTTCAAATCGAGCATTAGCTTACACCAACTCGGAGCTTCGATTTCAAATCGAGCATTAGCTTACACCAACTCGGAGCTTCGATTTCAAATCGAGCATTAGCTTACACCAAATCGGAGCTTAGATTTCAAATCGAGCATTAGCTTACACCAACTCGGAGCTTCGATTTCAAATCGAGCATTAGCTTACACCAAATCGGAGCTTCGATTTCAACTCGAGCATTAGCTTACACCAACTCGGAGCTTCGATTTCAAATCGAGCATTAGCTTACACCAACTCGGAGCTTCGATTTCAACTCAAGCATTAGCTTACACCAACTCGGAGCTTCGATTTCAAATCGAGCATTAGCTTACACCAACTCGGAGCTTCGATTTCAAATCGAGCATTAGCTTACACCAACTCGGAGCTTCGATTTCAAATCGAGCATTAGCTTACACCAAATCGGAGCTTAGATTTCAAATCGAGCATTAGCTTACACCAACTCGGAGCTTCGATTTCAAATCGAGCATTAGCTTACACCAACTCGGAGCTTCGATTTCAACTCGAGCATTAGCTTACACCAACTCGGAGCTTCGATTTCAACTCGAGCATTAGCTTACACCAACTCGGAGCTTCGATTTCTACTCGAGCATTAGCTTACACCAACTCGGAGCTACGATTTCAAAACGAGCATTAGCTAACACCAACTCGGAGCTTCGATTTCAACTCGAGCATTAGCTTACACCAACTCGGAGCTTCGATTTCAAATCGAGCATTAGCTTACACCAACTCGGAGCTTCGATTTCAACTCAAGCATTAGCTTACACCAACTCGGAGCTTCGATTTCAAATCGAGCATTAGCTTACACCAACTCGGAGCTTCGATTTCAAATCGAGCATTAGCTTACACCAACTCGGAGCTTCGATTTCAAATCGAGCATTAGCTTACACCAAATCGGAGCTTAGATTTCAAATCGAGCATTAGCTTACACCAAATCGGAGCTTAGATTTCAAATCGAGCATTAGCTTACACCAACTCAGAGCTTCGATTTCAAATCGAGCATTAGCTTACACTGAACTCCGAACATCTTCACCGGCCATGGGTGACACAAGACCATCAGCTGTGACTGGTTGCCATGGGTGACACAAGACCATCAGCTGTGACTGGTTGCCATGGGTGACACAAGACCATCAGCTGTGACTGGTTGCCATGGGTGACACAAGACCATCAGCTGTGACTGGTTGCCATGGGTGACACAAGACCATCAGCTGTGACTGGTTGCCATGGGTGACACAAGACCATCAGCTGTGACTGGTTGCCATGGGTGACACAAGACCATCAGCTGTGACTGGTTGCCATGGGTGACACAAGACCATCAGCTGTGACTGGTTGCCATGGGTGACACAAGACCATCAGCTGTGACTGGTTGCCATGGGTGACACAAGACCATCAGCTGTGACTGGTTGCCATGGGTGACACAAGACCATCAGCTGTGACTGGTTGCCATGGGTGACACAAGACCATCAGCTGTGACTGGTTGCCATGGGTGACACAAGACCATCAGCTGTGACTGGTTGCCATGGGTGACACAAGACTATCAGCTGTGACTGGTTGCCATGGGTGACACAAGACTATCAGCTGTGACTGGTTGCCATGGGTGACACAAGACTATCAGCTGTGACTGGTTGCCATGGGTGACACAAGACTATCAGCTGTGACTGGTTGCCATGGGTGACACAAGACTATCAGCTGTGACTGGTTGCCATGGGTGACACAAGACTATCAGCTGTGACTGGTTGCCATGGGTGACACAAGACCATCAGCTGTGACTGGTTGCCATGGGTGACACAAGACCATCAGCTGTGACTGGTTGCCATGGGTGACACAAGACCATCAGCTGTGACTGGTTGCCATGGGTGACACAAGACTATCAGCTGTGACTGGTTGCCATGGGTGACACAAGGCCATCAGCTGTGACTGGTTGCCATGGGTGACACAAGACTATCAGCTATGACTGGTTGCCATGGGTGACACAAGACTATCAGCTGTGACTGGTTGCCATGGGTGACTAGGGCCATCAGCTGTTGCTGGTGGTCAACTGCGCACGATGGCGCTAGGGTCATCAGCTGTGACTGGTTGCCATGGGTGACTAGGGCCATCAGCTGTTGCTGGTGGTCAACTGCCCACGATGGCGCATGTCCGCGCGGTCGATACTCTGTTTGTCCTTCGAGACGTCGGCCACCGGAGAAAGAGGCCTGGGTGCCTTTGACACTTACAAGGTTGGTCGGCCGACTTTGGCTGCGGTCCGTACGGTCCATAATCCCGTGCGCTGTGTCCATGTAGCGTCGTATATCGGTGCGACAGCCGCTTAGCTTGTGGCAAGCAATTTTCGTACTTATTGCAGTTATGATCCGTGCTGCGATTTAGGGGGTCTATGATTGCGACTGAAATGCGTCGTGCATTTAGTGTTAATAAATGAATTCCTGACCCACCAAAGATGATGCTTTTAACGGTGCGAACTTCTTGTATCTGCCAATCGATTTGTTTGTCATCCGCAGGAAATCCATGCAATTATTCGATGCGCCACACCTCATTTGTTTAGCAACTTTTCTTTGAGACACATTACAATTTATTTTAAGGACGCACACATTATTTTTTGCTTCCATGTCTGTAATGTGATGTTTCCTATACGCTTACTGTACATTGTAAATTACAATACTCTGTTTATGTCGCTGCAAAAAGTTAAGGTGAGCGTAATTATGCATTCGGCTCGCTTGATAACTAACTTTTTGCACAAACACGTTTTACGACCTGACGTCAACGTCATTGTTCTCAGTTGCAACTCGACGTGGCTGTGCTGTGAGTCGGCGATGCTCGGTGATTTCCTTTCGAACAATTTACCTCCACGCGTACCTGCTTTTAGCATTCTCCTGCTTGTAGCATTCTCCTGCTTGTAGCATTCTCCTGCTTGTAGCATTCTCCTGCTTGTAGCATTCTCCTGCTTGTAGCATTCTCCTGCTTGTAGCATTCTCCTGCTTGTAGCATTCTCCTGCTTGTAGCATTCTCCTGCTTGTAGCATTCTCCTGCTTGTAGCATTCTCCTGCTTGTAGCATTCTCCTGCTTGTAGCATTCTCCTGCTTGTAGCATTCTCCTGCTTGTAGCATTCTCCTGCTTGTAGCATTCTCCTGCTTGTAGCATTCTCCTGCTTGTAGCATTCTCCTGCTTGTAGCATTCTCCTGCTTGTAGCATTCTCCTGCTTGTAGCATTCTCCTGCTTGTAGCATTCTCCTGCTTGTAGCATTCTCCTGCTTGTAGCATTCTCCTGCTTGTAGCATTCTCCTGCTTGTGGCAATCTCCTGCTTGTGGCAATCTCCTGCTTGTGGCAATCTCCTGCTTGTGGCATTCTCCTGCTTGTAGCATTCTCCTGCTTGTAGCATTCTCCTGCTTGTAGCATTCTCCTGATTGTAGCATTCTCCTGCTTGTAGCATTCTCCTGCTTGTAGCATTCTCCTGCTTGTAGCATTCTCCTGCTTGTAGCATTCTCCTGCTTGTAGCATTCTCCTGCTTGTAGCATTCTCCTGCTTGTAGCATTCTCCTGCTTGTAGCATTCTCCTGCTTGTAGCATTCTCCTGCTTGTAGCATTCTCCTGCTTGTAGCATTCTCCTGCTTGTAGCATTCTCCTGCTTGTAGCATTCTCCTGCTTGTGGCAATCTCCTGCTTGTGGCAATCTCCTGCTTGTGGCAATCTCCTGCTTGTGGCAATCTCCTGCTTGTAGCTTGCTCGGTTTTGTAGATGCTTGTGGCATAGAGATATTACTCTATATAGTAGTTTCTTTCTTGTGATTCTTGTGAACATACCCGATGGGCCTCCTTGGCCCTTCCCTTAGAAATGTTCTGCTTTGCATTGCATTCACTCTTTAGTTTCGTCTGCGAGCTCGTGCCATACTGTGTCGCCCACCCAATCGCCACATTGCCACTAAACCTTCGACATTATTGCTGGCCGGGATACGCAACTATAGCTCAGCGCTGTATGTTTCCCATGCAACGTTAAAGTATAGGCCATACGAGCTGTCATCTTCGGTCAGATCAACTCTATAACCATGATTATGTTGTTATGTATTGCTATTTAAATGTTGAAATTTATACTAGTCCATTCTAAATAAGTAAATTTAATTTTAGAAGTAGCTAAATAATCCCCTTTATGTTTGTTTTAATGTTTATCCAGTTTTAAGATAACGTAATAGCGGCTACATTACATAGTGAATGCAGTGAGAGCTGGCACGGCATGCTAGTTGCCTATCCCGTACCGGAGCAGTGAGAGCTGGCACGGCACACTAGTTGCCTATCCCGTATCGGAGCAGTGAGAGCTGGCACGGCATACTAGTTGCCTATCCCGTACCGGAGCAGTGAGAGCTGGCACGGCATACTAGTTGCCCATCCCGTACCGGAGCAGTGGGAGCTGGCACGGCATACTAGTTGCCTATCCCGTACCGGAGCAGTGAGAGCTGGCACGGCATGCTAGTTGCCTATCCCGTACCGGAGCAGTGAGAGCTGGCACGGCATACTAGTTGCCCATCCCGTACCGGAGCAGTGGGAGCTGGCACGGCATGCTAGTTGCCTATCCCGTACCGGAGCAGTGAGAGCTGGCACGGCATGCTAGTTGCCTATCCCGTACCGGAGCAGTGAGAGCTGGCACGGCATACTAGTTGCCTATCCCGTATCGGAGCAGTGAGAGCTGGCACGGCACACTAGTTGCCTATCCCGTACCGGAGCAGTGAGAGCTGGCACGGCATACTAGTTGCCTATCCCGTATCGGAGCAGCGAGAGCTGGCACGGCATGCTAGTTGCCTATCCCGTACCGGAGCAGTGAGAGCTGGCACGGCATACTAGTTGCCTATCCCGTATCGGAGCAGTGAGAGCTGGCACGGCACACTAGTTGCCTATCCCGTACCGGAGCAGTGAGAGCTGGCACGGCATACTAGTTGCCTATCCCGTATCGGAGCAGCGAGAGCTGGCACGGCATGCTAGTTGCCTATCCCGTACCGGAGCAGTGAGAGCTAGCACGGCATGCTAGTTGCCTATCCCGTACCGGAGCAGTGGGAGCTGGCACGGCATACTAGTTGCCTATCCCGTACCGGAGCAGTGAGAGCTGGCACGGCATGCTAGTTGCCTATCCCGTACCGGAGCAGTGGGAGCTGGCACGGCATACTAGTTGCCTATCCCGTACCGGTGCAGTGAGAGCTGGCACGGCATGCTAGTTGCCTATCCCGTACCGGAGCAGTGATCGAAGACTAAAGTGCCACCCTGTTCACAATCACTGTCCCATGAAGTATCCGAGGACTAGACATGGGCGCCGAAGGAAACAATAGACAAAGGCAGCGAGGGTACCCCCGGCAGACAGGTATACGGAGGCTGGTGCGCAGAATCCGAGGCGTGCATCGCGTCCTGCGCGGCCATCCAAGGTGCATGGAGCCCGGCGAGAGGCAAGACGGCCGACCGCAAGACAACGCGGACCAGTCTCGACTGCACCGTCGTAGTAGGCGGTCACGCGATTCGGTCATCGACTGGCTGTCTGGTTCCCGTCCGTTCGGGCGTGCGGTGTTATACTTCGGGCGGTGTTGACGCGTTGGTGACTGAGTGATCCGGGTGCGGTTCGTGCGTTTACTTGCGAAACTGTCGTCGTCGATGTAGGTAAACTCCGAGTGAGAAGTTGGGAATGTTAGGCGGATTTATTCATCAGCGACTTCTTTTTGTTGTTAATCCTTTAACCCACAACTCCCATTTAAACGTTGAATGCAGAGGTCCAAGCGAACAGAAAAATGAACCCCTTAATACATTCTAATCTTTAATTTTAAGATACCAGTAGATGAAGGAAGAGTATATCTAGTCATGGATAACCACCAAATTTTGATATTTTCAAATATGTGTATGGTGCAAACTTTCAAAAGTCGTATAAATGAGCTCATGTATGCGATTTTTGAAAGTTTGCACCGTACACATTTTTTTTAAATGTCGAATTTTGGTGGTTATCCATGACTAGATATACTCTTCCTTCATCTACTGGCATCTTAAAATTAAAGATTGTAACATATTTAGGGGTTCATTTTTCTGTTCGCGTGGACCTCTGCACCCAACATGTTAGAGGGGTTGTGGAGGACCCTTAAGTTCACAGGAGCTAGACACATTATTATTTGTATGCGTTGCATTTGATTGGCCGACGTCTGTAGACGTCTACCTTGCGATTTGGGATCATGACTGACGTCTGATCTATCGATACTGATCTATCAGACGTCAATGCGTCACATAGGGATGCTGCTGTAAGATCGTGTAGGTGCTTGCGTCTTGGTCGGGCAGTCATGACAGTTTTAAAAGAGCAACTCCACCCCGAGAGTGGAAGTCGTCTCGCGTTTTTGCATGCTTGAAAATTGGCCCTTTCGTTTAAAGGAAATTAAATAAATTCACCCGTACAATGTAGTATATTTATAATATACCTATTGCATATTATATTAAACAGAAGATAATTTATCTATACTTCAAATGCGTGTGTAAGAACGCCCCATTAGTTTGTCATACGTCAGCAGTAGGGGGGAGGAATTCCAAGGAAATGCTTGCCCAACCGATGACTGATCGCTTGCATTCAAATCGATTCGGCCATCACGACAAACAAAGCCGAGATTTGTTGGCTTTGCCTTTTGACTTTGACTTTAGAGGCATACAGTCTTCTATTAACAATTCATACCTAGATGCACTTTGCACCCTGATGCTGTGACTGTGGACCAGTTGATTATAAACATACTAAACTCCATTTCAAGTTGAGAAGGAGGGATTTGCATCTTCCTCGACGACCCACGGCTGCTAGACACGAGCCAAGAGTTTCAAAACTGCCCACAAGGCCTTTTGTCCGACTCAAGACACGGCTTGTGAGTTTTGAGACTCATAGCTCGTGTCTAGCAGCAGTGGGTCCTTCGAGGAAGATGCAAATCCACTCTCCTTCTTGACGTGAAATGGAGCTTAGTCGGAGTCTTACAACATATTCGGAAGTTCAATCGAGCGTTGCCAGTTTGGCATAATATTTGAATAAATACCGGTACATGTTATCAAATCGTCAGGTCGACTGATTGTGCTTCAGAGACCCATGCTAGTGACGTGCACTGTAGTCTGTGCCTCCTGCCGGCGGCGTGTAGCCTTCGAGTTGTCGGGATTCCTGTCTCGGTGTTGCTTTCATCGTGTCTCGACCTTCGGCGGTGCCAACGTGCCGGCACCCGGTCGCCGACTGCAGCGCGTCGGGGGACAAAAACTAGACTGTCTTTCGTTTTCGCATGCCTGAAAATGGCGGTGTTCGTAACGAAAACAACCGAAATTCGCTGCTTTCTGAGCGCGTTGAATAGCAGTGATGGTGAATTTACACAAAGGATGGCGGTGATTGTTTCTGGCTCATTGTAAATTCACTACTCGGACCTGTATACTGAAATTACGATAAGTTAGCACGTTTCGTTGCCAACTTTGGAAGTGAAATCCACACGATGAACATTATTAAAATGTTGAAATTATTCATATTATATTATTATACACTATTTATTAACACAATATGTAACACAATTTTTGAAAGGGTTTTATTTAGTTTTGTCCAAAATAACCAGTATTACCACAGTATTACTTAATATCTTCATTTTGAAAAGTTTTTTCCACTAATGGCAGCCATGTCAGGTAGCAAACATATCAAGAGTGGTCTTCTTGTTTTCTGCTAGGTCGAGGAGTGGTCACTAGGACCGACCACATTTTGGAATATTTTTTAAATTAACCAATTTTGTTACATAATGAGTTTTTCGAAATCAAGGAAAAAGACGTCGTATTGCAGAGTCAACCTCAAGAAGCGATTTTTGTAATGCACGTTGCCATTTAGTCTAGCTGAAATTGTCACCCAAAGGTTGGTATCTCCTTTGACATGATTCCAAGGTCGAGCCAAAAAGTGCTATCTTAGCCTACCGCGACTGTAGGTACGTGGTACCGCGGAAACCAGAGTGCCGGGTTCGAAAGGCTCGAACGTAGGGGCGAGCGACTGGGTACTTTCGTGAGGGGCCAATAGCGCGAAAACTCACCCGATTTTGTAACACAGTGCTCGTGTTTTAAATGTAGCCTGAATTTAAATCATTTGATTGTTTTTCCAAACTTCCATTCGACATTGATTAAGGATCTTGTCAATTGAGGGTTGATACTGTGACTTGCTGCTGGTGCTTGCCCCGGTTAAAGCGGTCTAAAACAACTTAACTCCATTTTTCGTTGATAAAGTGAGTGGATTTGCATCTTCCTCGAGGACCCACTGCTTCTAGACACGAGCTAAGAGTTTCAAAACTCACAAGCCATGTCTTAGTCGAACAAAAGGCTCTGTGGGCAGTTTTGGAACTCTTAGCTCGTGTCTAGCAGCAGTGGGTCCTCGAGGAAGATGCAAATCCACTCACGTTCTCGACGTGAAATGGAGTTTAGGTAATGTCAACGTTACCGATGTAGATACTCAGTTATTTAATTATACTTTTCCTGTTGGGAACTTTATACAAGTCCCTGTCGTTCCCGTCCAAATACACACTCGCTTTTCATGTCGCGTTAATTCGACACCATATTACAGTTGTTTAAAAATATATCGATCGGTAGCTAAGCGTAACCGATCGCTAGCTTAACGTTGCCAGCTGATTTCAATGGGCCGTGATACCGATAGGGTAAACAAAGTTGGGGTAAACAACAGGGGCACGTTTGTTATCACCATGGTTACTACCACCCCTGAAGCCATGCAAGCGCCGTCTATGATTGGCTGTTTGAGATTGGCTGGGGCCGTTTGCCTGCAGTCGCCATGCATTTCCCAACGCGATCCCGAAGACCGTGGCATCGACGCGTCGAGTCGTTGCATGATCAACACACTCACAGTCCACTGGCGCCAGTCGAGGAGGATGCACTCTGAGAGGCCGTGCTAGCTGCTAGCTTCAGTCTACGTGCTGCCGTGGACAGGTGACGGCTCGCGCTGCATTCACCATTTCATCGTCCGTTTGCTGGACGATTTCGCAGCGAGCATGCGCTGTTTGAGGTTGGTTTCAATGTATTCCGAGTCCTGTTACTCGAACATGATGTTCGTAAAATCGTCGACGTTATATAGCAGCACTGTGCTGCGTCAGGTACTTGATTTATTTGGGAGATCATGGAGAATAATAAGCCTACAGTCGAGCTTATTCAAGTAAGAAAATAAGACCAAGCCCTCTAACTTTATCCCCCTATCACAGATATAAGGTAACCCAGATATTCTACCATACCTATAGCTATGGCTATACGTTACAGATATAATGTTACCCAGATATTCTACCATACCTAGCTACGGCTGTACTGCAAACATTTGATGCTAGTTGTTTATCTGGCAGTCGCTGGGGTGCGTAGGCAACCTGTTTTAACATCATATACCAGGCATACTAGGTAACTAGGCATACTAGGTTACTAGGCATACTAGGCATACTATAGTTTATAGGTAAACTATAATAAGGGAACACATGTGGTTACATATACCTTGGTTACAGGATAATATCACAACAAACAGTGGCTCCATCCCTTGACAGCCGGCGAAACTATTATTGCGGGCGGAGGGCTTTCGCGTATGCTGCTTTAGTATATGGTAGTGGAACATCTGGGCAACCTTTTGCCTGTGCCTCAATCTTTCTTGACTCGAACTACCTCGGGACCCTGTACCACATTCATAATGTATGGTGCCTTAACACAAGACACATTGCGTATATAGCGTGTAATGAGCCGCTTTTAGCGAAAGGAAGTCTTAATCAACAAGATTCGTACTTACGGTGTCTACCTCAGCATCCACGTACAGGATGCCTTTAATTACATATATACCGATACTAGCTCCTAGTAAACGGAACCCTACCCGTATAGCCTTGTTCTGTTTGAGCTTTAACTGGTGCCGGCACTCGCTGTAGACACTCTGTTTAATTGCCGGATAACAAGCCACGTGTTCAAGCTTTCATCTCTAATTACTAGCCTCATGTAGAGTGCGATTGAGTGCAGCGCGTGTTAAACAGTCCCGGTATGTGTGATTGATTCGTTAGCTGGGTTGCGAAACGCTGTATTGCTGCAGATTGCATTGCTATAGTACGTCTCAGGTTCGGGAGTCCACAGGGCGGGTTTTATATTTCCGTGAGAACCCTCGTTTTGCACACCCCTTACTCTCCCATTGTGTAGAGTTGGCCGATGTCGGTCTGGATAACTTGTTTCCTAATCAGGAATCGGTTCGGTGCGGTCTTTGCTGCCTGGTCATTAAACATATTATCACGGCATACCTTTACAAATCTAATGAACGATCATTAAACTGAGTGATCAGTCGTCAAAATACTATTCCTAGTGATACGAAATCTTAATTTTGATTTGATTTTTAAATTTTAAAGTCATATACTGACTATTTTTTTTTGCTGGTATTAATAATTCTTCACATTTAACGTCACATAATCAGTGCGAATTATCTTTAGTGCAAACGTTCAAATTGATTGCGAAACACCTAATTGGTAGCAGCCCCTTTTCCCCGAATCTTTATGATGGAGCTGGCAGTGAACCACTGCCACCTTTAGCAAAGGCTGTGCAAAGTTGCAGTGACCTATGACCCGGGGCGCTGCCAAAAGAACCTGAGTCGGATTATATTTAGTATTTCGCAGCCTCGCATGGAAATCCTTGCGTGGAAACGGGTAACTAAATTGATGGAATTCAACAAAATGTCAAAAATATCCTAAACGAGGCATTATATCTCCGTGTGGCTTTGATGTCATTAACAAGGAAATCGGTTGTTATAAAGATGCTCCCCTTGCAGCTATATACCTTTGTGCCAAGGCATGTGACTGAATATGTTTCGAAGCATACCTAAATGTAGAGCCAGGAAATACGACGGATTTAAAATTTTTAAACGTTGGCTCGGATCTATATACTTATTTACAAAGGGAGGGGGCGGCCTCCATTTTCTTCTAAAGGTATGGCATCGATGAGTTGTTCCTTATCCTCGCACACAACTATACTCCATTTCACGTTAAGAAGAGGAGTGGATTTGCAGCTCCATCGAGGACCAATTGCTAATAAAAAAGAGTTAAGAGTCCCCAATTTCCTCATAGAGCCTTTTGTCCGGCCGAAGACATGGCTTGTGAGTTTTGAAACTCTTAGCTCGTGTCTAGCAGCAGTGGGTCCTCGAGGAAGACGCAAATCCACTCTCCTTCTCGACGTGAAATGGAGTTAGGGCAATCTGCTAGCAGCGCGTGTTTTTCTTGTGTATAGGTAAGACGCCCTAGATTTTGCGACACACCAGCACACATTAGACGGCGACGACAGTGTTGAACAAGATAAGACAGACAATTCGCGTGATGGGAATTACCTGATAACAAAGCGGTGAAGAGTGGCTGCAGGGAAACACCTCGTGTGTGTCCGGGATTACAGTGTGTGTGAAGGTGAACTGACGCCCCCGGGATGAGTGCGACAAAGATGCGACGACGCGGACGTCGTTCGTTGGAGTGAGATGGATGACGTAGTTGTCGCCGACGACACCAGGTGAGATCTTGCGGTTTGAATTTTATATTCGTCTTTCATTAGATGATGAAGAGTTTTAAACTTTGGAGGACAAGAGGCGTATTTCGTGGGGTGACCAAGGGTGCGATTGTGTAACTTTGTGATTTCAAAACGATTCGTTTTCAATATCACTGCCCCGTGGTTTCACACGGGCAGTGATTTGAAATCGAGTGATTTCGAGACGAATCGAACGAAAAAAGTTACATGATCGCCACCCTGGACGTGGAAGACTGAAGAGGAACGGTCTCATAGGATGGATTCTGACTGTTGAAGTGGTGGTTAAAACTGATAGACATTGAGTGCATTTTTATCGATAGCTTTTAGTTGATAATACGAAAATACAGTCGTGCATTCCACGTAAACGGACAATTTTCTTCAATAAAGCTATCGAAAAAAATTGCTCTTGATCGAATAGCAATGTTTGGTTTCGGCCATGGACATGCAAATTTTATTCGAACTCCACCAAAAACAGGCGGATGCGTCTTCTTGATTGTTACTATGTCTGACGCGCGAACACCGACATTAAATGTTTAACGACAAAAGTGTGCGTTTCAACAAAGCGTGCGTGGTGCGAATTGTGCGTGCGTTATTGGTGTAATATGTTACATCATGGTTACTTTATGCGTTTTTATATAATATAATAATCTCACGTTTGAAAATATCAACGACCATTTTGGAAAATTCATCGCGTTAATTGATATCAATGATCACAATTTATCTTCTTTGACACTTAACCTCTAAATTTGCAGCAAACGAAGCTGTATCTTTTAACTTGTTTTGCTCTTTGTAATAAATCTGTCGACTCGACTAGTATACGTTTCTCAAATTTGCTTAACAGCGACATGAAAAAGCACACATGCTTGCACCACAGATATATAAGGCTACCCAGATATTCTACCAAACCTAGCTATGGCTACGTCACAGATATAAGGTTACCCAGATATTCTACCAAACCTAGCTATGGCTACGGCAAAGATTTGATGCTAGTAGTTTGGCCGGCAATCGCTGGGGTGCGTGGGCAACCTGTTTTAACATCATTTACCAGGCCATGACACAAGGTCAATTACAATCAAGGGACCCAATGTTCCTCAGGTGGTTACAGTTATGGCTCCATCTACCAGGCCATGACACAAGGTCAATTATAATCAAGGGACCCAATGTTCCTCAGGTGGTTACAGTTATGGCTTCATCTACCAGGCCATGGTACAAGGTCAATTATAATCAAGGGGCCCAATGTTCCTCAGGTGGTTACTGTTATGGCTTCATCTACCAGGCCATGGCACAAGGTCAATTATAATCAAGGGACCCAATGTTCCTCAGGTGGTTACAGTTATGGCTTCATCTACCAGGCCATGGCACAAGGTCAATTATAATCAAGGGACCCAATGTTCCTCAGGTGGTTACAGTTATGGCTTCATCTACCAGGCCATGGCACAAGGTCAATTATAATCAAGGGGCCCAATGTTCCTCAGGTGGTTACTGTTATGGCTTCATCTACCAGGCCATGGCACAAGGTCAATTATAATCAAGGGACCCAATGTTCCTCAGGTGGTTACAGTTATGGCTTCATCTACCAGGCCATGGCACAAGGTCAATTATAATCAAGGGACCCAATGTTCCTCAGGTGGTTACAGTTATGGCTTCATCTACCAGGCCATGGTACAAGGTCAATTATAATCAAGGGGCCCAATGTTCCCCAGGTGGCTACAGTTATGGCTTCATCTACCAGGCCATGGCACAAGGTCAATTATAATCAAGGGGCCCAATGTTCCTCAGGTGGTTACAGTTATGGCTTCATCTACCAGGCCATGGCACAAGGTCAATTATAATCAAGGAACCCAATGTTCCACAGGTGGTTACAGTTATGGCTTCATCTACCAGGCCATGGCACAAGGTCAATTATAAGCAAGGGACCCAATGTTCTTCAGGTGGTTACAGTTATGGCTTCATCTACCAGGCCATGGCACAAGGTCAATTTTAATCAAGGGACCCAATGTTCCTCAGGTGGTTACAGTTATGGCTTCATCTACCAGGCCATGGCACAAGGTCAATTATAAGCAAGGTACCCAATGTTCTTCAGGTGGTTACAGTTATGGCTTCATCTACCAGGCCATGGCACAAGGTAAATACAATCAAGTGGCCTAATGTTCCACAGGTGGTTTCAGTTTTCTGGGTTAGGTGATAACAACAGACAGTGGCTCCATTTCTTGACTGTCGGCGAAACTATTATTGCGGGCGGCGGGCTTTTGCGTAGCTGCTTTGGTGTGGGTGTGGAGAATCTGAGTAACCTCATAACTGTGCTTGAACTGTAGTTACCTTTACAAAGTATATTATAGATTTAAGGTAGAGTGAAGTAAAATATACAGGTTATAAAATAATACATTTTGGGGGCTGGTATGCCTTACTACATTTTGAGATTCACACTATTACCACTATTACCAGTTCTAAAAAAACGAATATTGTGTTATTATATTTGTTTTTTTCACTTTAGCTTTTTCTCTATATATTACTTGTCACGGGCGGTATATATTTTTTTACTTATTTACTATAGAAAGCGTTAATCAATTCAGTTTAGTGTCCACGACTACAAGTCATGGAGCTCTTGGTGTTGCCAGCAATAAAATGGCGATTTGTTTTCTGTTTGACAATAACTTTTAACACATACATCGAAGCAAGGATTGCGCGTGCTTATATAAAGTGCTTGCATGAAGAGTTTATAAATAAATAGATATACAAAAAATACACGAGTATATTATAATAATGTATAAACACCTCGAAAGCTGGACAGAATATTTGGAAACCATCGACGTCTAGGGATGTGATCCGATCTTTCAAAGCACCCTTTTCTCTACAGTGGCCACACCGTGCATGGACGAGCTTTTGATGTATACATCTTAATCGTTAAATATCTTAGGTGTAACATGCTAAATATATCCATGCCCATTTGCATCGACGTCCTATTTAGAGATGACCTCCTTGATCTCGTTGATTATAATTTGCTAAGGTGTTTTACCGGTGAAATCATCAAATTAAATTCGACTTCATCTCAAATTTAATTTCATTACTCAAAATTATTTTAATTAATATAATAATACATTATTCGATTAATTTAATTTGACGATTTCAATGGTAAAACACAAAACCAAATTTTAATCAACGATCAAAAAAAGGTAATCTCTGATTATAGGACTTTGGTGCAGCTGGCCATCAGCTATGCAATAATATAACCTGGACAGCGATTGTGTAAAAATATATCGATCGGTAGCTAAGGGCAACCGATCGATAGCTGAAAGTTGCCAGCTTATTCCAATGGGCCGTGTTACCGATATAGACATCGATAACTCGTCGATAACTTTACACAATCGCTGCCCTGTATTGACAAAGGTCATACAATAAGTGGAGCTGCCAGCCGCTTCTGGCTTTGTTACATTTCATAAGTTGCACAGCGCAGCATATAACTATATATTCCTAAAATGGCGTTTATAATGCGATTGCTTTGTGCAGAAGTTTGGTGTACGTTGCTAGGAGCAGTGAAATCTAAATGCCGCGGGTTTCACTCCTATGGGAGGAATGCCTTCGCCTCCGTTCCGTTTTCATATCCATTTCGTCTTCTCGTTTGAGTTTTTTTTTTAAATTGGTAACCGTTTTTTTTTTTACGTTAGACGCTAACGAACAGCGAACTCCGAGGTTGAATCACTGAAGACAGATACTAACTCGCAAGAGCCCCACTGCTGCCACCACATAATTTTCAGCAGCCTCCACATTTGCGGAGCACAAATTACATGCTCTAAAAAGAAATTGCTTTCGAAAAACTTTCTTTTTGGACAATACTCGCTCCCATCCCCATCACTAAACTCGTCTTCCTATTTCATTCGAAGCAATTTTTACTTCAGAATGACGTACAGCAGAATGTTAATGTCGAGAACTTGTTTCCCCCCCAGCAGTGCAATTACCGTCGAAACGTAGAAGCGTGCCGTGAGCACGGGATATGCGGCTAGTACCTACGGTAACAGTTCTCGTTCCTCGGCCTCCTAGAGACACGTCTCCATGTTCAAACTACTAGCGCGCTCACTGCGCTCGGCGCCCGAACTGTCGCCCCTCCGTCCCAACGTCTCGCGCAACCGCGTCAAAATCGGCAACTTCAACGCCTCCTCGTAGTCCGGCGGGTCTTCCGTCGGCGTGGTCGCCTCTCGGCCTCCGAACGGATCCCCCACACAAGTCGCCGCCAACGGTTCCGAGTAGATCAACCCCTCGTCGTCGCCGTCGCCGTCGTCGCCCACGGGCACGACCGTCTGATAGAGCGAGCTGCGACTGCCGAAAATGCCCGCCCACGACCGACGCGTCCTCTCGACGCTGACCACGACCTCGGCGAACCGCGACTGGGTCGTCTGCGAGCGCGGCAGCTTCGCGCGGCGACCCTGCGAAGCGTCCGGCTCCAGCAACGCGGCGGTGTCCATGAGGACAGCTTCCGAGTACGACGGGACCATTTCGACGTCCGCGATGAGGTGGCCGAACTCGAGGTCGCTGTCGATGGTCGCGCCGCGGCTCAAGGCGATCTCTGGGGGTGCAGGCGGCGGTGGTGGCGGGGGTGGAGGCGACGGCGCTATGGCGGGGCAGATGGGCACCGGCATGTAGTTGACGCCGAACAGCTTGGTGATCTGGAAACCGAACGCCTTTGTGAGCGCGACCGATTGATTGCCATACATGATGCATTGCCTTTCCTAACAGTGTACTTCCAAACGGGGTCTTTCTTCCACTTGCTCAAATCACATGCACGTTCATCGCTGCCAGACCTATCATGTAATTATGATACACTCTGCCCCTGGAAGAATATAAGCTACGAGCTAAGGAGTCATCGCACATGATATTTACTTTGCATCGTGAAGATAGCGGTCATTTCTGCGAGTATGTATTTTTCACGTTTAGAAGGAGATCGGTGAAGAGGAGTGGTGTTTCGCTCTCAAAGAGGCTCCCCCGCTGTTACGTTTAGAATGAGAGCGTTGTTTCACTCTCAAAGAGGCTCCCCTGCTGTTACGTTTAGAAGGGGAGCGGTGTTTCACTCTCAAAGAGGCTCCCCCGCTGTTACGTTTAGAAGGGTAGCGGTGTTTCACTCTCAAAGAGGCTCCCCCGCTGTTACGTTTAGAAGGGGAGCGGTGTTTCACTCTCAAAGAGGCTCCCCCGCTGTTACGTTTAGAAGGGGAGTGGTGTTTCACTCTCAAAGAGGCTCCCCTGCTGTTACGTTTAGAAGGAGTGTTGTGTTTCACTCTCAAAGAGGCTCCCCTGCTGTTACGTTTAGAAAGAGTGTTGTGTTTCACTCTCAAAGAGGCTCCCCTGCTGTTACGTTAAGAAGGAGAGCGTTGTTTCACTCTTAAAGAGGCTCCCCTGCTGTTACGTTTTGAAGGAGAACGGTGTTTCACTCTCAAAAAGGCTCCCCTGCCGTTTGAAGAGCCAAAGGTGTCAACATTCGCAGGCCGTCTCATTGTTTCGCCAGAGGGTTGACTGGTCTGAGCATCGAATGATTGACAGCGCCATATCTGGAGTCTACGGCACAATACTTTCCTTCGTATCGTGAAGAACACTGTGGATGTACGATGCCGATCCCAAACCGAGCTCACCCTGTACTGCACGTGCGCCGTGTTGTACTCCAGGACCATGCGCAGCGGCCAGGACAGCAGCAGACAGCTGGCGAGCCAGAAGGTGGCCGCGCCTGCGTACCACGGCCGATGGTCGGCGTCGGCGTAGGCGACCACCGACTCGCGGAACGTGCCGGTGCCGGCCATGTCCAGCCCCTCGCGCATCTCCATGTAGTCGTCGAAGCGCTCCTGCTCGGCGAAGAAGCGAGCACGTTGCTCCTCGAACTCGCTAGCCGCCTCGTAGTTGGCGAAGGCGAAGCCTGGACGGGCGTCGAGTTTGTCAATCGGGTAGCTGGGTTTGCAGCTGGCGATGTCAGTGACACGATGTCTTCGACATTGACTCTGCACCAATCAGAGACTCCGTGGCAGAGTCGCGAACTTGACGTCATGCACATCCAGAGTCTCTGATTGGAGGCAGAGCCAATGTTGAAGGCATCGTGTCACTGACAGTGCTAGCTATAAACCCAGCTTGATTGGCGGCAGAGCCAATGTTGAAGGCATCGTGTCACTGACAGTGCTAGCTATAAACCCAGCTTGATTGGCGGCAGAGCCAATGTCGAAGACATCGTGTCACTGACATTGCTAGCTGTAAACCCAGCTCGATGAATTGCGCTCAATGGAAGTCCAGCCCAGCGATTTAGTAACGTTTACATTGTGCCGTTATCGGTTCTGATGGATAAAATCCCTATTGGTGCCCATGTTAATTTTTTTTAACTTTGTAACCGAGAACGGCAAAGTCAGAGTTACGAAATCGCAGTGCTGGCAGGAGGAGCGACCCTTGGAGCCGTGTGTTTTCGCTTGAAGGCCGATGCCAGGGCAAAGATTGTTGAGGTGTTATGGACTTTGCATTGAAATCGCCCTCATTTAAAACCTTTGCATCATCGGAGATATCCATTACAACTTTATGAAATTTTTACACGTAATATAAACTAGGGCTTCGCGAACGCAATTTGTGTTGCGTTGAAGATGAGCGTAGGTAGCGGTTTGTGTATAGCGGATTAAAAGGTGCAGGCAGCAGTCACAAGAAAACCATGGAGCACCAAACCTGACCATTGCCTTCTCGAAAATTCTAATCACTTGAAAATGTATACGGATTCTGACGTTCCTTTGTTTCTCGTCGAGGTCAACAAAGATGGTAACCAAGGAAACGAAGGAAACCGAACTCGTATTGAATAAGCCGTCAAATCACGGAAAAAAAAACCCACAAAAATGCTAATAAAAACTAATTGGAAAAACCTACCGAACTAAGATTTGCAGGCATGATAAATATGTATAGGGTAAACATGTTTAGAAGTTTTGGTGAAGTTATGTTCAGAACATTGAAATTTACAGGGGTTCAAAATTCTGAAAAAATCGAAAAATTTCGTAAAAATTGATTTATAAAAAATTTACTAAACCGATCTTTTTCAAAAACGCAGGGGGTCTAAGTTGAGAACAGAGGTAGATACTCAGAAATTTTCATCCATATC
This sequence comes from Nemoura dubitans, assembly GCA_921293005.1. Classification (NCBI taxonomy): domain Eukaryota; kingdom Metazoa; phylum Arthropoda; class Insecta; order Plecoptera; family Nemouridae; genus Nemoura; species Nemoura dubitans. Next base: position 1,166,850 of record OV121078.1, read on the forward strand.
GGTTCAGGCGTTTGGTCTGTAGAGCGCGCACAAACACAAAAAAAAAAAAAAAAAAAAAAAAAAAATCATACACAAGTGACTTTTTTTTGGGGTAAGTGAAATTGAAGATTTCGCTCCGCTCGCTTCGCTCGCTACGCTCATCAATAATAGTGATTCGTAAGTAGTTAAAATTTCAACATCATGCGACCAACAGGAGCTTGTTGACAGGCCTCCAAACTCGGCTAAAACCCGCCTCACTCCTGTGCTATTCGTGATCGTTTCCCACAGTCTGCCCGTCCAGCAAGTCAGACCGAAGCGCCGTGACGTCAGAGGGGCGGACAGGAGGGGAGTCTGGTGAATTGACAGTGGCAATTTTTGAGATTAGTCCGACTGGGGTTGATATCCTGTCTAACTAACGGAGAATCCTGCAGCACCTGTTACCGAGGGATGACTTTGTTCTATTGGTTTAAAGGCATCCACCGAGATGACTTTCGTCCACCGAAACAAGGTCATCCGTATTGCACTTCCACATTACTGGATTCAAGTCAACCCGCAGATGACCAGCCACCAATCAGCGACTCTGGATTTGCATGCCGTCATGTTCGCGACTCTGCCACGGAGTCTCTGATTGTTGCAGAGTCAATGTTGATGACATCGTGTCACTGACATTGCCAGCTGTTACCCCCAGCTTGAGACTTGACAAGAACCGCATGGGTTGAACCAGCTCCTGTCAATCTTGTTCAAAAGCGAAATCACGAAAGCCTCGACTCCCTTTTCGCACGCCTCGTTGACGTCGAGTCCTTGAGCGCAGGAGCTGTTTCATTGGTTGTCGGCGGGCTGAAGCTGAACTTAAAGCTGGTGCAGCCCAGGGTGCCGATCATGTAACTTTTTTCCATTCGATTTGGCTCGAAATCACTCGATTTCAAATCACTGCCCGTGTTAAACCATAGGCAGTGATGTTGAAAACGAATCGTTTTGAAATCACAAAGTTACGCGATCGGTCTCCAGAAGGAAGCCGAGATATGAATTCCTATCTGGCGACATGCTTTCCGTATCCGGTTCAACGGCTCCAGGTGGTCATGTTGTTGAAGCTGTGGTCACCGCGTACTCTTAGTGAACTTGAACTTGGTGATGGGCTTGCGCACGTCCAGCACGAGGTTCTTGCTGATGTCGCGCACGCCGGCGAAGGTGAAGTGGAAGCGGGCGGCGGCCGTGTGCGAATTCACGCGCTCGTAGTAGACCTGCGGGGGCGAATTCGGACGGCGTTAGTGCCAAGACGGCGTTAGTGCCACGACGGCGTTTTGGCGATCGGCAATCGTTTTCGTATCGGGGATTCCTGCCGGGGAGCGTAAGATTTTCCGTGCGCAACATGTTCCCGCCCAGAGCCAGACCATTAAAGTACGTTCGCGAATTACTGGTCATCACCACTTGAGATTGTGGGCTAGGAAGACGCGTGCCGACCCTTGTAAGCTCTGCTAAGCTCCATTGTGTTCTCTTCGAGAGTGACAACTGACGGATCTCCTTGCAAATAGCTGCGTTGTCACTTTCGTCCCTCTTGTGTGCTTACCTACCTGATGACTGGCAATGAAGGGGTTTCCCCGAAAATTGCCAACACAGGGCTGTGAAAGGGACAGAGTTGGTGCAAATACTTGACTCCTGTCAAGATGCATATTTGTTTTAACAATGGCGTTGTTCGAATTGCCGTGAAATGGATTTGACCAATAATTCGCGAATGGACTATACGAGGGTAGCGATTGTGTAACTTTATTTCGTTCGATTTGGCTCGAAATCACTCGATTTCAAATCACTGCCCCCCGTGTTAAACCATAAGCAGTGATATTGAAAACGAATCGTTTTGAAATCACAAAGTTACATGATAGCCCCCCTGGCCACAGTTCGTTGGCAATCGTAACAGTCTTTAGGGATTCCAACGTTTCCCAAAAGGAGGCTGTGACTTGTCGGCCTTTAGGACGGTAATCGATCATATTATATGAAACGCGTTAAGGGTGCTCCACACCCTCTCTTTAACGCTGAATGCAGAGGTCCAATCGAATGGAGCCCTGGTTGGCGGAGTACCTGTGACGCGGTGTAGGCGTCCCCGTAGCGATTACTGATTATAAAACGAGGTATCCAGACCGACATCGGCCAACTCTACACAATGGGAGAGTAAGGGGTGTGCAAAACGAGGGCTGGCGACGTACCTGCGACGCGGTGTAGGCGTCCCCGTACCGATTACGCGTCACTTGGCGCTTACGTCGGACGTAGTGGTAGCACACCGCCTTCCACCTGCAAGAACACACGCGTCCACGTCGTCAAGAGTATTTACAATAATAATAATGATAATGATAATAATAGTCTTGTTTTCTTGCACACATGGTGTACGTACATGCAAATGGCGAGGTTTGCACTCTTAGTGCATTCTTCCTCCTTTCCATCTACATAATTTTTTTTTAAAGACTATTGGAGTGAGTGTTTACTCGGGCAGCTTCCCGCTCAAATTTTACCTCCTACTGGATACCAACTTGTGGCCACACCTTTTGTCCGTTCGTAACGAAACCCATGCCTACGGAATCCTCACACTTTTGGCAACAAATTGAGTGTTTGCCAATCTCAAAAATATTCACTCATCTAGTATTTTCAAGCGTTGTAAAACAAGCCTGTTTCGTCGAAATATTGAGCGCATCCTCGGGCCGCTTCCCGCGCAGAATTCACCTCCTACTGGATACCAACTTGTGGCCACACCGTTTGTCCGATCGCAACGAAACCAGGGTCAACGGAATCCTCACACTTTTAGCAACAAATTGTGTGATTTATAACCACGAAATACCAACAGAAAGTTAAAATAAAGCTTCATGAAATAATCACCAACAACCACACCAATAGCCTTAAATACCATTTTTAAAGTATTCTTTGACCTCTATTACTAAATTCTTTTAGTTCACATTTATACCTAGATATAAGGAGAGGTTACACATTTCTCTCGGTAGATTATTGTAGAGCTCACATCCTGCAGAGTATAACTGGGAAATTGTTGTCCTCTTTTGATTTTCTGCGTGTTTATATCCATATTTTGGCTCTGTCTCGTTTCGTGTGAATGCACGCCGGAGGTTGTGTCGAACTCTTCAATGTGTGACTTGATAAAAATAAGCAGTTTGTATAATACGTAAAAACATGGCTTTGTCATGAGCCCTAGAATGTTAGTAGCCTGCCACTCGCCCAAGTCCGATGTCCGTGCAGACGAGAGGTCATCATCACTCAATGCACGAACAAAGACGACGACTGGGTCTAGCAGCTGGCAACGTCAGTGACACGATGTCATCAACATTGGCTCTACACCAATCAGAGACTCTGGACGTGCATGACGTCATGTTCGCGACTCTGCCACGGAGTCTCTGATTGGTGGCAGAGCCAATGTTGACGACATCGTGTCACTAACATTGCCAGCTGTAAACTCAGCTTTAGTCGCTATTCAACAATCGGCCGCTTTACACCGACGTCGACGCCGACGCCGACGCTGCTTACCAGACGATGGGGTTCGCCTCGCGCAGGCGCCGCACCTTCTCGACGACGCCACTGAGGTCCGTGTGGCAGCCGAGCTGGATGCGCGCCGTGCAGTGCCAGCACTCGACCAGATAGACGAGATAGAGCAGCGTCATGAACGCCACTGGGATGTAGATGTAGCCGTCGTCGCACGGGGACATCTGCCGCGTGCTCTTGATCGGGTAGACGGAGAAGTTGATGATGACCTGCCAATGTGTGGGTACACCAAGAAGTTGATGATGACCTGCCAATGTGGGTACACCAAGAAGTTGATGATGACCTGCCAATGTGGGTACACCAAGAAGTTGATGATGACCTGCCAATGTGGGTACACCAAGAAGTTGATGATGACCTGCCAATGTGTGTACACCAAGAAGTTGATGATGACCTGCCAATGTGGGTACACCAAGAAGTTGATGATGACCTGCCAATGTGGGTACACCAAGAAGTTGATGATGACCTGCCAATGTGGGTACACCAAGAAGTTGATGATGACCTGCCAATGTGTGTACACCAAGAAGTTGATGATGACCTGCCAATGTGGGTACACCAAGAAGTTGATGATGACCTGCCAATGTGGGTACACCAAGAAGTTGATGATGACCTGCCAATGTGGGTACACCAAGAAGTTGATGATGACCTGCCAATAGGGGGCAGCACTCGTCTGCTCGTTCTGTTACCCGGCCTACCCACACGGAAGTACATACAAAAAACATGTATGAAACATATATACGGAAGGTTCAAATTTTTAAGAGAAACATAATAGTTTCTTATAAGATATTGCAATTTTGTATATTTTTCCTATATGTATCATATATGTTCGTATCTGCATTTTCGTGTGGGTATTCTGTAACTTTTCAGATGTGAGATGAAATGAAATGAGAGTGAGCACCTTCAGTTGTTCGTTATGAAAGCGTAGGCGACCTTGTAGTTGTCACTCTCTCATTTCTAGTCATCTCACTTGGAAAAAGTTAAGGAATAAAGGTCCTGGCAATGTTAGTGACACGATGTCATCGACATTAGCGCTGCTACCAATCAGAGACTCCGTGGCAGTGTCGCTAACATGACGTCATGCACATCCAGAGTCGCTGATTGGTGCAGAGCCAATGTTGATGACGTCGTGTCGTTGACGTTGCCAGCTGTAAACCCAGCATGGTTCAAGCAGAAGCCACGCTGACATTTGGTGTTCGGTTGTGGATGCAATGACCTGCGAAAAAGATGGCGAAAGGGCGAATTGTGAGATAATTTCTTTAGGGTTTGAATAATATGATCCTTCACTTTGGTCTCATCGGATCCCGTAAGATTCATCGCTGGTTTGGTTTGGCTATTGGACGTGGTTAGAGTGAAGAACGGTTGTTTTGACCTCGAATGGTGACCTTCCAATTCTCTTGAGGAAGTCCACAGAATCAATGAAGGGGACCGAAAGGACTGCAGCATCCCATATGCAGGTCGGCACAGACCGTAGATCTTCGATTTAGTCAGCATTATATATTTTTTTAAAGATTTTATTCCCTTGAATTCAACAAATTTTCATAAGAGCGAACCTTGCCACTTGCCAGCGCCCTCTCAATGGATTTGTTTCTATATGCTTGAATTGAAAAATGTATCCAAGTGGCTTTGACCTTGAGCGAGATTCAACCCAAAGATTTTTTTTTAATTCTGCCATTTTCCACAGCCTCCAAGCAACATTCATGCCATAAGAGCCATGAGAAACATTTTCATGCAGAAGGCTCTGGTTGTGTGCTCGGATAGAAATTCAATGTGTGCTGTCGATGGCTGCCATGCCTTGGCACAACACTTGCTTTCCACCCAGAAGGCCCTGGTTGTGTGCTCGGATAGAAATTCAATGTGTGCTGTCGATGGCTGCCGTGCCTTGTCACAACACTTGCTTTCCACCCAGAAGGCCCTGGTTGTGTGCTCGGATAGAAATTCAATGTGTTCTGTCGATGGCTGCCATGCCTTGTCACAACACTTGCTTTCCACCCAGAAGGCCCTGGTTGTGTGCTCGGATAGAAATTCAATGTGTGCTGTCGATGGCTGCCATGCCTTGTCACAACACTTGCTTTCAAGGTCATGGGCATAGCAAACCGGGTGGGCATTCTGTGGCCATCATTTTGGTCCCTCCCGTGCTGTGCCGTGTCTTACCATTTACCCTGCGAACGCCGGTGCAGCATCCATGTTTGCTGCGTGACAACACTGTCTAGTGCTGCTCTGGCGGCAACTTCCAGCACTAATTCCCCTTTGAAGGCCTAAAGCCTCGTCTATACCTCATTACACTTTAAGAACGAGAGTGGATTTCAAGGAGAGAGGACCCACTGCTGCTAAACACGACCTAACAGTTTCAAAACTGCCCACAGAGCCTTTTGTCCGGCTCAAGACATGGCTTGTGAGTGTTGCAACTCTTGGCTCGTGTCTAGCAGCAGTGGGTCCACGAGGAAGATGCAAATCCACTCTCCTTCTCGACGTGAAATGGAGTTCAATCTACAAGCAAGCCAAGGGATCGAGCAGGCCGTGGCGGGCTAGGACGCCGAGAACGCTACATACGGGCGGACAGACGGACGAGCAAATGGACGGTCGGCGAACGGTTGAGCGTAGCGAGCTGACCTTGGTGACCTCCGTGAGTCGGCACCAGGTGATGGCGGCCAGGCATGCGCAGATGAGCGCGGTCAGCACGAAGCACTTCCAGCTGGCCTCGCGCCGCAGCACGCCGCACACTGTTGCCGGCTCGGCGCGTTGCTGTGGACAGTGTTGCCGTTGCGGATTTCTTGAGATTTGCAGTGGGAGCCAGTGGGCGGGGTTTCTTACTTGGTGCGCTGAAAGAGTCGCTATCGTATCCGGGAAAAAAACGCTGGATAGGAACGTCCGCGCGCTCTCTTGTCCTGGTACATTGTAAAAATCAAGCTAAAATCGACCATGACTACCTTTCAAGTGCCGCAGATTTTGGCCCATAAGATGAAACTTCTGCATCTATTCTGTGATAATATACTAATCGCAAAATTAGTAAACTCCTTTACACGTTGATAAGTAGAGTGGATTTGCATCTTCCTCGAGGAACCACTGCTGCTAGTCACGAGCCAAGAGTTTCAAAACTCACCAGCCTTGACTTGGGCCGGACAAAATGCGCTATAGGCAGTTTTGGGACTCTTGGCTCGTGTCTAGCAGCAGTGGGTCCTCGAGGAAGATGCAAATACAGTCTCCCTCTCGACGTGAAATGGGGCGTAGATATCAAAAAAATTGTACCAGATTGATTTCATTCGTCTAAAACCCGTGTTCAGCTTGAACTTTGGAATGTAACCCCACCAAAACACCTGTTGACGATGGAAAAACAAGTTATAATTTTGGTGGCGCGAATTTCGAACGAAACTTACCACCTTAACTGTCGTCGAGCGACATTTTGACATCGGGTTTTACCAATTTTACTGTACAATTTATACTATGGGAATTTTCCTTTTTCTAGGCGAAAAATAGGCAAGTCTTCCAAATTTTAAAATGTTCTCTATTTTAGAAAGGTGTGCTGACGTACAGACGGTCACCAAACTGTCCTAGATCTAGTACAAATTACTAACGCGGCAACACTGTAGACTGTGGCATGTCAGGATGGAGCATTTGGCAACGTCTTGGCGGTAGGCAATATGGCAACGTTGAACCCTGGACTAAAGTCGGCGCATATAAAGTACGTCTCAGGTTATTTGGTCAGCGGCAACCGGTATTCTATACAATGTTATGGTACAGACCCATACCCCGAGGCGCTGACATAATACCATGAGACGTACTATAGTCCAGCGACAGGAGTTTTAAAGAACATCGCAGATTGCTGCCATTAATTGGCTTCTTCAGGGCCGCCGTGCCGGCACTATTTCATTTCACAATTTTGAGCTTTATTCAAACACAGGTTGCGTGGAATTTGCGTTTAGCACTAAGAATATTTTGTCAGGATTAGTAACTGTGGTAAACTTGTTACAAAATAAAAAATTCGAATGCATGCCTATTGGCTGTTGAAATCTAACATAGGCATGCATACAGCCAGTGTAGTAGCGGATGCCCAAGCCGATTAATTTGAAGGATGACTGCAAGCCTCTCCTTGATTTACTGGAAGAAAAATGTTATTGTGAACTGCAACATCAAATTTTGCTGAAATGAGTTACTGTTTTACTGTACGACCACCAACTTTGCAGAATGCGGGCCCTCAGTTTCGAAGACTATGAGAGTACAAGTACAGGCACACCGTACAAGACTGGAGGTGGCACGTTCTTGGCTTCGAAAGAGAAATATTTTTTTCGTGAAACATCACTGCTCGATGCAATAGCGAAATTGCCATAACCCAGTCCGTTAATAAGCTGCAACCCCCGGGGGTGGTTCTTACACGAAGGATATTGGCTTCTTGTGATAACCCGTGATAAATACCATCAAAATACAGGATGGTTAGTAAAAATGGGCCATATTTTGGACTTTGAAAAACGATTTCCCTTATTCAATTTTTACTCGATGGGGGGGGGGGGGGGGGGGGGGCGATTTTGCGCTACGCTACTGCATATATACAGCGCTCGGTTCCCTGCCAATTTGAATTGCGATCGATATCCAATGCATCCGCGCCGGTATTACCGATTCACACATTCCGCATCAGAGCGTTCGCTCCTTTGCCGGATGACAAACCAAGCGTCCATCGCGCCGCCTACCAATGCCCATCTGGCTCAGCGGGCACCACCACTATAATCGGCACAGAGAAGAGCCAATCAAGCGGGTGATCGACATCGCGTCGTCGTCGTCGTCGTCGGTGTTTATCTGTCGACGTCCCCCTTCCGACCCTTGCGACACCCCTTTCATCCGCTGCGCCGAGGCGGAACGACGGTCGTGTTTCACCGGAGGCCGCCGCGCGATTTATAGCCGGCCATTATGCCCGAGTGGGGGGTGGGGGTGGGGGCGGCTGCCGCGCGTGGAGCCGGGGAGTGATGATCCGCTAATGAAGTGCGATGCTCGTGTGCGACCTGGCTGGTTCGGATCGAGGCGATTGGGTAGCGCCGATTTACACGAGATGAGGCGAGCGTGAATGGGGGCTCATTTTGTTGCTTGTTTAGCTCGACGCGGGTGGGTTGAGTGTGTCATAATCTTGTCTCCTGTATCCATGTGCTGCCCATTTCGTGTAAGGGTGGATTTGCTTTCGTGTTTCATAAATTATACCATGTACAAATAGTATTTCATTTTTAGTGCTGGTGTTTTTGATGTTTTGTTTGGTTCGTCTGCCTTTTGCCGGAAATTTCCATGTAGCCGTTTCATTGATTACTAATTATGCACCTATCACAATCACACATTTTAATCCAAACTCGCTCTTATATTATCTTCCAACCGAATAGAGTGGAATAATAACTTCTAAACCCCATACACCAGAGTGTGTTTCGCATTTTAACGTCTCCTAGTTTCGTTTCCCATTTAAATCAATGCCCACAAATTAACTGCGATAAACATGAAAATGATGCCCAAAAATTGCCCAAATTACGACGATAAATCACTTATATTTTGAATGGAAAAAATACCACGACTTAGTGTCGGTTTTTCAGTAGCTCGTTAAGATACTAACGGTCCATTAGCACGAAAATTAAAGGCGCTGATTGGACGTTGCTAAGCAAATAACATGTTAACAGACCGTTAGACATATAACGTGCCACTGAAAAAACCGGGTCTAAATATTATTAATTTTTGGCGCAAGATTACAAACGACGGCTCGTTGCTTGTGTAACATTACTCCTCTGTAACCCCTCCAAGACCTACGTCAGTTCCTATACATATACTTTAACGACCTATATCTGTCAAAACGTCTTTTCAGCGAAGCTATCACCAGCAGACGTCTTTTTGCATGCTTGAAGCATACTCGTGCATAAGGTCGAGATTCCCCTGTCAATACCATCGCATTGTGCCCTTAACGACGTCGCCCATTACCTAACGAGCCGAGCCGCCAACGCAGCTGCCGGTATGACAGCCGACCCCCGCGAATCCCGGCACTCGACAATACGGGCAGGTATACTGACACTTTTAGAAGAAAGCGCTTTTCGTTGCCAGCCTCGGAACTGTAAACTACATTATGAACACGATTAAAATGATGAAATTGTTCATATTTTATTATTATCCAGTGTTTATTGATCATGGAACACAATTTTTGAAAAGATTTCAAATAGTTTTTGTCCATAATAACGAGCGTAACTTAATATATTTATTTTGAAAAGATTTTTTTCTACTAAAAGCAGTCATTTCAGGGAGCAAACATAACGGGCGTGGTCTTCTTGTTTTCAGCTAGGTCGAGGAGTGGTCACTAGGACCCTCCACATTTTCGAATATTTTATTAATTTACCAATTTTGCTATACATTATGAGTTCTTCGAAGTCGAGGAAAAACGGCGAAGCACTGCAGTCAGGTCAATGAAGCTATTTTTGCAATGCACACGCCATTAAGTCGAGCTGATATTGGGGGCGATTGTGTAACTTTGTGGTTTGAAATGATTCGTTTTCAATATCACTGCCAATGGTTTAACCTTCGACCATTGCTGGCCGGGATACGCAACTCGCTCAGCGCTGTGTGTTTCCCATGCAACCTTCGACCATTGCTAGCCGGGATAGGCAACTAGCTCAGCGCTGTGTGTTTCCCATGCAACCCTCGACCATTGCTGGCCGGGATAGGCAACTAGCTCAGCGCTGTGTGTATCCCATGCAACCTTCGACCATTGCTAGCCGGGATACGCAACTAGCTCAGCGCTGTGTGTTTCCCATGCAACCTTCGACCATTGCTAGCCGGGATACGCAACTAGCTCAGCGCTGTGTGTTTCCCATGCAACGCTAAAGTATAGGCCTTACCAGCTGTCATCATCGGTCAAATCAACTCTATAACCATGATTATGTCGTTATGTATTGCTGTTTAAAATATTAAATATTTACTAGTCCATTCTAAATAAGTAAATTGAATTTTAGAAGTAGCTAAATAATCCCCTTGTTTGTTTGTTTTTATGTTTACACAAGTAAACAGTTACACAATCGCACAGAAGTTACACAATCGCACAGAAGTTACACAATCGCACAGAAGTTACACAATCGCACAGAAGTTACACAATCGCACAGAAGTTACACAATCGCACCCATTGTCACCCAAAGGTTGGTATCTCTTTTTGACATGATTCCAAGGTCGAGTCAAAAAGTGCCCTCTTAGCCTACCGCAACTATACATGGGAACGCGCGAACTTGTGTTCCTGGCATCTTGGCGGCAGTGGGAGGGATCGAGCACGCCGTGTCCACCATCGATCCCTGGGATGGCGTCCCTCTCTCTCGCGCGCTCTCTCTCTCTCTCTCCTGGGCTCTGGGTTACGAGGTCACATTCTGCCCTCTCCCGCCCAGCGGCATATACCGCCTAAATAATGCACCATTTTCCTCGGCTGCTCCCGAATCAGCAGGCACGTGCTTGCTGATGAAATGTGTGAACAGGGTGGCCACATAGCCTTTTGGTCTTGTGTCGGAGTGGCCAGGAGCCCCAAGCTTTTTGACCGCCATAATAGGCGGCTACCTTTTTCATTTTTAGGGAATTAAGTTTTGAACGAGTGCTATAGGAACTGGGTTTTGAGTTTTTCGCGTTTAGTGAATGAATGGATTCTATGATGGGGGCCCTTGTAGGACCTCCTCGCCGCCGGGGCCCTTGGGTAGCCAGTCCGACACTGCTCTCGGTGGCCTTGGCAGAACGTATGGCATGATGTATGACGTATGGCATGATGTATGACGTATGGCATGATGTTATGGCATGATGTTATGGCATGATGTATGGCGTATGGCCTCGAGTTATGGCTTGATGTTATGGCATGATATATGGCGTATGGCATGATGTTATGGCATGATGTTATGGCATGATTTATGACGTATGGCATGATGTTATGGCATGATGTATGATGTTATGGCATGATGTATGGCGTATGGCCTCGAGTTATGGCATGATGTTTTGGCATGATGTTATGGCATGATTTATGACGTATGGCATGATGTTATGGCATGATGTATGATGTTATGGCATGACGTTATGGCATAATGTTATGGCATGATGTTATAGCATGATATATGGCGTATGGCATGATGTTATGGCATAATGTTATGGCATGATGTTATGGCATGATGTTATGGCATGATGTTATGGCATGATGTTATGGCATGATGTTATGGCATGATGTTATGGCATGATGTTATGGCATGATGTTATGGCATGATGTTATGGCATGATGTTATGGCATGATGTTATGGCATGATGTTATGGAATGATGTTATGGCATGATGTTTTTCGCGACTGTTTTCGCTCGTCCTATCGTTCAGCTCAAGTACTTAGATTCGTGGCCGGTAACTTGGTGGCTCGTTAAGGGACTAACCGTCCGTTAGTAAGAAACAAACAGGCTGTTATGGACGATGTTATAAGCAAAATATAACAAGATAGCATACAGTCGTGTCAGCCTAAGATTACCACAGCCTGGTGGACTTCGAAGTAAAGTATCTTTTGACTCTTTACCATTTGTAAAGAGTAAATTGGTAAATAATGGCAATAATAAATACCATTTTAATTGGTAATGATAAAAACATGATCATTCGGCTCTTTGGTATGGTACTCTGTGATATGTGATCCCCAGAAATTGGCAAACTCAAATTAACTCTGGTGTACCATTAGATGTTTAACTTACAGAACGACCGGCTCTGAATCCTTGGTCGTATTTTCTGTGAGCAATTCCTCCTCGTAAAATATCGACGATGTGTGGCTTTAGTTCCGGAACTCTTTCGGCCACCGGCTGTTAAAGAAGTAAAATCTAATATTGTTTCACTCTTCCCGAAGGAGCTGGGTCTGCCACTTGCTGGACAATCCTTTTGGCTTTTGAGGGAGGGTTCTCACTCCTGGAGTCTCTCACCTGATTTATTGAATTCAACTGCGATGTTTAATTGATAAAACAACGCTGCTCGGTTGTTGTACTGAAGTCGAGCCAAGATTATGTGAGGACCGCGCCTGATCCTTTGCAGAGCCAGATCGCAGCAGGCGTCGTAAATATACCCACGTCCTTTTTAGAATTTCCACAGCATGATCATTTTCGCCACTTCTAGCACCACCCTTGGTGATAATAAGGGCCACTTTGTAAATTAACAAACCCCCTAATTTGACCCAACTTCACCTATTCTATACTCCAACCTGATTAGCTTGATTGTCTTTAAAGCTCCACTCTCAATTAGCATTGCTTTTAGCGGAGGCCCTTTGTTACTTTGCAGGATAAAGTTAAAACATCACAGGGTTTCCTCATAATTACTAAATTCATATTCAGAGCTGGTGGTATATTATCGTTGATCATAGCACGTATAGGTATATCCACTAGGTATATAACGTGTTTTCAAATATTTTAAGGTGTTCAGAATTACATACCTATTTACACAGCCACACAGAAAACAATATGCATATGAGGCGCATTAAGATCTTTATGCAGGTGTTAGTTTTAAACGAACTTGTTGAACATCATTTGCCCCGCAAGACTTAAGTGTAGTGGTAAGTGCCATGAGTACGCTTTTCAAACCCTCTTGCAAAAATTTGCAGTGAATTACCTATTTGCACTTGGGTTATGTACTTGCGGACTGTATTTCCAGCAACTTTAAGCACGTGCTTCCATGATGTATAAGACTTTTCCTAGTTTCCTAGGTTCCATTGAGCCGTCGACGAAATATTTAATGCCAGCGCTGAAGTGAAGAGGTCGTTAGTTGGTGTTACGAGGCGACGGGAGGGGATTTGCGTAATTGCATGGACTTTGGATGCAGAATGAAATGAATTCGCGCTTTGGCAACCGGGTTGTTTAAAAGTATTGAATTATAGCAGTAAGCGCATGAACACCCCGTCCCGTTCAGCCTGATGTTCGGCTATGATGAGGAGCGTTCAACCAGCAGGCGACATGAGAACTTACAATCCATGTCTGAGAATCGCGAACGCCGTGCCACTATATATACATTTTATGAAAAGTGACAGCTTTTACGAGTTTCACAAAGACGCTTGATTCCATGCCCTTTTTTTTTATAGTCGGAATCAGATGATTAGGATAACTATTGTTTTTCCCGATATGATAACTAGTAGTAGTAGTAGTAGTAGTAGTAGTTTATTCACACGTTTGGCCAAAGCATGAGTTTCGTCAAAATACAATAAGAATACAGTAAAAAATATAATAATACAAAATATAGTCACATTTTCAAAAGTACTAAATACACAATCACTTACTTCACTTACTTCACTAAAATAGATGGAAACCCCGTCAGTTTTGTGGAAACATGCTTATCATACATTTCCTATAGTTTTGTGGAAACATGCTTATCATACATTTCCTATAGTTTTGTGGAAACATGCTTATCATACATTTCCTATAGTTTTGTGGAAACATGCTTATCATACATTTCCTATAGTTTTGTGGAAACATGCTTATCATACATTTCCTATAGTTTTGTGGAAACATGCTTATCATACATTTCCTATAGTTTTGTGGAAACATGCTTATCATACATTTCCTATAGTTTTGTGGAAACATGCTTATCATACATTTCCTATAGTTTTGTGGAAACATGCTTATCATACATTTCCTATAGTTTTGTGGAAACATGCTTATCATACATTTCCTATAGTTTTGTGGAAACATGCTTATCATACATTTCCTATAGTTTTGTGGAAACATGCTTATCATACATTTCCTATAGTTTTGTGGAAACATGCATATCATACATTTCCTATAGTTTTGTGGAAACATGCTTATCATACATTTCCTATAGTTTTGTGGAAACATGCTTATCATACATTTCCTATAGTTTTGTGGAAACATGCTTATCATACATTTCCTATAGTTTTGTGGAAACATGCTTATCATACATTTCCTATAGTTTTGTGGAAACATGCTTATCATACATTTCCTATAGTGATTACATCAGATTTTAATGGCGTAAATATACCGTGCATGCATTGTAAAAGAAGCTTTATGAAACGAACGCTTTTATTTTGCCTTTTAACTGCCAAGAAATACCATTTGAAGCATCTAAACTCAGTGCAGCGGTTGAACGTTTGAACTATGTACAAAGCTGCAGTGCAGATTCACTATATACTTCAGCAGATAAGATTCAAACAAATCTTCTGTCATCGTTAGGACGAAATTCACCGAGGAGCCTCGACTCGACTGAAACTACTTATAGCTAAGTTTCCGTCCCTGAGGATTTATATTCTAATAGGAAAAACGTTTCTGCATTACACGGAATCATGCCGAAAATATTACACCGAAAACGGGGCACACAATTGAAAAACTGGTATACAGATTGCTAAGACCATCCTGGCGATTTTGTAACTCTGATTTGCCGTTCTCGGTTACAAAGTTAAAAAATTTGCATAGGACATTAGTATGAATTTTAATTTTATCCATCAGAACCGATAACGACATAAAGTAAAAGTTACAAAATCGCTAGGCTGACGGATAAAATCCCTATTGTTGTCCGTGTTAATTTTTTAACTTTGCAACCGAGAACGGCGAAGTCAGAGTTATGTAATCGCAGTGCAGCACTGCGGTTTCGTAATTCTGATTTCGCCGTTCTCGGTTACAAAGTTAAAAAATTAACATGGAAAACAATAGGTATTTTATACATCAGAACCGATAACGGCATGACGTAAAAGTTACAAAATCGCAGTGCAGGTCCTAGAACATTCAAGTCCCAGTTGCGATTCTCTGTTAAACGATTTAAAAAGTTTGCCAGCATTCGTACAACGGTCGAAACGAAAGCAATCTGCACATAGGTGTACCTCTTTGCCCTCCTGGGCCAGAAGCTGTCGAGAGTTCAACATGTTCGAGGGTCGGTTTCTGCAGATGCATCGCACGTTCGACCGCCTCCGTCCCGACCACGCTCGTCTCGGGACCCCGTGCCCACTCCAGCTGACGTCGCTATCGCATTACGTCGAGATACATTCGATCCTCGCCGAACGGAAACTCGATATCGTCTCTAGCCGAATTTACGTTGCCGTCTATAACTTTTCGGTGGCAATTTGAGATTCCAATTTCGATCCAACTTTTAGCAACGCCCGAAATGCTATACGCTGGTAACACGATTACACCAATGATATGTTTCGCTATCACAGTGAAGTTAGTCGACGCCAGAAGCGTAGAGATTGTTGACTTTTAGAATTGGACCTGAACCGATAGACTTTCTACAAAACTGACAAGTTCAAATGTATTTGCAAAACAGTGTTGCTTGAAACTTCCAGATGGCTATGAAAAAACTTGTGACGGTTTTGCTTCTGTGTTGTATAGGTATAAAAAGCTTTGTTAATTCAAAAGTATTTTAAGATTAAAAATTACTGTAACTGCCAAACAATGCGTAGCACATCCCGTCACAGAGTGAAGCGACACGTTACGCTAAAATCCAATAAACACAGACTCTGTTGTCAGGCCATCGTCGACTTCTGGCGCGACCGTTATCTTCTGTACCCTCTTCGAGTCCAATGCGACACGTGCTCAGATCGCCTGAGGGGCTGTCTTCGATACCGCAGTCGACGCCGTCCGTCCCCTGACTGTCGCGGCGTCGACGGCGTCCCCCGCGCGTCTCGGGGACGCCGTCGACGCCAGGCGCATCCTCCGCCGCGTCTATTGATCGGGCGTCCGCGAGCCAGCGTCGGCCGTCTGTCGGTGGAGCGGGCGGAGGCGGCATCGCACGGGTTAATTTATTAGCTCGACTTCTTTTAATTCCATGGGATTGTGGAGGTCGTGGCGATGACGATTGCCGGGACGGGGTTGTGGCAGATCGCTTACCTATACCCCCGTGGTGTGTGTTGATATCGAACCACGTGTTTTAATCATAGAGATTTTAATTCGTTGGCTCTACGGTTAATAATATGTAATCAGCTACAGTTGACATAGGTTTGTTGTGTTTGTGGTGCCTACGTTACGGATAAATGCGAAAATATTCTTGGATGTTGAATGCAGCCAAAGAACTCACGCGTGTTTGCCATAAAGTTAACGTCGCTCTTCACAAAGGCGCGGTGGTGTTGCCGACAATAACGACCAATCTGTTGTCATCAAACGACAAACGATAAAACGTGCTTTGCTCAATTACGTCTCAGGCTGTTCAATCAGCAGCAAACCGACATTCTACAATGTTATAGTATAGGCCCAATGCCCCCAAGCAGTGACAAAAGAACCTGAGACGTACTACACTATTAAACCCGAGACACCAAGTATATAGATACAAATACATCGAATGCTACGACGGGATGGTATTCATATTACATACCATAGGTGATATTGGTATGTTATGGTAAGTGTCCTGTTCCTTGCCATGCTGTAATACCGTCGAAGCAACGGTTCCGTTATCCCGGGGCACAACGAATAAATTTGCATACCATTTGGTCTAGTTAATTTTTACGCCTTCTTGTTTACAATGTGCATAACCATGGAGTCTTGCAAATATTGCTACCGTCACATATATTAAACTTGTACCAGAACCAGTGGTGTAGTCCGGGGTATGCACAGGTATACGGCGCAAACTCACAGTTTATTTTCGTCTTCTTCTATATTTCATTTTTATACACCCATTCACCTCATCTTACCCGTTTCCCACCCACCCATAGCACACCCATTTACCCACTACCCATTTACCCATTTACCTTTGAGGCGCAAATCGAGATATATGTACGTGTTTTAGTAAGACCCAAGCGAAAATAGTCGTAAGCGCCAAACAACAATGTTTGATGTGTGAAAATAGGGTGTGTTGGTAATGACGAAAATGTGGAAATAAGAATTCGGTCCCTCCCCCCTCCCCCCTCCCGGCTGACGAAAAATTAAAGTATTTATACCCACATTTATTTCCATCATTACGCCACCGATTATAACGGAGACGTACATTGATGGTTGTTGTGGTAAATTGAATTTAACATTTCTTGGTTTTCCATGAGATATTTCGAGGTTCTGAAATATTCAATTGGTTGTCCAAAGTGTGAGGATTCCGTAGATATTTGTTTCGTCGCGATCGGATAACGGGTGTGGCCTTGAAAGTGTATCCAGTAAGAAGTAAATTCTTTTCTGGAATTGACATTTTTCAATGTACTGGGTTGTTTTAAAACGCGTGTAAGTAATTGTCGGGTGAATTTTTCGAAATTAAAATTGTTCAATTGGTTGCCAGGAGTGTGAAGATTCCGAAAATATAGGTTTCGTCGCGATCCGACCAAAGGTGTGGCTTGGAAAGTGTATCCCGTACGAGGTGAAGGCAGCGATCCGACCAAAGGTGTGGCCTGGAAAGTGTATCCCGTACGAGGTGAAGGCAGCGATCCGACCAAAGGTGTGGCTTGGAAAGTGTATCCCGTACGAGGTAAGGGAAGCGATCCGACCAAAGGTGTGGCCTGGAAAGTGTATCCCGTACGAGGTAAGGGAAGCGATCCGACCAAAGGTGTGGCTTGGAAAGTGTATCCCGTACGAGGTAAGGGAAGCGATCCGACCAAAGGTGTGGCCTGGAAAGTGTATCCCGTACGAGGTGAAGGCAGCGATCCGACCAAAGGTGTGGCCTGGAAAGTGTATCCCGTACGAGGTGAAGGCAGCGATCCGACCAAAGGTGTGGCTTGGAAAGTGTATCCCGTACGAGGTAAGGGAAGCGATCCGACCAAAGGTGTGGCCTGGAAAGTGCATCCCGTACGAGGTAAAGGCAGCGATCCGACCAAAGGTGTGGCCTGGAAAGTGTATCCCGTACGAGGTAAAGGCAGCGATGCGACCAAATGTGTGGCCTGGAAAGTGCATCCCGTACGAGGTAAAGGCAGCGATCCGACCAAAGGTGTAGCCTGGAAAGTGCATCCCGTACGAGGTAAGGGAAGCTGCCCGAGTTCACAGCTCAATGAACAGACATAAGTTGGCAATGGTAACAAGATCTAAAAGTGTTTATCGAGAGTAAATTTAGTGCAACTACTTTCACGGCTCAGACTGACGGACGCTGAGGTGTAGCTGACCCACGCTGTGTTTGAAATAGTGGGTGGACAACTGGCGGTGTATTGTGTACCTACTAGGCATGGCACGGAGGAAGCCGTTTTGGACCGCGAGTGGGACGAAATCACGACGCTGCCTTTCGCGTGGTGACGAGTGACGACTGACAAACGGGCTCGCGAACTAGATTCTTATTTTTTTCTCGAAGTGTGATACATTTTTAGCTAATGTCAGTGGGTATTTTGATGTCAATATCGACACAAAGAATTGTACTGTTATCGTAAGCATGTATATATCAATGAACCTTTAATACTCAATTGTGTTTTCCCTCTAAAGTCAATTTCACGTTAAGAAATAGAGTGGATTTGCATCTTCCTCGAGGACCCACTGCTGCTAGAGTTTCAAAACTCACAAGTCATGTCTTGAGCCGGACAAAAGGTACAGTGGGCAGTTTTGAAACTCTTCTCTCGTGTCTAGCAGCAGTGGGTCCTCGAGGAAGATGGAAATCCACTATCCTTCTTAACGTGAAATTGAGTTAAGTACAAACAAACTCAAGTTGCCACTAGTATAGGAACTCTGAACGTGATCACGAAATACGAAGCCAAGTGGATTTCGATTTGGCAATGGTTTTTGTCTCCACGCGCGCTGCATGGCGCATGTCTTGCAGCCCCAACCCCTTTCTGGAATTCGCCCTCTCTTTCTTTGCTTGGCTTTGTCGAGGGAGATGCCGACACGAAGACGATTCATTCCGACTGCGGCTCTGAATCCCTTGATGCTGAAAATGGACGAGCATTTTTGAAATACTTTGACATCGTCAGTCGCTTATACGATGACTTTATGACCTCTATAATTTGATGATACCACTCGTAAAATTGTTCGGATATTACAATTTTGAGAAATATAACTTTATTATTGAACTAAAAAACGTTGTGCCCCAAAAACTCTAGCTTTGTCTTGTTAAATCTAAACAATGCTCTGTAAATTAAGAGTGACTGATAGGTTTACGTATAATACACTTCACATTGCTTCCAGCTGCGAGTTAACGCGAATGCAGAGTCTCACGAGTTTGCGCTTTTTTGCTAAACCGTGAGAGATAAACTATTGAAGTAAGCGAGGATGTTGCATATACCGAATCAATCTGAGTCGGTAACGGACCCGTTTTTTAATTTTTTAGGTCTAAAAGGGCCGAAACCGCTTTTTAAAATGTTGTATTTTTCTCTTTTTTTGCGCTTTTTCGAAAATCGATAGAGAGATGAAGGAGATTAAAATTGAGAAAAAGGCTCCGCTACCGACACAGATTGATTCTTTAACAGAACTCCCTCCCTTACTTCGATTGTTTATCTGTTACGGTTTAGTAAACAAGACATTGTGGGAAGCTGCGCTTAAAAGCGCTTGCTCGTGAGACTCTGCATTCGCGCTATCTCGCAGCTGCTCGCATCTGGCAACGAGGTGGTCTGTCGTCTTAAGGCTATTGGTGCGGTTGTTGGTGATTTTTTCATGAAGCTTTATTTTAACTTTCAACTAGTATTTCGTGGTTATAAATCACACAATTTGTTGCTAAGAGTGTGAGGATTCCGTAGACCCTGGTTTCGTTGCAATCGGACAAACGGTGTGGCCACAAGTTGGTATCCAGTAGGAGGTACAATTTGAGCGGGAAGCTGCCCGAGTAAGCACTCACTCCAATAGTCTTAACGTTTGAAAGGAAACGCACTGAAATGAAACGTCGTCGCTGGACACCAGGGACTGCCGGGCAGAGAAGTGCCGCGAATAAATATGCGATGCAAATTGAACGCGTTGGGTTCACAACCCGGCGGCGGCCATTGTTCGCTCGACTGGCAGTGGCTGTGTGTCGGATTGGGTGTGGTTGACCTTCGGACAGACACGCCGTGGGCTCGCTGCTTGCATCCACAATTGCACACAATGGAGTCCTCGTACCGGACACAGTCGTACATGGGACACCAACGTGTAGGTACTTGCCTTTTTTGCACCGACTATGCCGATATTTTAGCGATTTACTCGATTACGTTTCCACACTCGTTGAAGCCAATACAAACACACACACACACACATACATACATATCTTGAGAAGGCGTTTTTGGAGTTTTCATAAATAACATACATATCTTGAGAAGGCGTTTTTGGAGTTTTCATAAATAACATACATATCTTGGGAAGGCGTTTTTGGAGTTTTCATAAATAACATACATATCTTGGGAAGGCAGAAGCACGTGCAGTGGAATTACTAGTAAATGAAACTACTTGCGTCACATTGGTATATCCGACTCCCGAACGTTACTTCAGTGTCTGACTTTCCGGTTCGTTTTTGCTGCCGAATTTAAATGTGTCTTTACTTGCAAAAGTGTTAGTATTTTCTTATTACAATCATTGCGTGTTTTATACTGTGTCATACTGACAATCTATTTTTTATGTCATTATTTCTCTTTTCGATTAAATTTAAAAGGCGTACTCGAGCTATTTTACACACACTTTTTCGTTTTAAAATTTCAATGATACGTTCTATATTTATTTCTTCATCCATTTCTTCTCTATTCACCAACTCCATCCACCTTTCCTTACTATTGCACCATTTTTCTGCATTATTTACTTCTTCTCAGTTGTCTCCTTGTTCTTCGACGTCTCCACTCTCTTGATCAGTCCATCTCTCTCTTGGTCTTCCAGACCCCCTTTCTTCAAGATTCATTGCAGTGCTTTCTTTGGTATTCTAGACTCTACCATTCTCACTACTCTACCATATAATAGATTATCTACCTTTCCTTCCCATTTTAAAAATTAATCTCTCTGCTCCTACCCCTACCTATTTTCTAATATCTGGCTTCGAATCTTGTCCATTTTTGCTACCACTTGAACACTTCGTATGCATTTCATTTGTGCTGCTTCTAAGTTCGAAGTTGAAGTTGAGTTTTAGCGTTTTTCTATGCGTTCCTAAATAGTTATTGGTATCAAAATCAACCAACGTTTTCCGCATCTGCACAGGCGCAAAGACAGCAGCAATTGCGATGCTGAATATCAACAGCTGAGCGCAGCTTCTCCTAAAAGGCTCGATACAATTAACTTAGGTACCTGTGGTTTGCAATGCAAATCTGTCGCTTCAAGAGTGGACTCAACGGACACGTGGTTTTGGTCGATTTCCGCATATAGATTTAACGTCAAAACGTACCTCCCCCTGGCTTCAAATATTAACGTAAATTTTTGAAAAAAGTACACGTGTTGTTTAAGAGTTGGTGGTTGGCTGGTGCTTTATATTTTTTTGTATTTTAAAAATTTATAGCGGAGGGATTTTTTTTTTAAGTGCCTAAAAGTGCCGAGAATGACTCTTTTTTAAAATTCCCTCCGCTGTAAGTTTTCAAAATACAACACAAAATATAGCATCGGCCATCCAGCAACGTCTCTTTACAACACGTGTACTTTTTTCAAAATTTTACGATAATTTTTGTAGCCAAGAGAATGCCCGTTCTAATGTGAAATGGAAATGCGAATATCGACAACAGTTTTGTACTTTCTTAACCGAGAACAAAAGTCGCTCGTGTTTGCCAATTTTATACAAGCCCGTACAGTGTTAGTATACGCATGTTCCCGTATACCGGGTTGGATATAGGGTGAAAAAACAGGCCCACAAGAAAATCCATTCCCTAAATAAAAACGTCGCCCGCGTTCCAACAGGTGAATCCCTATTTAAAAAAAAACTTCACCCGCATTTCCGATTGTCCAATCCCAAAATAAACGTGGTCTCTCCTGTGAGGCCTTCCATCCGTAGTTTGCTTCTTGTTTCTTGTTTCTCGGCAGGGGGGCGGCCCGCTGCCGGTCTACCCCGGCCCAGAAACAACCGGCCCTTCGGGGATTTGCCCGGTCGCCTAATGGGCCCATCCATCCCTGCCCATGTAGGCACTTGGCGGTGTCGGCAGTGCCAATGCTCGTTTAGTGCTAGGAAACATTGTGTTCGCCCACTCTTTGGGCTCGGACGGCAGAGCCAATAAAAAATGGCCGGCCAAAAACAGTTGATTTTCTGTACCATTTTAGTGAATGATTTCCAAGCTACACATTGTCTTTCGATCAGAAAATAGTATTGCATTTCGTTGATACTTAAAACACTTTACTTCCTATCTACAAACCAGACAAACAAAACTGAAAATATGAAATCATGACGTTCAACATAACCCCACTTTTCAATTGTGAGCGCCGAACTTTGCTCGCCGCAGCAAAAAGTTCGACATGGCTCAAGTCTGAAACGTTCGCGCAGAAGTTGAGCAGCAGTCTGTCACGTGACTAAATCGCGGACTGTGATTGGCTGATCGCAAGCCAGACTTGTGAGCGAACACAATGTTCCCTAGCACTAAACGGAGGCATAAGCGAATCGTTGCTGGTCTAGGCACCTCAGTTAGCCCCCGCCCTTCGAGCGGGACTGAGGAATACCTGCCGTCTTGTGCTTGTAAAAGTCAGCTGGCATTAACGGGATCGAACCCGGCACTTCCTACAACTCGGTCCGTACTTGACCGGATGCTCGCGCCGTCCACAGCCATGTCGATCGTGATGGTCGCCTTCCGGGTGCGATCCAGTGGCGGCTCGTAGGACGGCGTCAGTGGCGAAGGTTCTCGTTCCGTGGGTGTTTTTGGTTTATTAATATTTACATTTTCCTTTTAATTCACGAAATTTGTGTTTGATGGACTCTGCAATTTCTGTGCATAAGGAATACAAAAGTTAAAACACAGGGGAAACATGGAAGTGCAGACAATCGACACTAGTCGTGAAGCAAGGCGAGCAACAAGTAAAACCATATTAATTAGAAACACATATTGTGATAAGTCTTCAAAATATTCAGCAGTTGAATAATAACATTTGTCATCAAGATATGTCTTTAAAGTCGATTTAAAATCGGCGTCATTTTTTTAGTAACAATTCATTGGGTACTTTATTATAGAGGTTACGACTTTCAAGCAGTGGGCCTTCGAAAACATTAACTTTAGGCCGTGCAATTAAATGACAATTTCTACTGCTAGAGACCTTGAACAGGTGTTTGTTACTTTGAACATAGAGTATACAATAAAAAATATACAAGCAAGGTAGGGTAAGAATATTGAATTTTCTAAAAAGCGGTACACAGTGGCGTTGTCCACGGTCGCGGCCCCGGGGCCCCACACCCCCATCAAGTAAACATTTAATTAAGGAAATTGTTTTTCAAAGTTCAAATTATTTCTCTAAAAATCTTCTATTTGTATTGCATTTGTAACGTGTCATAACAAGAAGCATCTTTCCTTTGTCTAAACCACCCCCGAAGGTTGCAGCGTATGGACTAACAGAGTTAAAAGCGTTCAATGAGCTCCGAAGTCGAGCCGTTACCTTCACCTCGCACTGGATAATACACTTTCCAGGCCACACCTTTTGTCGGATCGCGACGAAACCTATATTTTCGGAATCTTCACACTTCGGACAACCAATTGAACCATTTTCATTTCGCAAGATTCACTCGTCAATTACTTCCAAGAGTTTTAAAATAACCATGTTTTTCCGGCATATTGAAAGATGTACTTATGGGTAAATTCCAGCTAAGAATTTACCTCTTACTGGATACACTTTCCAGGCCACACCCGTTATCCGATCGCAACGAAACAAATATCTACGGAATCCTCACACTTTGGACAATCAATTGAATATTTCAGAACCTCGAAATAACTCTTGGAAATCCATAAAAAGTTGAATTCAATTAACCTCAACAACCATCAATGAATGGCCATGACACGATTTTGCTTTTTCATCTAGAAAAATCATGTCTCTTTCGAAGCCAAGAACGTGCCACCTCCAGTCTTGTACGGTGTACCTACCTATACTTGTACTCTCTAAAGTCTTAGAAACCGAAGTCCCGCATTCTGCCAAGTTGGTGGTCGTACAGTAAAACAGTACAACCACAGTATAACTCATTTCAGCAAAATTTGATGTCGCAGATCACAATAACATTTTTCTTCAAGTAAATCAAGGAGAGGCTTGCAGTCATTCTTGAAATTATTTTCCTTTTTAAAAACAAACCCTCAGTTTGGGTTTGGGGGCCCCTGACGAGTAGGGGGGGGGGGGGGGGGGGGGGCCCAAGCCTTGCAGTGGCGGCTTGGGCCTCCGCTACGCCGCTGCTCGTTCAACACATGCACAATCCGTCAAACGGCAAGCTATACGAATTCAGTTGTCATTTCCAATGGGAGCAAAGTCCTTTTGGAGATGGCAATTCCCCATTCTCTTTTCAATACCAATCAAGAGCCGCGGAATTGACTTGTGAATTCCGCAAAGGAGAAGAATTCGAAGCAGGAATCAATTTAGAAGAACATTGCCAATTTCCGCATGGATTTCTGGACTTGCTAGTCGCCGGCAATTAGATTTCCGATGCAAATCGAACCCGGAATCGAGTTACGATCCGTCTCCGCCGGATGGCGTTACTGGCGTCTGCGCATTGCCCGAAGCTTACTTGATGTACACTTCGTTTTATTTAAGCAGATACCATTCCGCTGAGAGCGCTAGTTGTCACTGTAGCTTACACAAGCGCTAATTTGACTAAACCGAAATCTTGTCATTATCTTTATGCCTTCGAATATTACCAAAGCTTATGTTTTTATCTCTCAACGTTTTACTTGTTGATAATTTTACTCATTATGAAATAGATGAATGGTGTAATTTTTTATTTGTAAGCGAATTAGTGTTTTGTATTCCCGCCATTTAAATTTAAATTCATGAGTTGGTAGTTCGCGAGGGGGCAGTCCCTGCTGTGGCATCATCTCTCACGGGCTGGACTGTAGTCGTCTTTCTCATAGAGGTTTTCTCCAAATTGAGCTAAAGTTTGATTCAACAATGCTCTATTTTGTCGTACGCAGTGCTCATTTCATCCAGAGCGACAACCTGACGTATATACACCATCTCTAAATAAAAGTGTTTCGTTTCTTTTATCTGTTAGATTTGGTTCTATTTATATGGTTCTTATTCGAGATGAAGTGTACCTACCAATGATATACTGTTCTTAACAAAAGTTATGTTAAACATGTTACAGTAAGCTGTGACTTAAGTGGCTATACATTCCTGATATCAATTATTTACAAGTTGTGGTCATCGATGGCTTCTTTTGTTACCATCCCTTATATACGACAACTACTTACAATGAAAATTAGAACCAACCGAAAATAGCGTTTGTAAAATTGTAATATTACAATACATAATTTGCACCAACACTGTCCCTTTTTCAGCCCTGTGTTGGCAATTTTCGGGGAAACCCTTTCATTGCCAATCATCGGGTAGGTAAGCACACAAGAGGGACGAAAGTGACAACGCAGCTATTTGCAAGGAGATCCGTCAGTTGTCACTCTCGAAGAGAACACAATGGAGCTTAGCAGAAAACCCACACAAAAAAAGCAGATACGAACATAAAAATTTAAACCTTCCCTATGATTGTGTTTCATGTATGTTTTGTGTATTTACTTCTGTGTGGGAAGGGTCGGCACGCGTCTTTCCACCCCAAAATCTCGAGTGGTTTTGACCAGAACGTAACTATCCATATATCTATTATAGTTCAGAGTTGTAGGTACGTCGGCTTTGTCGTTACAAAACTACTAACATCATTCGTCGAGTCTTGCTATTCTTCGTTTCGAAACGCTCGGCTGCCATGTCGAGGTCAGGTCCACAGGGAACCGCTCGGGGGGTTTAGACATGCTATTTGCTCGGCAGCATCCTCATCTGCCCGACGGTAATCGCATGCACGTTCATGCACTCTATCTCGATCCAATCTCTTACTCGTCAATGCACATGCATGTAGATGCGTATGCCGTGCAATTTCAACGCAAAATGGGGTTATAGGATATTAAATTTCTTAGACTCATGTCTCCTTTATCCTATCTTTAGCACTAGTTTTATGTAGATGTTTTTATGTAGACTAATTTCAATTTGACAGTCTAGCAATGATAGACAACGGATACCGTGTATAAGCATTGAGTAATGAAACATAGGATTCATAACTTTATGGTGTAAGCTATATATGCGCATCTATATTCAAGGACGGATAAATTTTGGATGAGATTGGATGAGCGAGCGAAACGAGCGAAGACTTTAATTCGACTACCTGTAAAAAAGCCAGTTTGTATGTTTCATTGGGATTTTGGATGGGTTTTTTTTATGCACAGTAAGTTTAGTGGTTTTGAATATTCGACATTTGAACTTCGTCAGGATTTTGTTACACGGCGACAATCTTCAGCGCAACCTAGTGGCGTGGAGTACAATAAAACTACCCAGCCATCTTGATACGAAAGACATCGAGCTGTCAGGGTGGCTAGATCACAATTTTTTGAAAAACTGACATCTCTGTCATCCGCGCAAGAACTGATCAATGCATATCATCACAATATGTTATCTAATATTATAATTATATATTATATTATATTTTATATTATATATTATCATATTATATCATATTATGTCAGGTGTCTGTAAGATGTTTTGTCAATGTTCCTCAGGTGGTTACAGTTATGGCTTCATCTACCAGGCCATGGCACAAGGTCAATTATAATTAACGGAACCAATGTTCCTCAGGTGGTTACAGTTATGGCTTCATCTACTAGGCCATGGCACAAGGTCAATTGTAATCAAGGGACCCAATGTTCCTCAGGTGGTTACAGTTATGGCTTCATCTACCAGGCCATGACACAAGGTCAATTATAAGCAAGGGACCCAATGTTCCTCAGGTGGTTACAGTTATGGCTTCATCTACCAGGCCATGGCACAAGGTCCATTATAATCAAGGGACCCAATGTTCCTCAGGTGGTTACAGTCATGGCTTCAACTACCAGGCCATGACACTAGATCCGTTATAATCAAGGGACCCAATGTTCTTTAGGTGGTTACAGCTACATTGGTTAAACCGTGGCTCCACCCCTTGACTGCCGGCGAAACTATTATTGCGGGCGGAGGGCTTCCGCGTAGCTGCTTTGGTATGGGAGAGGAACACCTGGGTAACCTTATGTCCTGTACAACGTGAATCCTTGTAAGTCGACTAACCCCTCGCCTCTCCCCTCTCTGCGCAGGCGCCTGAAGGGCGAACTGCAGACGCTGCGCCGCAAGGGCGCGCTGCGCGCGGGCGAGTGGCACTCGCAAGATGGCGGCGAGGGCGAGCGCGCCTGCGCACGGTGTCGCGCCGAGCTGGGTCGCATCGTGAACCGTGGCGCCTACTGCCGCGCGTGTCGTCTGCGCGTGTGCAAAGCGTGCCGCGAGTACAGTCTGCGCACGGCCGACTGGGTCTGCTCCGTCTGTCACAAGCACATGTGAGTGGGCCGTGAAGGCTGCTCCACAGCCCCACTTAGACGTAGAGCGTGTGAGTGGGCCATGAAGGCTGCTCCACACCCCCACTTAGACGTAGAGCGTGTGAGTAGGCCGAGAAGGCTGCTCCACAGCCCCACTTAGACGTAGAGCGTGTGAGTGGGCCATGAAGGCTGCTCCACACCCCCACTTAGACGTAGAGCGTGTGAGGGGGCCGTGAAGGCTGCTCCACAGCCCCACTTAGACGTAGAGCGTGTGAGTAGGCCGTGAAGGCTGCTCCACAGCCCCACTTAGACGTAGAGCGTGTGAGTAGGCCGTGAAGGCTGCTCCACACCCCCACTTAGACGTTGAATGCAGAGGTCAAATCGAATAGATAAATGAACCTCTAAATGGGTTCCATTCTTTAATTTTAACATACCAGTAGATGAAGTAAGAGTATATCATCTACTTAGTCATGGGATATAACGAAAATTAGATATTTTCGAAAATGTTTATGGTGTAAACTTTCAAAAATCGCCTAAATGAGCTCATTTACGCGATTTTTTAAAGTTTGCCTTTTGAAAATATCAAATTTTGGTGATTACCCATGACTTAGTAGATGATATACTCTTCCAATTCATCTACTGGTAGTGGTATGTTAAAATTAAATATTGTAATACATTTAGGGGTTCATTTATCTATTCGATTGGACCTCTGCATTCAACGTTAAAGTTGTGGGGGGGGGGGGTTAAAGGATTAACCCTGTGGAGGCCTATTAATGTAAGTTACCTCCTCTATGTTGATAGCTACAGGCTGACGTAAAAAAAAACGTGAACAAAAGAGGTCTTGAGAATGTATCTATAGTGAAACATGTTACAAACCGGCGGGAAATAAGTGAGACTCTATTTAGCATTCAAATCCCAGTTTCAAAGTTTGTGTTGTTAACGTTCGCCTAAAAATAAGGCAAGCAGACATGAGTCTTCAAATTAAACTACATGTTGCCCTATAGTATGTCTCGCGTTCTGACGTTAGCTGGAGGCTGCAGGTTCACTGAAACTGCTACTGACATCTGAATGTGAGATGTACTGTAGGATGTAGATGAAGGGTAAATGGCGGCTCAGCCACAAATGAAACAGTGAACGAGGGTAGGCAAAATGGTGGCCACAAAAAAGAGCACATCGCATTCTCTGCCCGCGATCGCGAAAGCAAGTGTTGTGACAAGTTGCGGCATTGCATGTCCTAGGGCTTCGCGAACGCAATTTGTGTTGCGTTGAAGATGAGCGTAGCGATTTGTAGCGGGTAAATGAGTGAAGGCAGAACGTCGAGAACAGCGAGTGAATGAGTGAAATCACTTTTTCGTTATAAATGGTCGAGGAAATGTTATTTCAAAAATATTTTGACTGAGTTATGTTTGAAAATCGAAACATTTTTCGATTGTTTACATCGAAACATGTTTAAAGATATGAATAACAAGAAAACGGAGATTATTAGAAGCCAGTAAAATTCAGAAATGCGTGGTATCATCACGATTCACAACTTTGTAAAGTTTCGTGAAAAAAATGTTGACAACTTTTGGCTGAACGGCTTGTACAAATTTTTCGGAAATTCTAAACTTTTTTTAAAACTTTGAATAGTTTGAAAACTATTTGGGCGATTTTACTGAAAAGAGCACATGGGTCTAATTAAGAACCTAGCGAAGGACCCCTGCTAATTTAATCAACATCGGTTGAGCCGTTTGGCCAGGAGACCGCTTCGCTCGCTACGCTCATCAGTAACGTTTTGGAAGAAGTTCGTTTTGGAAGAAGCGCTTGATTGCGGGTTGTTTTTTATTGTCTCCGATTCGGGCACAGACCTTTAAGAGATTTACCTACTGCAGCGAAATCAGTCCGGGGGTGCGATTGTGTAACTTTATTGCGTTCGATTTGGCTCGAAATCACTCGATTTCAAATCACTGCCCGGTGTTAAACCATAGGCAGTGATATTGAAAACGAATGGTTTTGAAACCACAAAGTGACACAATCGCCTCCCGGTGCCGGTTTCTGCAGCGACCAATCAGAGGTGAGCAAAACGCACTATCGAGGTTGCCTGACTCGGATTCAGACCTGCGCATTGCAAGTTGCAACTGTGCGTTTCGAACCTACATACGAATGAATCGAGATCATCGGGCTGGAGGTCGTCACGTTTGAGGGTGGGATTAGGGTAGGGGTGGCAGGGGGTTACCAGTGTGATTAATGGGGTAGGGGGTTTGTCAGGCGGTTGTGATGTACCACCATTGTTATAGATAAAAGCTACATTTTTAAACCATAAATCAACAGTTTCATAACTGTATGTCGTCTTAATTTTGTTTATGTCTTACTGTCCTGTCTTGCTCGACAATTGAGTCAAATCTCGTTAGGGTGTTGGGTGTGATGGAGAGTGAGATGGATACTTTCCGTCAATTTTGGGTGTACTCCCAAGAGTCAGATTTCCACAACAAAGGAGCGGGGGGATATCGATTGTGACGTAATTTTAGCAAGGGAGGGGGTGGGGGGTTCGCTTTTGTGTGACAGATTCGGATTGGGGGGGGGGAGGGGGTCAAAGGTTACCTTTAAAGTGTGATATACTCTAAGTACGCCTCCTCAGGTGTTCATAAACGAAAGTTTAAGAAATTTTACGGCTTACCAGCTAAATTTTAAGATTTCTAAATAGGTACTACAATTTTAAGTTGTAGCACCATATTTGTGTTTTCGACCCCCAAGGAAGTAACAACGCATTATAATATATGTTCGATTCTTTGTTATTTCAATATCTGAACAATTTGTTCTCGGGGATCCCTTGACCCACCCGATGAAATTAGAAAATATGTGACCGAGCAGCTTAGCGGTAGAGCACCTGACCGGCAATCAGGAGACCCTGGGTTCATGTCCCGGTCCGGTCATATCACTTTTCCGACTTCGCTCCCCTTACAATGTGTTCTAACTTCCCGTCTGCAGGATTGCACTAATGAAAGTACTCGCAATTTACTGGAAACTGACAACGTTTTATTAATTGTCACTAAACAGAATCAGGATAGACAAAAATAAACAAGATAAACGAAACAAAGTACAAAAAAGAGGTAGAGAAAAGAACTAAAGCGATGCCATTGGCAAACTTATACTCCAGTTCACGTTAGGTATACCAGGAAGTGGATTTGCATCTTCCTCAAAGACTCACTGCTGCTAGAAATGATTTGAGATTCTCAGAACTGCCCACAGAATCTTTTGTGCGGCCCAAGACATGGCTTGTGAGTTTTGTGACTCTTAGCTCGTGTCTATAGTAGCAGTGGGTCCTCGAGGAAGATGCAAATCCAGTCTCCTTCTCGCCGTGAAACGTGGTCTAGGCCTCGCACACGAAGGGGTACAACACGTTGCACTCGTCATCGTAGTGTGTGCCGTCGAGGTAGAAGCTGACGCAGTCGTGGTTGCCGGGGTCGTTGGGCTGAGGGGGCTCCTTGGACCACTTCAGGAAGGCCACGTCCTCCAGTCGCTGGCCTGCAAGGGTCACGACACGCGTGATTAGCTGCACTCCATTTCACGTCGAGAAGGAGAGTGGATTTGCTTCTTTCTCGAGGACCCACTGCTGCTAGACACGAGCCAAGAGTTTTAACACTGCCCATAGAGCCTTTTGTCCGACTCAAGACATGGCTTGTGAGTTTTGAAACTCTTGGCTCGTGTCTAGCAGCAGTGGGTTCTCGAGGAAGATGCAAATCCACTCTCCTTCTTGACGTTAAATGGAGTTTAGCCAAGATTACGGTGAGCCGATGGTGAACATCACTAAGGGCTGGCACAGCAGAGCCTTGCTCTTGTTAGGCACACTATGCTAATGGCACCATGGTCGTACATACTGTTTGCCGGGGAACCTTTTGGCAGAACTTTGTCTTATGACGAAGCTTTCATAATACCCAGAAAATTGACCGCGATATCTGAGTTTGAAATCAACAAGATACGAACTGCAAGCTTGAAACTTTAAAAGGAACTTACATTCTATATCACAGTTCCTCAAACAAAGTAAGCTGGCATTACACGCTTCACGGAAGGAACGCATTACCGTAAAAGTTCCAAAAAAGGAACACGGTATTTCCGTTTATTTCCTACCTAACACTGATGAGGCTAGCCTGACCTCAAAGGGAGCCGAGGGTGGACCCGATGTTGGCTCGTGTCAACGGCTCCAAAGGCCGGTCCACCGCATGCTTTATCTCTAATTGGCACGCAACACTAATACCGCGATGCCCTCGTCCCTAACTGGCTAGGTTCTCTTTAATGTACCCATGACGACTGTCGAAAGGGAACCGAGCAGGGTTGGATAGGCCCTCTAGGGCGCGAAGGCCAGCTAGTTCTGGGCTAGTTCAGCTAGACTTAAGATTCAAACTATGGATGGAAGGCCTCACAGGAGCGACGACTCGTTAGGGAATGACTTTCGGAAAAGCGGGTGACGTTTTTTTTTTAGGGAACGGGTTTTTCACCCTATCCAACTCTGGACCCGAGTGTGGCTCATGATAGCTTATGGTGCTCATGAAAGCTCTAGCTCACGATAGCTCACGATAGCTCATGGAAGCTCATGAAAGCTGTTTACGCACCGTCGTTGGTGAAGAACTCGCCGTGGCGTCCCTTCTCCTTGGCGCCCACCCAGACGAGCTTGCTGCTGATGGCGCCAGGGGAGTCTGGGTTCTCACGGAACAGCGTCTTCAGAGACAGGGAAGATCACACACACGTCATATTTAAGTCCAAACGCATCCTTCCAGTAACTAAAAGAGAAGATACCGTAAATACTGTAAATGATACACCACAGAAACCGGCAAACATGGCTCACAAATCATAGGAATAATCCTATCTCAAATTTGTACAATATGTCACTGGGTTGTACCTAAGGTATCAATGTTATAGATGTTATATAGAGATGTTATAGCTGTGTAGATCAAGGATCTGTTATAACCATACAAATATCTGAGACCATGGTTAGTTGGGGGATGACTAGCTGCTGCTTGCTTTCATTGGCTTGCGACCTTGCGAGGAACAAAGAACTGCTCGCGATTATCGTTAGAACGAGTGAGAAGGATGTATGGTGCGTTCGCGAATTACTGGTCAAAACCACTCTTATGATTTTGGGTTAGGAAGACGCGTGCCGACCCTTGTAAGCTCTGCTAAGCTCCATTGTGTTCTCTTCGAGAGTGACAACTGACGGATCTCCTTGCAAAATAGCTGCGTTGTCACTTTCGTCCCTCTAGTGTGCTTACCTACCTGATGATTGGCAATGAAGGGGTTTCCCCGAAAATTGGCAACACAGGGCTGTGAAAGGGACAGAGTTGGTGCAAAATCTTGACACATGTCAAGTTACATACCTGTTTTAACAATGGCATTGTGTGTAGCCCTGAAGTGGATTTGACCAGGAATTCGCGAATGGACTATAACTCCAAAGGTGCCTTCCCGTTTAGTTCAGCGCGTTTACAATAGGGAGAAGGGGTGCTTTTGAAGGGCGCCCACCCTCCAAGCTTTTGCGTCGTCAATTTGGTGAAATCCGTGTGGAAACTGACATATTTTGCGGAAAGTGATCGCGTACCTTGATGGCCTCGGACTCTGCCCTGGTGTTGACTATGAGCATCTTGGTGCCTTCGCGGCTGCACGTGTTCTTGGCGGTGTTCCAGGACGCCCCGACCGCGTGGAACTTGTAGGCGCCGACGCCGGGGAACGTGCGGTATCCCGCGGGAACGTGCGGTCGGCCCTGGAGACGGGCGTGGTCACTACATGGCACAACAGCTGTACTTGATACTTTCACTGACAGCGACGTCCAAGACAAAAATCGGGAATGACTTTAAGGATTTCTCTTACCTTCACACAAGTTGTGCTCAGATTAAAGATTTTGCATTTTTATTCTATTGCCAATACAGAAGCAATTCAAATTTAAAAATACAATTTTTTTCATTTTTTCTAATCTTTCCAATTTTTTAATACATTTTCAAAATTGTAATATCGATTCAAAATTTTAATATTGCGAAGTGACTGCTGTCAAAAGTCAATACTGAAAGTTTGAAGCAAATCGGTGCTTGGGGAAGGTAATACGGCCAAAAAACTATAACCAGAGCCCACGATGACGTCATAGAGGGCTTCACATAAATGCTGTTTGCGGCTTCAAAAAATTTTTAAAAATAAAAATAACTTTTTTTCTTCTGCCATAGGTTATAAAAAGTATAAATCTTTGATATGAGCACAGCTTTATTGTCAGGAGATGAGATATATCCTTTAAGACCTGAATGCAACTCGTGATGAAAGCACAGATAGAAAGGTTTTTGGATATGTGCTGTGATGAAATCTATTTACGACTGTGACGATTGTCAAGCGAGGGTCTAGTCTGTCTCTAGCCTTGGCCGGGCACAATTATAGTCTGACAAGGAATGGTACAAGCTTATGCATGTGCATTTAGGCCATGCGCATTAGCTTAACTCCTTTTCACTATAAGGAGAGTGGATTTGCATCTTCCTCGAGGACCCACTGCTGCTAGACACGACGGGTTTCAAAACCCACAAGCCATGATTTGAGCTGGACAAAAGGCTCTATGGGCAGTTTTGAAACTCTTAGCTCGTGTCTAGCAGCAGTGGGTCCTCGAGGAAGACGCAAATCCACTCCCCTTCTCAACGTGAAATAGAGTTTAAATAAAATGATATCATTTCTTTTCGAAAACCAGGGTGCCTGTCTTGTAGCTGCGCTATGTCAATAAGGAGAGTCAGCATCATTGTACACCCACCGGGTTAGACGGCTTGTGGACCCCGTGGTTGTCCCCGTGGTTGTGGTTGTGGTTGTGGTTGTGGCTTGGTGGACGCGTTGTCGTCTGTTGGTTAACCGAAACAGTTGGAAGAGAACTCGTGTCGTGAGAAGCCACATGCTGATGCATATTTCATAATCCTAGTTGTGTAAATCACCAGAGGGGACACTCGGTGGTATTGTACGTGCATACATACCTACCATATCATTACCATTACATACCATACCATACATACCATTACATAGGTATACCTACGTTCATACATGGTACATTGGCATTCAAACAATATTTTGTTGTAAAGTTTGATAGAGTTTCGAAAAGTTTGGTTAGTAAGCTAGATATTTAACTCTCGTCCTTCATATTTTCTAAGACCTACGTATATGTAAATGGGAATTTACTGATTGATTGATCTAAACATACAAAACTAGCGTATTGGCAGCCTCGTGACGCGATTCTCAGATGACGGTTTCGTAGGAAAATAAAACAAATCGCTAAATGTGATTCATTTAAATTTGTAAGTACCATTAAATTGTGAATGAAGGTTTGGTGCTTGATGAGCTTACCGTGGTAGGAGGCGGCACTCCGTAGCCGGAGAGCGCCAAGTCTGCAAGCAAAGAGGACAGAATTATATACGTTGTAAATCATTTGGATCGCTTATTTTGTCCCTTCGATCCATTCGACCAACCCATATACAAGACCATTTTCTCTGAATTTACTTCAGATTAATGCTCATATAATATTTCGGGGCAAGACCATGATCCCTGAACCACCCTGATTTGGCAAGGGTTTGTGTCGATCCCGGAATCCCGGATAGCACTGGTATGCCTGCTCCCCTCAATATATTACATGACGCCCCTGACTATGGTGAATATATAGATACAGTAAAATGAAAGTTGCTTTTAAAAACTTAAACAGTTTATCAATCTGTTTAGGGTCATCATCACCTATACTCCATTTCACGTTAAGAAGTGGGGTGGATTTCCAGCTTCCTCAAAGTCCCACTGCTGCTAGACACGGGCTAAGAGTTTCAAAACTGCCCATAGAGCCTTTTGTCCGACTCAAGACATGGCGTGTGAGTTTTAATACTCGTAGCTAGTGTATATAGCAGCTGTGGGTCCTCGAGGAAGATGCACATCTACTCTCCTTCTTAACGTGAAATGGAGTTTAGAACTTTGATGTCTTGAAATTTGCAACTTGAAATTTGTTCCTAATTTCAAATGTGAGAGCATGAACTGATGTGACATGGGAGAGAACGACTTACCACAGGAGAGCAGGAAGCAGAGACAGGCAATGAAGCCCGCGTTTGTTGTTGTCGCCATCGTGGTCGGTAGCAGAATGGCGCAGTGCGATCCGAGCTGGAGATTTCGAGGGCGCGGACCCAAACCCGTTTCGTCCGCGGGTCAGCGGATTCGGGCAGCTGACCTCTTGGC
The DNA here is from genome assembly GCA_921293005.1 of Nemoura dubitans. Classification (NCBI taxonomy): domain Eukaryota; kingdom Metazoa; phylum Arthropoda; class Insecta; order Plecoptera; family Nemouridae; genus Nemoura; species Nemoura dubitans. The sequence continues at coordinate 1,202,814 of OV121078.1, forward strand.
AACCGGACACTGACCTATATGCGTTCGCGCGTCATGCGGATCTTGTGGACCAGTTTTGCACCCATGGTGGCTGGCCAACTTAGCAGTGCCCTACTTTATTTCTGATGCCTCGTTTAGCGCTGGGAAACATTGTGTTCGCTCACCCTTTGAGCCGGCATGTAGGGCACACAGCAGTGCAAATAAAAAATGGCCGACCGACAACAGCTGATTTTCTGTAACATTTAGCGAATGATTTCTAAGCTACAAATTGTTTTTCGATCAGAAAATGTGTTATACTTTCAACACTTTACTTCCTGTCGAAACACCAGTCAAACAAAACTGAAAATACGAAATCGTGACGTTCAACATAACCCCACTTTTCAATTGTGCGCGCCAAACTTTGCGCGCCGCAGCAAAAAGTTCAACATGGTTCAAGTTTGAAACGTTCGCGCAGAAGTTGAGCATTAGTCTGTCACTTGACTAAATCGCGGGCTGTGATTGGCTGACCGCAAGCCAGACTGTGAGCGAACACAATGATTCATTGCACTAAACGAGGTATTACGTTCAACTTTTATATGATACGGCAAGCCAATCAGATCTCGGTGTACATAACCAACTTTTTCTCAAATATTGGAGAATCATATTCAACATGGCGGCGATGGAATCTGATTGGTCCTCCGCTAAGTTTTGACTCAAACACTTGGCTTGCGTAAAGTTATAGTCGTTCACTTAAGTTTGTTGTAGACAAACTTTCAGATAAATGCGAATACCAAACGTTACTGCTGCTGCTTATTCTTACGGCTGCGTTGGTTGTAAGCCAGCCCTTGGAATCCACTCAAGTCGGGAGGTCGGAGGTCGGGAGGCCCATTTTCACTCCCATGGGCTATTTCACCAACGTCGGTTTAATACCCCCTAAACGGTCGTTTAAGACCGATTTTGGCTGGCGTATTCGTTTTTTCTACAAAACTCAGTTCTTCAATCATTCAAGTGGAGAATTTGGAGTTCTCTCGAAGAAAAATGCGAATTTGACTTTAAGTTCCGTGATGATAACATAAAGGAATATTTGGTGACCTGAAAACACTCACGTGTTGTGTCTGGAACTACTTTCTTTCACCACTAAACACGGTTTAATAAAGGCTAATTCCCCAACCTTGGGGGCTCAAATAATGGACGATGGTTTAGCCAGAGAATTAATAATGACATTTACAAAATAAAATATGTTTCACCTGTCAAAACAATGCCTTCTAGAGTCACTGCCACTTTAAAATAAAAAATCATATATTTTTTTGTGACCTGTCTCAAATTTCTGCTTTGAACTTTTCAATAAGTCAGTAAATTTGTGAATTTCAAAGCACCGGCTAAATAGGCCTTGAACGCCCGTTTAAGTTAAACTTGGTGAAATAGCCCCCCAGAGCTCGGATTTGGTGGTTTCATGTTATTCGAAATGGAAGCTGCGTCTCGCGAAGCACATCACAATTCCTGATACAAATTGGAGTTTCTTTCACAATGTGAGTTCTAGCCCCACAAAGTTTTGTGACCCTATCCTTGCTCTCTGTAATTACACCCAAGTAGCACAAAAACCGTTATTTCGAACGTTAGACGGACGTCGCGTGAATCTAACGGGGGATAACTCGCGTCCAACGTTCGGGTGGAAACTATAATCGAACATTTGCGCGAATATGAACGTCGAACGCAAGTTATCCCCCGCTAGCTTTTCGACGTCCGTCGAATGTTCGAAATTATTTCCGCTGTACGTTTTTGTGCTACTTGGGATAATTCAGTCCATGGATACAGTTACATTTCGACCAGGTGGCAGTTGCACACAGTATGCTTTACCATACGCGAGACGTTTCGCAAACTGGAAACTTGTTTGGACACTGGCATAAAGATGATCATTTTAGTGGGCGACTTTTCTCTTGTTGCGTGTTCTTATTGCAATACTGAGTTCGAACTTTGTAGTGTGTTAAAATTTCAATGAAAAACATAATATTATCATGGATTTTGTTGACATGTCGAAATGCATTGAGCAAAATATAGACCTCTTTGAATGAGATAAAAATGTAGATGTGTTATCGCACATGGAATTTCTATTCATAGATGAGATTAAAATACGTTGCGTCAATTGCTACATGGTCCATATCCTATAGCGATAAGGGGTCCAAACTTATCGGCCATTCAGAAAAAAAAGTTCATTAAACGCCATTTGCCTAAACCAATTGAATTTCGCAACAATTCAATGGGAGTTTTGAACGTATAGATGTGGTCCAAAAGTCAATGGCCACGGTGAATATTTAGATGGTGATAAAAAGGATGACAAGTGAACGCAACCTAACCTAGAATTGTAGGAGCTGTGAAATCTAGAGCCGATACGGCCGTCTCAAATAGAATAAAGCGTCCTTTTCGAAGGAACTGGACATGTATAATATGATGGTCACCAATCCACTGTCTGATCCAGGGCTGTGATGCTTAACCTCAGTATCTCGAACCTGTCTGCCGGACATGCCGGCAATGCCTATGACAAACACTCATGAAAACCCCATCTCGTGGCATTGCAGACGTCACGATGTTGGGTAACGAAACTAGGGATGGGTACTAATAAAATCAGATAAACTGGATTGTGCTGGAGAAATCTAATATGACACGACATTTCCTCCAACCTCTATACCGCACAGAACTGGGTGGCGTTTGTGTCAAGTTATCGACGAGTTATCGATGTCTATATCGGTAGCACGGCCTATTTAAATATACAGACAACTTTCAGCAGTCGATCGGTTGCCCTTAGCTACCGATCGATATATTTTTACACAATCGCTACCCAGATCACGTGATTGGCGTCCGCCCAACAACCGACAACCGGCCCAAAACGGTGCTTAAACTAAGGCCTACCCAACTAAGGCCTACCCAACTAAGGCCTACCCAACTAAGGCCTACCCAACTAAGGCCTGCCCAACTAAGGCCTGCCCAACTAAGGCCTACCCAACTAAGGCCTACCCAACTAACTACTGTGCTTAAGACGGTTCAATGTTTCGTTCAATGCATTGAATTCAAGGTTGAATTCAATGCGTTGAACCGTGTAAACAATAATTGAATTCAATTAATCATTGGATGAAAGCTTGAATTCAATGTTCCATTCAATGTTTTCTCATTTAGAACGTGTTCTAAATAACGTTCAATTTTCCTTTGAATGGAAGAAAGGGTATGTCATTGCCTTCTAGAAACAAAGATTTTGGAAGGCTGTGCCACCATTTTGAATGAATTTAGAATATTGAGTCGTGTAAACGGCTCTTCAAGAGCATTCAATGTTTCGTTCAATGCATTGAGTTCAATGCATTGAGTTCAATGCATTGAATTCAATGCATTGAATTCAATGCATGGAACCGTGTAAACCACAGCTTAAGACTCATGTCTACTGTGTCTTACCTTTAGGACTAGTTTTGAAACACAACTATTTCAAATTGGGATTTGAATGCTGAAAAAAATTCTCACTGGTTTCCCGACGTTTCTTAACATAAACTAGTTACTTCTTCACAAGGGCGGTAGCACAACTTACGTCAAAAACGTGTACAAAAGAACCAATTGGTTCTTTGGTATCCTAAATTTTAATGATCCCCTTGTCCAGTCCAAAAATAATAATAAATAATACATTTTTACAAAACATTTTGAAATACATAACAAAATCCCAATGAAAGACGACGGCCTCCACAAAATTAGTTTCTTCAATATAACCAAACATTCTAATTGTATTTAAAAAAATATACTCAGGTCCAGTTTTACCAATTTTTTCAACTCCTTGTTTAGATCTCAACTAGTAAGATCACAACAAGGATTCACAACTGAATTCAGTCCATCTCAGTTGAAACTCATGGGGGATCTCAACTAAGCTGTTGAAAACCTTGAGAAGCCGGTGTAACGACAAATTAGGATTCCAACAAATATGGTTCCCAGACAGTCAAATATGGCCATGACGACATCTACGGGTATTCAGAAAGGATTGGCAGCAGATTATAATAAGCTTATAAAATTGGTTTGGAAACCAAGAGTTTAAACGAAAATGAAACTGATGACTGAGACACTGTACTTCATATACAGCGTATAATACCATGCCATTACTTCATAGAAAGCCAGATTTGTTGCCGTCCATATTTGCTGCTACACCGGGACTGAGTCACTATAGTAAGTCTCAGGTTTGGAAGTACACAGAGCAGGTTTTATATTATATCCGCGAGAAGCCTCGTTTTGCAAACCCCTTACTCTCCCATTGTGTAGAGTTGGCCGATGTCGGTCTGGATAACTTGTTTCCTAATCAGGAATCGGTTCGGTGCGGTCTTTGCTGCCTGGTCATTAAACATAATATCACGGCATACCTTTACAAATCTAATGAACGATCAACAAACTGAGTGAGCAGTCGTCAAAATAATATTGCTAGTGATACGAAATCTTAATTTTGATTTGATTTTTAAATTTTAAAGTCATATACAGACAATTTTTTTTGCTGGTATTAATAATTCTTCACATTTAACGTCACATAATCAGTGCGAATTATCTTTAGTACAAACGTTCAAATTTATTGCGAAACACCTAATTGGTAGCAGCCCTTTTTTCCCGAACCTTTCTGATGGAGCTGGCAGCGAACCACTGCCACCTTTAGCAAAGGCTGTGCAAAGTTGCAGTACCTGACCAATGTCCCGGGGCGCTGCCACAAGAACCTGAGACGTACTATAGTTCTGAATGTGACCTGCAACGCGTGGTGCGCGTGCGCTGACCCCTTGTCGCTTCCGTTGACAGGGAGATCCAGATGGCGACGGGCGAGTGGATGAACGAGTACGTGCGTCGACCGAGTCGTCGCCGCGACAACCGCGTGTTCGTGCCGCCCGCCGACGTCGTCAAGCGCAGCATCCGACGGTCGTGGACCATCTCCAGTGAGTCGAGTCGGCCGGGTGTCCCCGTACTAAGGACGTGTCTGAATCGATTCGGTCTCGGTCTCGGTCTCGGTCTTGCGTATTTGGTCTCGGTGACTTCACTTGTTACATATTCGTACAGCTAACTTCTGCCGCCTGACATAAACACGGTACCGACCGCCATTTGATGACAGGCAAGTCACCGAGACCAAGTCTGCGAGACTGCATCGTCCAAGTCTCGCTACTCGCTCTGCCATGCGGTCTTGGTCTCGGTGGCTTTGCAATTCGGACAGGACTTGTGATGTCATTTGACAAGAACGAGTACTCGAGACCGCATGTAAGAACCGATTCAGACACTGCCTTAGATCACAGGTAGAAGGTTCTACGCGAAAGCCTTCTGCCCGCAATAATAGTTTCGCCGGCAGTCAAGGGATGGAGCCTCTGTTTGTTGTTGTATCACCTGTAACCAAGGTGACTGTAACCACCTGAGGAACATTGGGTCCCTTGATTATGATTGATTACATGGAGGAGGCTCACAATGGCTGAAAGGAATGCAGTTCAATTGTGAATTAGCGACACTATGGTTTAAAAGTGCCGAGCCTGATAAAATATCAAGTTAAACAAAATGCATATTTACCAGAAAATTATGTAAACAAAAAATAAATAAAGCTCTGATTGGTAATTCTAGTTCAAAACTGAACTACGTCCCATTCCAATTTGGAACAATTCACTACATAACCAAAATGTGTATTTTGTTTTCAAGGGTGGGGGGGGGGGGGGGGGGCGTGGACTACGAATAACCACACAATATTTATTTACAGACAAACTATCAGTGACAGCCCAACAAAAAATAGCTTGTGCACTAGGCAATATATAAGGCTTGCAAATTATGCAAGAGTCAAATTTGTGCTATGATTAGGCTTGATGAAAATTTTGAAAAACCCAAAAAACTTTGTATAAACATTGTAGGCAGTTATTCTGACTTTCCAGCAAATCTAATCATAAAACACGAACTACTCATACTTTATTCGAAAGCCTTATAAATTGCCTAGTGCACTAGCTATTTTTTGTTGGGCTGTCACTGAAAGTTTGTCGGTAAAAAAACATTTTGTAGACATTCGTATGCCAAGGGTTTTCCCCCACCTTAACAAAATGTACATGTTAAACTCTAAAATAACCTGAAAACCGCCAACCGTCCGAGTGAACATAACCTCACTAATTCCAGACCCGTCGCCGCGCTGGTCGTCCCTGCGCGGCTCGGCCGAACTGCGCGCCTACTCCAGTCTCCCTCGCCACAACGACCACCCCTCGTCCGAGTCCAAACTCAGCCCGGTCGTCCGGCGCCCCAGTCGCGGCCGCCGCCTCCCCTCGTCCGACTCGGAGGCGTCGCCCCGTCGCAAAACCTCCGCCCGCAACACGGAGCCGCGTTCGACTCCCGCCCCGCGCACCGACGACGTCCTCACCGAGATGTCCACCCAGCAACAACGCCGCTCCTTCTGCGCGTACCGCGACTCGAGCTCCGGCATCGGCTCCGACGGCAGCTGTCCCGGCCAGAGTCCGTGCGACAGTCTGGACCGGAAGGAGGTCGCCGTTGTCGGCCATTGGGAGTCGGCGATGGGCGACGTCGAGACGCCGGTCGGACAGCGGCGGTCGCTGATCACCGACGGCATCAGTCGGACGTCGGCGTTGATGAGGCAGGGCAGTCCGGCGTTCCCGCGACGACGGGAGACGAGGGTCGAGTACAGCGGCACCAGTGACAGCGGCGGCGAGCGGCGGGGGGAGGCGGTGACGGAGCTGGGGGAGGCGCCCGTGTTCAAGAGGGTCACCGTCAAGAGGAGGCGGCAGGACTCGAGGAAGATCGGCGACAACGGTGAGTGTTTCGTTGTCTGCGATTCTTCAGCGATTTGGTACGGCTTTAAGTTGTTGCAGTGGCTGCAATTTTACCTGACTGTGGTGACTGGGTTTTTCTGAAGCCCCGTCTACAAGGGAGCATTTGTTACAAAATTCTGCCCCAAAAGTTTTATCGTGTCAAAATAACATGGCTCTAATTAATATTCTATTGACATACTGTTTATCGCTATTTTATGTTACAATATAATTTATTGTATTACTTATATATTTTTATGGTACCATCAGCGCTACTGCTTGGCTGTCTGCGTAGCCACCGAAGCCTCAACCAGAAGTGTCGGTTGTTCTCGCCAGGTAGCGCCAGCAGCTCTGGGCGGCTATGCAGACACCCTGGCATTAGCGCTGTGGCTCTGTCTAACTATTAACCAAATGGTACTCTATAATAATGCATGCACCGATATAGTTTTAAATATAGCCATGTTATTTTCTTAGGACGGCATAAAAATGCTGTGGAAGGCTTTTGTCAAAAATGTTCCCAGGTAAACAGGATTTAAGATAATTGATTTGAGCTCATCGTGGTAATAATGAGTAACGATTACAGTACCAATATTACATGAAAAAGTCTCAAACGCACCCAGCATTAATTGAGTACACGAGTGCAATTGCTGGTGTAAATTGTGGCATTTTGTCCAGTCAATCTACGATGCACTGCATATGGCATCTTGCAAGACTGCAGTTTGCCGAGTCGATGGAGAAACGCGCTTTGAAATGCCGCCATTATTTTCTTGGCTCGGCTTCGAGGTATCGCCTGGGAGGTATGCAACTCTAGATGCTCTGACGCTGTGCCGAACGCGTGGTTATGCGTCACGCCGCACAGAGGTGGCGCGGGAATTGCATACCTCTCAGGCGTCGCCTTCATTGTAGCCACGAGAGCGAGCGAGTTTCATGAATTTAATTTTTAATATGATGAGCTCAAATCGACATCGTAGACATCGTAGACTCAGTCACTAGAGTTTGCTAAAAATGCAGCGACTGCAGGCATGATATCGTCGACTTGCATGTCGATTTGGTGATTTGATTTAGAAAACTGGGTGTACGTAGTACCTCAAACATGCAGGTATATTTGTTTTCGACTGGAAACCGAGCCGGTGATCGCACCCTTGATTTGGTATCTCTATGTTTCTTCAATGGCACTTATTTAATCTTAGCGGACGGGGTCATGCAACATGACGTCATATTTCTTTTGAGTAGCTGGCATGCAGTTTTAGCCGCCTTTTTGCTTGTGGATGTTCAATGCACGGTGGGTGTTGTTTGGTGTGTCTTCTCGTGCATGCTGGACAGGTGGTGGATTGGTGAAGGCTCGCTTTGTGGTCTGGGATTTCGGTGCTTTCGGTAAAGGTAAGGAGACTTGTGTTTATTATATAGTAATATCTGTGTTTGGTTTTGGACTATTGGCGGATGGTATATCTGAAGTGGGGAATTAGAAAAGGAATCGAACGTTTGAGTGATTATGATTGCATACGGAATTTCACCGATAGAGTCTCATGAAAGGACAGAACATTCCACCGTGCCTACATTATGTACAAAGATGGTAGCATTTGATATTTTTAATGAAAACAATTGCGTTACAACCACCGCCTTCTTGGGAATGGCCAACACAGCGAAGACAGGGAGTGTTGACCGCTCCTTCGCGGCCGGCGAGACTTGAATATATATCTACTGCGTTTGTCTGTTAATATGCATTCAATATTGCCAATATTCGTGGCTCAATTCTTAGCTCCGTTTATTGAAGGAAACGTCGTGCAGGAATCGGCGCGAGTCGAGACTAAACCCCATTGCACGTTGAGAAGGAGAGTGGATTTGCATCTTCCTCGAGGACCCACTGCTGCTAGACACGAGCCAAGAGTTTCTAAACTCACAAGCCATGTCTTGAGTCGGACAAAATTTCACGTCGAGAAGGCGAGTGGATTTGCATCTTCCTCGAGGACCCACTGCTGCTAGACACGAGCCAAGAGTTTCAACACTCACTAGCCATTGTCTCGAGTCGGACAAAAGGCTCTGTGGGCAGTTTTGGAACTCTTGGCTCGTGTCTAGCAGCGGTGGGTCCTCGAGGAAGATGCAAATCCACTCTCCTTCTCGACGTGAAATGGAGTTTAGTGCAAATGCGTCGAGAAACGATCGATTTGCCTGATACTGTTCACGTATCCCGCATCTGTGGATCGATTCTTAGCTCGTCGTGGAGGAAACACCGGGCTGGGATCGGCGTTGGGCAGACAAGAGTATAAATACAGATGCCGGTTCAATGGGTAACCACTGGACTGGCAAATATTCACTCCCCATAACGCCGTGTAATTCAACACTGACTGGTCTCGAAACTTGCCGCGCATATTATATTAGGTCATGGCTACTTCGAAAAATTAAGAAACTGAAAGTGTTCTGTCTTTTCTGGTCTAAACAAACTTTGCCTGGCGCAAAAACTATGACAGTTGAATTGTTTGCGGCCCTTTTTGCAGTCAAAGGTATGGATTTTTTCCCCCGATTTGGTCGTCCCTTCTTCCAGTACCACAAGACACTGATATGAGAGGCAGTCACACCATCGCCTTGGCAACAAGAAACCTCGATTCTCCCAAATTTGGTTATAATTTTCGGTAACGAAAATTAACTTCATATAACAGATAATACTGTGTGTAAAAAAAATAAACATTAAACAGTGATAAAACAGGGTCACAGCATCGTCTGGGCAACGAAAACACTCGATTCTCCCAAATTTGGTTAATTTTTTGGCAACGAAAATGAATTTCCTATGTGAAAGAAACAGAAAACCATGAAATAATCACGGTCCGTCCGTGTCCCAGCGTCGCTATCACCGCGCGTAGCGGCGGCCGATGTTTTCTGGTCCATCATCTCTGGCGGTTCATTGGCCCGACGGTCGGAGCGCGATGGTGTCACGGCCGACTGGACGGCCATCCGGTTCGAGTCCAGCTGGCCGGTCGGTCGGTCCGTCGACAGCCGCAAGGGAGGGGGCACGGTCTGTCGGATGCTGCGACAGGAGTCTACACGGCGTCAGACTGCGATGCTCTGTGTATTATAGTCCATTCGCGAATTACCGGTCAAAACCAACTGAGATTTTGGGCTAGGAAGACGCGTGCCGACCCTTGTAAGCTCTGCTAAGCTCCATAGTGTTCTCTTCGAGAGTGACAACAGCTGACGGATCTCCTTGCAAATAGCTGCGTTGTCACTTTCGTCCCTCTTGTGTGCTTACCTACCTGATGATTGGCAATGAAGGGGTTTCCCCGAAAATTGGCAACACAGGGCTGTGAAAGGGACAGAGTTGGTGCAAATTCTTGACACATGTCAAGATACAAATCTGTGTTAACAACGGCATCGTCCGAAGCCCTGAAGTGGATTTGACCAGGAATCCGCGAATGGACTATGTGATGACAATCGACTTGATGATGCAATGTTGACTGTCCACGAGGCAGGCGACCACCAGAACTTTGAGGTTCGGTTTGTCGGACTTGTTGACAAACTGCGAGGTCTAACTGGAAATTGGTTTAGGAATTTAGTTCTAATTGGCAAGTCATTGTTATAAATTGTGTATAGCGCGTGGCAGCTGAAGTTGACAATGCACTTATCAAACAGTGTAAATTGATGTGGATAATAAACGAGGCGTTTGAAGCTTCCATGACTTTGCCGCCAATTAGGGAATCATGTCTTTTTACTAATTAGGCTCGGATATACTCACTCTCCAACCAAACTCCTATCGTTATACTTTATCGTTCATTTGAACATTGTTTTCACATTTGAACCAATCAAAATGTTCGGGATCCCATACCTTACATTTGTTAAGAGGGCTCCTCACAGTTAATCCTTTAACCCACAACTCCCATTTAAACGTTGAATGCAGAGGTCCATGCGGACAGAAAAATGAACCCCTAAATATGTTCCAATCTTTAATTTTAAGATACCAGTAGATGAAGGATGAGTATATCTAGTCATGGATAACCACCAAATTTTGATTTTTTCAAATATATTTATGGTGCAAACTTTCAAAAGTCGTATAAATGAGCTCATTTGTGCGATTTTCGAATGTTTGCACCATACACATTTTTTAAAATATCAAAATTTGGTGGTTATCCATGACTTCCTTCATCTACTGGTGTCTTAAAATTAAAGATTGGAACATATTTAGGGGTTCATTTTTCTGTTCGCTTGGACCTCTGCATCCCACGTTTTGGAGGGGGTGTGGAGGACCCTTAAGGTGGAATTGATCACCTTCGCCAACGAATATAAAACCATGTTACAGGCAAACTATTAGAGACAGCCCCACCAACATAGCTCACCTCCTGGGTAACGTGTAAGTCCCATACTTGTAAGTCCCATACTTCCCATAGTTACGGACTTTAATTAGCCAACCCAATCGTATAGCACACAGTTATTGTTATGCCACATGTTCCTCAGCCTTATACACATTACCTAAATGAGGTGATCTATTTTGGTGGGGCTGTCACTATAATAGTTTGCCTGTAATCAATTGTTTGGTAGATATTCGTTGGCCAATTGTGATAAATCCACCTGAATGATCATACATGAATTGGATCTGCTAATTCTTTTCACCGTCCGACTTCAAACACAAGTCACTCGGCGCAGTGGCGTAAGTGGCGCAGTGGCGTAACTACCGCAGGGGCGAGCGGGGCGACCGCCCCGAGGCCCACAGGTTTGACCCAGACTGACCCGACACAATCATCTTATATGGCTACTCCAGTCTCGACTAACGACCAATTGATCATTGCTTTGCGTCACCATTCGAACGGATAAGCGACATGGGAATTTCAGAACTATACAGATTTCTGGCAACGCAGCTCATTCAACGTGATTTTGAGTTCTACTCCAGGGGTTGCATGAAGTGGCAACAGCAAACATGAACACAACTTGGTAGGTCCCTTCATTCGCAGACGCGGGTTGCGTGTAAGGCTTTGCGTTCGGGCTCGGGTACGGGCTAGTACTTAAGTACCTATGTTGAATGAGCTCCGAAGTCGAGCCGTTTCCTTCACCTCGTAAGGTATACACTTTCCAGGCCACACCTTTCGTCGGATCGCGACGATACAAATATTTTCGGAATCTTCACACTTCGGACAACCAATTGAACCATTTTCATTTCGCAAGAGTCACTCGTCAATTACTTACAAGAGTTTTTAAATAACCATGTTTAGCCGGTACATTGAAAGATGTAACGAAACAAATGTGCGAAATATCGCAACGAAACCAATGTCTACGGAATCCTCACACTTTGGACAACCAATTGAATATTTCAGAACCTCGAAATATCTCTTGGAAATCCATAAAAAGTTGAATTCAATTAACCTCAACAACCATTAATGAATGGCCTTAAATTTTTTTTAGCATATTATAGATTGACACAAAATAAAATGTTTTCGTGCTAAACAATATACAACATTCCTTTTGGTGTAGTGTAGTGCGGTTTTGCTCCGGTTTGATTGACTTTTGGTCTTTTGGAAGTCGGCGCCATGTCGCCAACGAAACGTCGACCACGGTCCTTTTTAGGACCTAAAGTCACTCAAACCAGAGCAAAACCGCACTACACTACACCATCTAGCCACGGCTGTGAACCGCTTCGCCATTCCAACACGTAGCTTTTTTTCCCTTTCCTTACGCCACTGCATCTGGGTGACCTTGTGTCTGTGATCTAAGTACGGGGACCCGACCGACGCACTGGAGACGGTCCACGATCGTCGGATGCTGCGCAAGGGACGTGATTTTGTGCCGCACTCAGCGCGAATCTGGCAACTCGTGAAACCCGATACACCAGCGCCAGCAGCGGGCGATGCACGCAGTTGCATTCGCGCCGTGTTTAGAGCACGGCCCAACGGGCAGTGCTCGTGCATAAGCCCCAGCCCCATGCCCATAAGGGCTGGGTATAAGGGCTTGACCCTTTTACCATGCCCCAGCCCCATGACCATAAGGACTGGGTATAAGGGCTTGACCCTTATACCATGCCCCAGCCCCATCCTTATACCACGGGACCAGCCAACTTGGTATAAGTATCCATATACCATGGGACCAGCCAACTTGGTATAAGTATCCATATACCATGGGACCAGCCAACTTGGTATAAGTATCCATATACCATGGGACCAGCCAACTTGGTATAAGTATCCATATACCATGGGACCAGCCAACTTGGTATAAGTATCCATATACCATGGGACCAGCCAACTTGGTATAAGTACATATACCATGGGACCAGCCAACTTGGTATAAGTATCCATATACCATGGGACCAGCCAACTTGGTATAAGTATCCATATACCATGGGACCAGCCAACTTGGTATAAGTATCCATATACCATGGGACCAGCCAACTTGGTATAAGTATCCATATACCATGGGACCAGCCAACTTGGTATAAGTATCCATATACCATGGGACCAGCCAACTTGGTATAAGTATCCATATACCATGGGACCAGCCAACTTGGTATAAGTATCCATATACCATGGGACCAGCCAACTTGGTATAAGTATCCATATACCATGGGACCAGCCAACTTGGTATAAGTATCCATATACCATGGGACCAGCCAACTTGGTATAAGTATCCATATACCATGGGACCAGCCAACTTGGTATAAGTATCCATATACCATGGGACCAGCCAACTTGGTATAAGTATCCATATACCATGGGACCAGCCAACTTGGTATAAGTATCCATATACCATGGGACCAGCCAACTTGGTATAAGTATCCATATACCATGGGACCAGCCAACTTGGTATAAGTATCCATATACCATGGGACCAGCCAACTTGGTATAAGTATCCATATACCATGGAACCAGCCAACTTGGTATAAGTATCCATATACCATGGAACCAGCCAACTTGGTAAAGGTATCCATATACCATGGGACCAGCCAACTTGGTATAAGTATCCATATACCATGGGACCAGCCAACTTGGTATAAGTATCCATATACCATGGGACCAGCCAACTTGGTATAAGTATCCATATACCATGGGACCAGCCAACTTGGTATAAGTATCCATATACCATGGGACCAGCCAACTTGGTATAAGTATCCATATACCATGGGACCAGCCAACTTGGTATAAGTATCCATATACCATGGGACCAGCCAACTTGGTATAAGTATCCATATACCATGGGACCAGCCAACTTGGTATAAGTATCCATATACCATGGGACCAGCCAACTTGGTATAAGTATCCATATACCATGGGACCAGCCAACTTGGTATAAGTATCCATATACCATGGGACCAGCCAACTTGGTATAAGTATCCATATACCATAGGACCAGCCAACTTGGTATAAGTATCCATATACCATGGGACCAGCCAACTTGGTATAAGTATCCATATACCATGGGACCAGCCAACTTGGTATAAGTATCCATATACCATGGGACCAGCCAACTTGGTATAAGTATCCATATACCATGGGACCAGCCAACTTGGTATAAGTATCCATATACCATGGGACCAGCCAACTTGGTATAAGTATCCATATACCATGGGACCAGCCAACTTGGTATAAGTATCCATATACCATAGGACCAGCCAACTTGGTATAAGTATCCATATACCATGGGACCAGCCAACTTGGTATAAGTATCCATATACCATAGGACCAGCCAACTTGGTATAAGTATCCATATACCATGGGACCAGCCAACTTGGTATAAGTATCCATATACCATGGGACCAGCCATTTTGGTATAAGTATCCATATACCATGGGACCAGCCAACTTGGTATAAGTATCCATATACCATGGGACCAGCCAACTTGGTATAAGTATCCATATACCATGGGACCAGCCAACTTGGTATAAGTATCCATATACCATGGGACTAGCCAACTTGGTATAAGTATCCATATACCATGGGACCAGCCAACTTGGTATAAGTATCCATATACCATGGGACCAGCCAACTTGGTATAAGTATCCATATACCATGGGACCAGCCAACTTGGTGACTTCCACCGTCCAACTTCAATCAGCAGCAAGCGACAACAGGCAGTAGTGTTTTAGCTTTCCTGTATCCCATTGCTGGTTGGCTGTTTTAGTACAAAGCAACTCGCGTGCATCTCATGATTTAATGTACTCTATACAGTGGAGTAACTTCAAAATTGGAGACCCCAAAGCAAAAAAATAAATGCTAGGCCCCCGCCCCAATTCCCACCAGTGTTGGCGTTATTACCAGCGTTATCACCTGCGTTATTACGTTTTTTTTAGGGAATGTATTTTTTGAAAGCCTGTACTGAACGTACCAGATTTCAAAAAGTCCATTCCCTATAATAAAAAAAAGGCCATCGCCATTTTTTCGGTTCGATTGCGGCCTTAGTGAGGCCCCCTTGAGCCCGAGGCCCCCGTGCACTGGTATGGCTGCTCCCCTCTAGTTACGCCCCTGACTCTATACTCCATTTCACGTTAAGAAGGAGAGTGGATTTGCATCTTCCTCAAGGACCCACTGCTGCTAGACACGAGCTTAAAGTTCAAAACTCACAAGCCATTAAACAGTTTTGAAACTCTTGGCTCTTGTAGTAGTAGTGGGTCCTCGAGTGAGATGCTAATTCACTCTCCTTATTTTCGTGAAATAGAGTTTAGTGGATGGGATTAGCTTTAGCTCGGCCTGAGGCATAATATGGCTTGGGGCACTGCGTCTAAATTGAGCCTTGTATCTCAGGGTTCATTACAGTCAGCCCAAAACAAAATAGCTAGTGCACTAGGAAATTTATAAAGCCTTCAAATTAAGTATGAATAATTATTGTTTCGATAAGATTTGCTTAAAATTCAGAATAACTGCCAACATTTTAATTTTAAAAGTTGTGAAGGTTTTCACAATTTTCAGCAAGCCTAACAAAAAATGGATTATTACATTATTTGAAAACCAAACCAATTTTCTAGAGCACTAGCTACTTTGTTTTGGGCTGTCACTGATAGATTGTCTGTAAGAAAATACTTTGTAGATGTAGCTTTATTTTGTGGGGGTATAGCCCCCCCCCCATTTTAATTCAGAACATTGGCATCCCGTTACAAATACTTGCCCTATCCCCCCTATCCTCTTAGACATTTGAACGGAGTTTAAGATTTAATAAGGTTTAGGAGCGCTCAATTTCGCCGATGAATTTATTTGACTCCATGAACTACAAGTTTGCATATTATTATACACAACTACAAATCGCCTGCTATTTTGAAAATTTTTTTTTAAAGATTCCATGTTGTCTAAAATCAACAAGCAAGCCTTGTATATACTGCACCATTGACAACAAACAAACGATTGTTTAACAACCGAATCTTCCTCATTGTCCCTGGACCGGGTCCGGCCTTTGTGTTTCGTGCATTCGCCGCATCCTGCCGCGCGCGTTGCAGCCCGCCCAAGATGGCGGCACGTGACCTAGTTTACACAAAGCCGCACGGGCGGCGACACTGGCGCTGCAGGTTATGCTAATTTCTTGTCTTTCGCGCTGTTTACGTCGACTTAGTGCCTCCCACTGCCGTATTTGGCGGGCCCCTGAGCGCGCGTATCGGGTTGCGTAATCTGCATCGCGATGACATTTGATCTGAATGAAAATCACTGCTCGGATAAATACGTTTAAAGGCCGGTGCACATGTGACCTAGTTGTGTACAGACATGGACAACTGTGTCTCTGAATTTTAGTTAAGGCCATTCATTGGTGGTTGTTGAGGTTAATTGAATTCAACTTTTTATGGATTTCGAAGAGATATTTCGAGGTTCTGAAACATCCTATCGGTTGTCAAAAGTGTGAGGATTCCGTACATATTTGTTTCGTTGCGATCGGATAACGGTCGTGGCCTGGAAAGTGTGTACGGTAAGAGGTAAATTCTTAACTGGAATTTACCCTTAAGTACATCTTTCAATACACCGGCTAAATAAGGTTATTTTAAAACTCTTGTAAGTAATTGACGAGTGAATCTTGCGAAATGAAAATGGTTCAATTGGTTGTCCGAAGTGTGAAGATTCCGAAAATATAGGTTTCGTCGCGATCCGACGAAAGGTGTGGCCTGGAAAGTGTATCCCGTACGAGGTGAAGGAAACGGCTCGACTTCGGAGCTCATTGAACAGACCGCAAGGTCCGTGCCGACAGATATGTGATGTGGCAAAGGGGTGCATGCCGTGGGGAGGACCTGCCAAACTTAGCGCAAATAGCAACGTTGACGAATGCTCATCGTCTGTTATGGTCTCTGACGTCATATAGGGCATGGTCAATTTCGGCCGGGTAACTAACAAAGAAATAACACGCTTGCATTCAATGCATTGCATCGAGTACGGCGTGGAATCCTTGTGGACCACTTATACGATCTGGTGACGGGGTCCATCTGGTGACGGGTCCATCTGGTTGTCACATGACAATGTCTTCAGCATGCAGAGAAAGATGTCAAGTTGGCATATTTTAGTACATGCCGACATGTATAGCCACATTTTTCTTCGCTTTAGAAAATACTTCAAAGGTGGATTTTGCCTTCATACACTGCGTTATATGAAATGCAAATGCTGAAGGCCGTATTTTTACATTTTTATTGCAGAACTAACACTGGGTGGTGGATACTAAAAGGTTTATGTACTGGTTTATAAAATGTGGCCAAAAAGCTTCATGGGACTTTCTTTGCACGCTGGGCTTTCCTCATTCGACCTTCAACGCCTCGCATCTTCCGCGACTAACATATCGCGTCGACGGCCGTCTAACCTCATACAACCCCACAACGGGCACCTATGAACTGACCATGGACGCTCCGTGCTCTCAGGCACCCGTTCGCGCCGTCCCCGCGACCCCCGCAACCCCGACGCCGGCCGCCGCAGCCTCGGCGACGATCCCAATCTGCCCGACCACCTGCTCGACCACGAGGGCGACGACTACAAGCTCGTCTTCATCAGCTCCGACTCGTCGAGCAAAGAGGAAGAGTGTTCGCTGCACAGCGACGACGCGGACGCGGACAGCTCGTCGCAGTCGTCGACCGCGTCGACCGCGAACCTGACCGTCGACGACTGCGTCTGGGACTACTTCGAGGCGTCCGCGATGGCGCGGCCGGTGTTGCGCGACTGGAACTGGCACAACCGCCGGTCGTCGCCGTCGGTGCCCGAGTCGGGCCAGTCGACGGCCGAGGACTCGCCGGTGCCGGCGCGACGCCCCCTGCACGCCGCGCGCAAGCAACGCGACCCGCCGCCCGCCGCCGCTGCCGCCGCCGCCGCCGCCAAGCACGCGGCTGCGGACGGCGAGAGCGCGCAGTTGGAGGCGGACCGCTGCGCCGTGTGCAGGTCGTGCGGCTCGAAGTCGCGTCCGGCGATCGCGCTGCCCATTCCCGTGCCGGTGCCGGCGTGCTTCTGGCCGTCGGACGCCGGCCTGGGCGACATCGTGTACAGTGCGCAGCGCGACGGCGACGGCAGCATCCGCATCCGCATCCGGTCGCTGAGGAGCGGCGACGACGGGCCGTGGTGTCTGGTGCCCGTGCAGCAGGCGGCGGAGGGTGGGGACGCGCGCGATGTCAGTCTAGAGATGGTGCTCGTCAAGGAGGCGAAGGATGACGCCGGGTCGGGCCAGGCGGACAAAGGGGCCGAAAAGGCTGACGAAGTGAGTGCGGTGGCGAAAGGAGAGCGCCGTGAGACGACGGCGTCATGCGATACGGAGGCGTCACGTGGTCCGATCAAGTTGTCGATGATAACGCAGTGCGATAAGAGGTCGGCCATCGACGGGGAAGTCGGGCGAGTCGATCGCGTCCCGGCGGCCGAGATGGACGACGACGGCGACGACGGCGTCGTGCTGGTTCTGTGTCGTCCCATCGACGCGGACGTCGGCGTCGACGGCGCGTTCCTGCCCGGCGAAGTCGCGTCGTCGGCGACCTCCTCGGACAGCGACGACGCGAAGCCGCCGGTCGCGCGCGTCTACCACTTCCACGACGGCGTCGACGAGGCGACCTCCGACGAGGCGACCACCACCGACGACGACGACGACGACGTGGAGGAGGAGGACGCCGTCGACGGCGGGCGATTCTCGACGGTGTTCGTCGTGAACGGCGACGACGCTTCCGAGGGCAGCGACGTGGAGGCGGCGACGGCGGGCGACGACGACGACGACGACGGCCGGGGCGAGGCGTTTGGCGAACATGTGAGCGTCGACGCGGATGACGTCAGCGCGGGGAGTGCGCCAGTGCTGGGTACAGTCGGTGCCGGCGAAGATGGAGCACAAGAGACACGCCTCGAGATTAGTGCCGATAAGGAAGACGACGACGAAGATAAGGAAGACGACGGCGAAGATAAGGAAGAGGAAGGCGAAGATAAGGGGTGCGATGTCGATGAACCGCCTGCTATCGACCACGATTGTGATAGTTCCGTCCCAGAGCGGGAAGACCGTGTTTTGGACATGGCCCGTCCCGACCAAGTGAAAGTGGCCGATGGCGATGTTTGCCGACCGGACAGTGCGTGTGGCGAGGACGCCGTTGGGACGCTGGAGCCCGAGGGTGCGGGTTCGACCCCGGCGAGCGCCAGTCAGCAGTTCATCGAGCACGAGGCGAGCGAGGGCGGCGACCAAGAGGACCGCAGTGACGTGCCGGAAGACGGTCTTGCTGCGGAGGACGGCGCCGCTTGCGACGCGGGAAATGCGGGAAATGGCGGCGAAGCGACCGTCGCGCCGACGGAAAGCGCGGCGGAAAACTGCGTCGACGAAAACGTCATCGTCGGCGTGCCAGCGTGTGACGCGTCGTTCGACGAAGCGTCGCTAGAGCGCACTGCACGCGACGCGCGTTCGACGCCGACCCCGTCTCAGGACGTCGCGTCCCAAGGCCGTGAAACGCCTCCGCTAGCCGACCAAGCGCCAGCTTGCCCGGACCTAGAGGACCTAGAGGACCCAGACGCAGACGTGAGCCAATCAGCCGACGCGCCATCGCCGGCTCTACACGAAACCACCGCCGAGGAGGCCGTGACTTTGTCGAGCGCGAAACCAGAGCCGATTGCCGTCGAGCCGGCAACGCTGGCCGGTAATGCAGTCGCGCTGTGTGGCGACGCGACGACGTGTTTACTCGCGCCGCCGCTAGATGGCGCGCAAGTGGCGCAGACAGGTGAGCGAGGTGAGCGGCCAGGTGTTGCGCTGTCACCGCCAGTCTGTGTCGAACAGAGAGAGGTGCAAGGTGTGGGCGGTGACGTCGTCCCTGTGTTGCTAGAGCCAGTGCTCGGGAAGAAGGCCAAGAAGAAGAGAAAGAACGGCAAGGATAAAGTGTGCGACGAGGTGAAGAAAGATCAGGTGAAACCGTGTGATAAAAGTCAGGAGAGTTCGCGAAAGAACCGGAAGAAAGGCAAAGGTGGCGGTGATACGGCGGTCGTGCCGGAGCCACAAGTGTTTGTCGATGACGTGATCGTCGTCAGTGACGTCAGTGACGTAGTGCCAGAGGAGTGTAGCGGCGTCGTCGACGACGAGGAGAAGAAAGACGCGGGCAAGAGGAGCAAAAGACGCAACAAGCGTGTGGGTAAGCGACGCAAGAACAAGCCGGGCGCGGAGTCGGCGGAAGTCGCCGAACCGGCCGACCGACCGGAAGTGGCCGCAGCAGTCGACGCCTGCGCGGACGTCGAGAGCGCGACGCCTCCTGGCGAGCCGGTCGACGCCGACCCCGACGCGTGCGAGTCGCTGTTCTTCGACGAGGAACACGACTCCAGTTGCGATGACGCGGACGGCGAGAGCTACAAACAGCTGCCGAGTTTCGTCGACCGCTCGCTGGTAGCCGCCGAGCCGGCGGAGCGTTTCACCAGCTTGGTGATGATCACGCAAGAGCCGCCGGCGTTCGCGACGGACGCGCCCGGCGCGGTCAGCGTCGTCACCAACGACACGACGCGGCTGGTCGACGACGACGACGTGGTCGTCAGACACACGAACTGGGAGGACGACGACGACGCCGCCGCGCTGGACAAGACGCCGCGCGGCGGACTGGCCGGGTACTTCACGTTGACGCTGGAGAGCTCGCCGCAGGGGCGCACGCCGCGCCGGCCGACGGTGACCAAGACGCCGCACGACGCCGTCGTGGTGGTGACCGGCGGCGACACCCTGTCGGCGGTCGTCTGTCTGGAGGAGGGCATCGCCGACGACGACAGCTGGGTCGAGGAGCTGGACGAACGCGACGACGACGAGTTCGCAACCACGACGCCGACCGACTCGTCGTCGGGCGACGAGGCGACGACGGCGACGACGCCGTGCTCGGTGTACGGCGGCGACCGCGAGGCTGAACTTCGCGGCTACCACCGCGCGGCGATCGACTTCACGCTGCACACGATCGTCGAGGAGTCGTGCGAGGAGAGCGAGCCCGAGCCGGACAAACGCCGCAAGGCGCGCCCCGTGTCGGCGTCCGAGCTGGAAAAGTACTTCTTCTTCGGACTGGGCGAGGGTCAAGTGGGCGCGCGCGACGTCGACTCCATCTCCGAGTGCAGCTCCGTGTACAGCGAGGGCGTCGAGGAGGACGACGACGACGGCGGCGGCGTCGACGGCGAGTCGCAGCACGCCGAGGATCTGGCGTCGTCGCGACTCGAAAAGTACTTCCTGTCCGGCTTCATGGGGTTCGCGACGTCGGGGGGCGACGGGGAGTCGCGTGACACGGACGGCAGCGGCAGCGTGGGCAGCGACAGCGAGGGTCGGCCGTCACCCGAGCAACGGCGCAAGCGCCTCGTGAGGGCGCGCGGCACGGGCCGTCAACACTCCAACTCGAACAGTCTCGACAATCTGGCGGCGGTCGCCGTCGAGACGGAGGCGTCGTCGCCGAGTCAGGAGGCGGTCGTCGGGTCGGAGGGCTCGAGCACGGAGACCGACGACGTCGCCGACGGCTTCGAGAAGGCCGACGTGGACACCGTCAAGCGCAAGAAGAAGAAGCATCGCGCGTCGACGCCCGAGGACGGCGACGACGTTCTGGAGGAGGGCGACGAGCGGACGGCGACGCCGCAGCCGGAGGCGGACGTCGAGGCGAGCCGCGCCAAGCAGCAGAGTCGCGACAGCGGCTTCATCGGCAGCTGCGACGACCTGCTCAAGGTGCCCGACAAGGCCGACCGAGTGACGACGCCGTCCACGACGCCCGAGGTGCACAACGGGCCGCCCGCCGTCTCGTTGACGCGCAAAGACTCGTTCAACAACTGGTCGTCGGACGAGGAGACCAATCTGATGATGTCCAAGATGCGCGCGTTTTTCAAGACGATGGTCGCCGTCAAGCCGACGACGCCGTCGTCGTCGTCGTCGTCGCTGGCCAAGACGTCGGCGCCGCACAAACCGCCGCAGCTCGTCTACTTCGAGAACGAGCTGACGCGACTGATGAAGACGGTGCCCGGCATCCGAGACGAACAAGTCCGCGAGATCGTCGAGTACCTCAGCTCGGAGGACACCTGGAGCGACAGCTACGACTCTTCAGACTACACCAGCTCCGACCTGGAGGGCGCCGTCGCGTTCTACCAGCAGACGGCGGCGGCCCGCACCGAACTCCAGGAGCAGATCTCGGCCAGCTGCCAGCAAATCATCAACAAGTTCGACACGACCACGTGCGAGGAGGCGCCCTCGAAAGACACGGCCGTCGTCTACCAGCGGCTGGTCGCGTCGTTCAGCAAGATGGCGCACGACAGCGACACGGTGTCGCTGTCGTCGCCGCACAGCTCGCCGCCTCTCCTCGCCAAAGTGATGCACCACATCGGCTCGCGTCTCGTCGCGCTCATGCACGAGGTGTCCAGTCCGAAGACGCGCGCGCGTCGCACCAGCTCGGCGTCGACGACCACGTCCGAGGACGACGAGCTGCAGTTGCCGCGTTCGCAGAGTCACGACCTGTTGCTGGCGCGTCCCGGTCTGCGCTCGTCCAGCTCGGGCGTTTCCGACCAGGAGGAGCGGTTCAGTTGGCGCGGCAGTTTCGAGTCGGCGCTGCTCGTCGGCGACTCGAGGACCAAGTTGTCGGCGGCCAAGCGGCGCTCGGCCGGCGACTTGGCGTCCAGCAACAAGAACAGTCGCGAGCAGTTGGACCGCGTGCGCAGCTGCGGCAGCATCGGCGTCGAGGAGAAGATCTGGGGCCGACGGCGGTCGAGCGTGCCCGACGCCAACACGTCGGGCGCGTCCAACGACGGCGACGACGACGAGGACGACGACGAGGACCGGGACGGCGATGATCTGCGCTCGGTCACGCTGCCGAGGAGTCTGCAGACGTCGCTGCCGGCGGGCACCAACTCGCTGCCGCGATTGCCGACGAGCACGCAGAGTGCGGCGATGCACAAGTCGACGGGGTGTGTGAAGAGTGCGCGGTATCGGCCGCCCGGGTTCAATACGAGGCCGTCGGCGCCGAAGAGGGCCGTCTCGGCGCCCGGTCTTCATCAGCGCAGGGACAACCAGCGGCGGCGGCTGCAGGCGTCCAATCCGACTGTAGGTGAGTTCGATGCTGGGTCCGTTTCCTGATGCTCGCTCGCCCGAACGCGGTGGCCCCAGTGGCGTGCCGCCTGGCGAGGTTCGCGATCTCTTTTGGGTCACCGCCATTTAGGTCACTTGCATATGTTTCTTTTGTCCGTTGGGTCACGGCAACAGAAGTGGGTATCTACCGAAATGAGGTAGTCAGATAATTTGTAAAAGCAAACGATAGATCTCATTCCTATCGGACAAATTGCGTTTTGGGCCTGTTCTATATAAACGTAGACACGTCTTCGTCGTTCCTTCTGTCGCATTGTATTTCAAGGTCGTTGGCATGGTGACATCGAAGTCCGCGTTCGATCAAGAAGCACATTATTTTTCAACAATTATTATCGCACCTGTATAATTCGTGCACGAATTACTGGTCAAAACCACTTGAGATTTTGGGGTAGGAAGACGCGTGCCGACCCTTGTATGCTCTGCTAAGCTCCATTGTGTTCTCTTCGAGAGTGACAACTGACGGATCTCCTTGCAAATAGCTGCGTTGTCACTTTCGTCCCTCTTGTGTGCTTACCTACCTGATGATTGGCAATGAAGGGGTTTTCCCGAAAATTGGCAACACAGGGCTGTGAAAGGGACAGAGTTGGTGCAAATTCTTGACTCATGTCAAGATACATTCTGTGTTAACAATGGCATCGTCCGAAGCCCTGAAGTGGATTTGACCAGGAATTGCGAACGAACTATACCACCGACATGTACCATCAAATTAATTTTGATCCGAGTAACGGAATTATACTCTTTTTTGCAAAGCGATGACCGATGATGAGTGATGAGTTTGGCAAGCCGAGTTTGGTGCCTAGGATTAGGCCCGGGCTCACGTTGATCCGTGCGCTGAGCGCGGCCAGGAGGCCGAGTTTGGTGCCTAGGATTAGGCCCGGGCTCACGTTGATCCGTGCGCTGAGCGCGGCCAGGAGGCCGAGTTTGGTGCCTGGGATTAGACACGGGTTCTGCGCTGAGCGCGGCCAGGTTGAGGCATGGCCAACAACACAGGTATAAAGTTCAGGCACGTTTCACGTTCCGAGTCACTGACATTTCGGTAAACACTGGGACGCTTCGGCCATTGCGTCATGGAGTCTCACGCAGTACATGTCGCCTGCCGGCAGTCAAGGTGTGTCCACAGTGTCCACCATGCGAAAACAGCCGGCAATCGGTCGTTGTCCACGTCTCGACGAATTGTTTGTCCTTTCTTCCGTTCGTTCGTTCGTTCGTTCGTTCGTTCGTTCGTTCGTTCGTTCGTTCGTTCGTTCGTTCGTTCGTTCGTTCGTTCGTTCGTTCGTTCGTTCGTTCGTTCGTTCGTTCGTGGTTGTGCTTAAAATTGAGCGTAACGCGTTCTGTTGTACAGTCACGTCAATTGACAAGTAGGTCACTGATACAAACACAATTATGAAATAATTAATAGTTGGCTAAATTTTCGTTTGGTCTATTTGCAACGTCGCCGGAACATTTACACCGCGGTCTTTGCCGCGTACTGACGTTGCTTTATTTAATTCCAAAGAGGTTTTTCAATATTTTGCCTTCCATGGAAGTCAGTTAGAATTATGAGTAGCTGCTATAAATTGCCGGCTACCAAGAATCGCACGTCCACCGGAGTGAAAGATAAAAATGTTTGTCGTCGAGCCACACACCGAACCAGGGGCCCTTCCCAAAAGCCCGAACGCAAAACGCTGACAACGACGACAATCATTATGAATCTGTGTCGAATTCTCGACGCCGGCAATTAGACTAATTGCAGGCTGCTGTCGGCAATCAGCATTCTCTATCTCGCTCACCGTCACGCGAGACGCGCTGTCGCCGTCTCCGTCGCGCCAGTGCGTTCAGTTCGTTGTAGAAAGCAAACAAATGGGTGGCTATCCGAGATCTTCGGCTGCAGGTAAACAGTGTTGCCTGAGGTAATTGACTCACGGGGTCGTGGACTCCGGTATCGCAGTGCCGTGGTTCCTGCTCGCTTTGTCTTCTAATTACTACCTGTACGGTTGAAATCCTGCCTTAGCGCCGATCGTACATATATTATCTACAATAAAATGTCAGTCTGCCAGCTTTCCTGCACACTCAAACAGCATCGGAGGGAACGAAATGTGCGCTTGGCAAATTCAATTCAATTCAATTCAATTGTTTATTATGCTCGAACATCACAGTGTACAGGCTTTGAGCTCGTCAACAAATAAATACAAATATGCAAAATATGAAATATACAATTATTTAAAACTATTTACAATTCTCCCATTCCTTTGACGGGATTTCATAAAATTCTTCAATATTACAATATGCTTTTTGTAATAACATACTCTTAACTTTGTTCTTAAAACAGTTGACATCCTTTGTTTTAAAAGTTAAAGATGCTGGCAGCTGGTTGTACAATTGTACACCTTTATAAAATACAGTGTGTTTACAATATGCTTTTTGTAATAACATACTCTTAACTTTGTTCTTAAAACAGTTGACATCCTTTGTTTTAAAAGTTAAAGATGCTGGCAGCTGGTTGTACAATTGTACACCTTTATAAAATACAGTGTGTTTACAATATGCTTTTTGTAATAACATACTCTTAACTTTGTTCTTAAAACAGTTGACATCCTTTGTTTTAAAAGTTAAAGATGCTGGCAGCTGGTTGTACAATTGTACACCTTTATAAAATACAGTGTGTTTACAATATGCTTTTTGTAATAACATACTCTTAACTTTGTTCTTAAAACAGTTGACATCCTTTGTTTTAAAAGTTAAAGATGCTGGCAGCTGGTTGTACAATTGTACACCTTTATAAAATACAGTGTGTTTACAATATGCTTTTTGTAATAACATACTCTTAACTTTGTTCTTAAAACAGTTGACATCCTTTGTTTTAAAAGTTAAAGATGCTGGCAGCTGGTTGTACAATTGTACACCTTTATAAAATACAGTGTGTTTACAATATGCTTTTTGTAATAACATACTCTTAACTTTGTTCTTAAAACAGTTGACATCCTTTGTTTTAAAAGTTAAAGATGCTGGCAGCTGGTTGTACAATTGTACACCTTTATAAAATACAGTGTGTTCAGAGCTTGATGTGAGACGGGGGTAGGCTAAAGCCCCTTGCATCCACAACAGACGCATTAAAGCTATTCACTGATGGTTGTTGAGGTTAATTGAATTCAACTTTTTATGGATTTCCAAGAGATGTATCGAGGTTCTGAAATATTCAATGGGTTGTCAAAAGTGTGAGGATTCCGTAGATATTTGTTTCGTTGCGATCGGATAACGGGTGTGGCCTGGAAAGTATATACGGTAAGAGGTAAATTCTTAGCTGGAATTTACCCTTAAGTACATCTTTCAATGTACCGGCTAAACAAGGTTATTTTAAAACTCTTGTAAGTAATTAACGAGTAAATCTTGCGAAATGAAAATGGTTCAATTGGTTGTCCGAAGTGTGAAGATTCCGAAAATATAGGTTTCGTCGCGATCCGACGAAAGGTGTGGCCTGGAAAGTGTATACCTTACGAGGTGAAGGAAACGGCTCGACTTCGGAGCTCATTCAACAGACTTAAATTATGCAGCAAGGAACGTAACATGCGCCAGGAGGTGAAGAATCAGCCAAGTTTTGTGTGTAGTACGCATCACTTTAAGATCACGTTCAGTGGCTGCATGACTCCCCCCCCCCCCCCCCCCCCCCTTAGTTATCGTGCCCATGTCGTGCAACGAAAAGACCAAAGATGCTTCCCTCCCCTCGCTCGCGTGGCCTAACAAGCAATATCGAGTATAGAAATGATGGAAATAATAACTAATTTCTAGAAGACAAGATAATAAATAATGAAACAATATAAAACTGTCAACGCATTGTGTTATAAGAGCAAGATAAATCACAATATTTTTATTTGTGTATGTACACATTACATAAAGATGACTCATGCACACATTGCGTTGGCTGGCCATGTGGCAATCGCCGTTATCTCATAGGAGGGTGTGCCGCGTCTCCCCCATCGCCCCCCCCCCATCGTCCCCCCATCTTCCCCCCATCGTGTCAAGCAGACACGACATGTGGGTGGACGTAGCAAGGGTCAGGTGACTCATGCAGGTACAATGATGTGTGCTGCCGTCGACTCCATCTGTCCGAGCTGTGAAAGGGACGGTGATGCTATCTGTCCGAGCTGTGCAAGGGACGGTGTGCTATCTGTCCGAGCTGTGCAAGGGACGGTGTGCTATCTGTCCGAGCTGTGCAAGGGACAGTGATGCTAACTGTCCGAGCTGTGCAAGGGACAGTGATGCTAACTGTCCGAGCTGTGCAAGGGACAGTGATGCTAACTGTCCGAGCTGTGCAAGGGACGGTGTGCTATCTGTCCGAGCTGTGCAAGGGACGGTGTGCTATCTGTCCGAGCTGTGCAAGGGACGGTGTGCTATCTGTCCGAGCTGTGCAAGGGACGGTGTGCTATCTGTCCGAGCTGTGCAAGGGACAGTGTGCTATCTGTCCGAGCTGTGCAAGGGACAGTGATGCTAACTGTCCGAGCTGTGCAAGGGACAGTGATGCTAACTGTCCGAGCTGTGCAAGGGACAGTGATGCTAACTGTCCGAGCTGTGCAAGGGACGGTGTGCTATCTGTCCGAGCTGTGCAAGGGACAATGTGCTATCTGTCCGAGCTGTGCAAGGGACAGTGATGCTAACTGTCCGAGCTGTGCAAGGGACAGTGATGCTAACTGTCCGAGCTGTGCAAGGGACAGTGATGCTAACTGTCCGAGCTGTGCAAGGGACAGTGATGCTAACTGTCCGAGCTGTGCAAGGGACAGTGATGCTAACTGTCCGAGCTGTGCAAGGGACAGTGATGCTAACTGTCCGAGCTGTGCAAGGGACAGTGATGCTAACTGTCCGAGCTGTGCAAGGGACAGTGATGCTAACTGTCCGAGCTGTGCAAGGGACAGAGAAGCTAACTGTCCGAGCTGTGCAAGGGACAGTGATGCTAACTGTCCGAGCTGTGCAAGGGACAGTGATGCTAACTGTCCGAGCTGTGCAAGGTACGGTGATGCTATCTGTCCGAGCTGTGCAAGGGACAGTGATGCTATCTGTCCGAGCTGTGCAAGGGACGGTGATGCTAACTGTCCGAGCTGTGCAAGGGACGGTGATGCTAACTGTCCGAGCTGTGCAAGGGACGGTGATGCTATCTGTCCGAGCTGTGCAAGGGACAGTGTGCTATCTGTCCGAGCTGTGCAAGGGACAGTGTGCTATCTGTCCGAGCTGTGCAAGGGACAGTGTGCTATCTGTCCGAGCTGTGCAAGGGACAGTGATGCTAACTGTCCGAGCTGTGCAAGGGACAGTGATGCTATCTGTCCGAGCTGTGCAAGGGACGGTGATGCTATCTGTCCGAGCTGTGCAAGGGACGGTGATGCTAACTGTCCGAGCTGTGCAAGGGACGGTGATGCTATCTGTCCGAGCTGTGCAAGGGACAGTGATGCTATCTGTCCGAGCTGTCCGAGGGACAGTGATGCTAACTGTCCGAGCTGTGCAAGGGACAGTGTGCTATCTGTCCGAGCTGTCCGAGGGACAGTGATGCTAACTGTCCGAGCTGTGCAAGGGACAGTGTGCTATCTGTCCGAGCTGTCCGAGGGACAGTGATGCTAACTGTCCGAGCTGTGCAAGGGACGGTGATGCTATCTGTCCGAGCTGTCCGAGGGACAGCGCCGTCGAAGCAGACAACGAAAGTATCGTCTGAAGGCCACGCGTGTTCTTGACCTTTGCAAGTTGAGATGGCCATCGTGGCCGTGCGGCGATCGTTCGGGCTCGGTCGGTTACGTCGGGACTCGGGAGAGATCGGTGGGTGCAAATTCGGTTGATTGTAAATGGGGGGGGGGGGGGGGGGGGGGGACATGGAAATGGTAACCAGTGTTATCTCAAAACCTATGTACCGAGACAAGGAATTTGTAAATTACCTAAAGGCATGCCGATACAGAATACAATAAAAGGCAACCCGGCTGCACCCTATACGTTCTGCACCGAGATGACTTTATTTGAACTATCGACTGCCTACAAACTCTGTGCTGCTCTAGTGATAATAATAATAATAATATTTGTATTGTTATTAACAACAAAGCATTGTTTTAACAAATCGTAGGTTGATATACATACCATAATATTAAACATTAAAACACATAATTATTTTACCATTGCCTATATAAATAAGATTTTAATTCGTTGACACCGTAAAAGGCATTTGATACGCGGTCTAGGAGATTTTTGAAGGCATCCTTTTCTCCGTCGTATGCTAGTGGCTGGCACACTTGTGTGTTATAGCTTATCATGATGCAAGCAATAAAAATGCAAGTACCTATACCGCGCACTAGATAGGTACTCAATTTATCGGTGGACGTTATCGCGTTTGCTCGATTCACTTGCGAAGGAGATCAACATCGCAATCATGCTTCCGAAAGCTCTGATGACGCATTCGATGTGTTAGATAGCGTCATCAAATACTGAATGCTAGTTCGGAAACTTTGAAGTTTAGTCTAGACTGAAGTCTGAATAATAATGTCATAATACCCACAGCGACCGTCAACCCGTGAATGCCGAGCAGCAATTAATGTCATAATACCCACAGCGACCGTCAACCCGTGAATGCCGAGCAGCAATTAATGTCATAATACCCACAGCGACCGTCAACCCGTGAATGCCGAGCAGCAATTAATGTCATAATACCCACAGCGACCGTCAACCCGTGAATGCCGAGCAGCAATTAATGTCATAATACCCACAGCGACCGTCAACCCGTGAATGCCGAGCAGCAATTAATGTCATAATACCCACAGCGACCGTCAACCCGTGAATGCCGAGCAGCAATTAATGTCATAATACCCACAGCGACCGTCAACCCGTGAATGCCGAGCAGCAATTAATGTCATAACCTCAAAATGAGTCGATGGACGACGTTACGGTTGTAGCGTCAATTATCATGTGGGCAAATAATTGTCGGATAAGAAATACGTTGCGTTTATGTGGGCAAATCAGTGATTGACTCCGGCTGGAACAATGACATCAAGGAAGCTCCGCTAAAATTTCCACTATTGGAAATTGAAGATTTCCAATTGTCGTTGGAAAATTTTCAATACAGTTCCAATAAGATTACTGCAGCCTGGTGGACTTCGGAGTAAAGTATCAATTGACTCTTTGACATTATTGTAAGGAGTCAAATGGTAAATAATTGTAATGATAAATACCTTTTTTAATGGTAATGACAAAAACTTATCATTTGATTCTATGGTATGGTACGCTATGATGAGAGATCCCCAAAATGTGGCAAACTCAAATTAATTCTAAAGTATTGGAAAATTGAAATTGGAATTGAAAGCTTCCCTGATGTCAATGGGCTGGAACAGCTGTAGTCCGTTGCAGAAATGTATTCCTCTTCTCTCGTTGAACCAGAGATGCGATTTGCATTGCTGGAAACTTGAGCAATTATTGTATGCAATGGTTCGAGTAGTAGCTTTCTCATTGTGTCTGGTGCTTCAAAAAATGTTATTCGTAATCGTATCCATAAATTACTATACAAACCATCATAGTATACAATAGTTAAATATATTATACTGTGCGACTGCGCTAAGAATCTTTCCTTATGACATGCATATTCATGAGATGACAAATGAAGCAGCAGCATCAGTTGTAAATAATGTCCAATCAGATTAAAATGATCGCTGCTGCGGCAAAACTAGAGAATCAATTCGCTGCTGACGAATGCACAACTTCGATATTTTAATAACGATCCAGGCATTTTCGAACGTGCCGAGACGTAATGCCAAGAAAATCTAGAACTCCGAGTCAATTGGCATTGAAAAAAACCTGGTTGCCTTCTCGAGCTTGAACCACAAACGCATTCCGTCACGACCTGCTTGCCGCTAGCTGGGTGTAGGCTCCTTAGTGCTGAGTTCGGTACTAGTGTGTTCCTAAGGGGACTGCTTGCCGCTAGCTGGGTGTAGGCTCCTTAGTGCTGAGTTCGGTACTAGTGTGTTGCTCCTAAGGGGACTGCTTGCCGCTAGCTGGGTGTAGGCTCCTTAGTGCTGAGTTCGGTACTAGTGCGTTGATCCTTAAGCTCATTTAAGCTATTTTTGGAAGTTTGGACCATAAACATTTGTGAAAATATCAAATTTTGGTGATTTGACCCATGACTAGATATACTCTTCCTTCGTCTACTGGTATATTAAAATTACAGACAATTATCCATTTAGGGGATCATTTCTCTACTCGATTGGAGCTCTGCATTCAGCGTTTGTTTTGCCTTCTCTTCTAATTCGTGTTATATTATTGATTATGTATAGAGGAAGGTAATTGCGAATGTTATAATACATAGGTATATAGCGAGTATATAATCTATATGACTATCGCATTACCAATTAGGGGTGTCTTAATTTCACTTCAGTATCGAATGCATGATGGCCAGGTTTAACGGCTATACGTGGTAGGTTTGATGTTAGTATTACGTCCACCCGCTAGGGCAGGGCAGGGCATTATCAGCCTGCATCTTGCTCAAGTACTTTCACCGCCTCGCCTCCGGGCTCCAGAGATGCAACAGGCAGATAAACCAAAGCCCCGCGGATGTAGCAGCCAGTCGTCGAACAAATCGATATCTGACTCTGCAATCGGAATCCAATGTTTAACGGTGTTATCGGTGTTATCGGTACGGAATGCTAGAGTATAGCATCACTTGCTGATTCTGCATGTGCTTTGTTCTTAGATTAACTCCATTGCACGTCGAGAAGGTGAGTGGATTTGCATCATCCTCGAGGACCCACTGCTGCTAGACACGAGCCAAGAGTTGCAAAACTCACAAGCCATGTCTTGAGTCGGACAAAAGGCTCTATCGGCAGTTTTGAAACTCTTAGCTCGTGTCTAGCAGCAGTGGGTCCTCGAGGAAGCTGCAAATCCACTCTCCTTCTCGACGTGAAATGGAGTTTAGTCTGTGAGGGGACCTGCCAATGGATAATACGCCACGCTGCTTATCCCGAAATCTGAAATCCATGTACGTGTAGCTAGATATTAGATAGATAGATATATGTGATGCTCGATTGTGGTAATTCGAGCCTAGTTATTCACTGGCTGTGAACTGCATTTCCCCAGGCACGATATATTCCGATCTTGTGCTCCACGCTACGTAGCACATGTTCATTGATTCCCACTTGTAATTAGCTGGTGCCGACATTAATAGCCCGGCTCGCAATCAGCTCCAGCATGTCTGGTGCTCAAAACGCGCAATTAGATGTTAAGTCTTCGTGAAACCATTTACTGACTGTAACACAGTTGTAACACAGTTGTAACACAGTTGTACCAATGCCCTAATCAGAGTTCAGCTCTTTGAGCGTTGATTATAATTTGGTGTGGTGTTTTACCATTGAAATCGTCAAATTATATTAATCGAATAATGGTTGATATGATTTTAAATAATTGTGAATTTAATAGAAATTTAATTTGAGATTAGGTCCAATTTAATTTGACGATTTCAATGGTAAAACACCAATACCAAATTACAATCAACGATCGAGTGCGTAATCTCTGATTCTGGCTGTGAGAGCGACTTTAGTAAAATTACTATCGAATAATAAGGATGATTTCATTGTTAGTACGTTTTGGTTCGCTACATGAAACTAAACGCCAGTGTTTTCGTCGTATACGCGGAGGTTCTCGCGGGAACTCCTCCTGGCCACAAATACTAACACAGAGTTTTGGGGGAAAATACACGTGTAGGTGAAGGGTTGTTGGATGTCGGATGGTGTGTTAGGTTATTATACTTTCAAAAATTACAGAGGTGTGCGTTTTCAAAAAGTGCCTAAAATGCCTTTTTTACGGCAATTTTACGTAGCTCAAATGGAAAAGACATATGTCATAACTTGTATTAAAAACTACCATCCGACATCAATTGATTCTTTCTCGGTCTATGGTATTTTTTCCAGATGTTTATATTAATAATAGTTGGTGTGTGAAGTTCCCGCGTGAACCTCTGCACCGACCCCAGGCCACGCAGCCTGACGTGTGAATCCAATCGTTTGCAACGCTCCTACTACGTGTACGCATCTTTGATGGGGCTCAGCTTGCAATGCCCGCTGGGTTTTCAATTCTCAGTTCAACCCGCCACCTCTCACTCATAAAGTACTCTTATAAAGGTCACCCATCCACGGTCATGACCAACGCAGAGTTGCTTAACTTTTAACCTGCGTTCAGAGCAACAGTTTGCGTTTTATCAACGAAAACGTACCTAAATGAGAATCGACTTTTGTGTTTGCGTACTCGCATGCATGAACAGCCTCTTTGCACACACGTAGCATCGGCATCACGTTATTACCACTTTCCAGTTTCACAACGAATTCCATTTCACAAACAAAACTTCGGCTAAATTTAAACAAGTCACGACTTTTCTATACTACCTACTCAACACGAAATATGTTCGCATTATATTTTTATATTATATTTTACGTATATATTATTATATACGTTATATTTTTATTATGTATTATCACGTTTTATCATGAAAAAAACAATTTCAACCTGGGATTTGAATGCTAAATCAAAAAATGTTTTATCATATTATTAATTATTATCACCATAAACTATAAAATATTTAAGATTTAGTTTATAGTCTGTACGCGGTTCCGTTGTACATGTATACAATATTGGGATTCCCAAGACTTAAATAAAAAATAAAATAAAATAAAGCATCAAATCGTTGTCATATTTATATTTTACCTCAAATCAATAAATAAAACCTTGATTCCGTATTAACGCAAACATTCACGCCATAATAACAATGCAATGCGCTGCATTTCTAGTCGCGATTCATGCTTTCCCAAAGCTTTCTCCTATCGCTCGAGCATCAAAGAACACTGACCTACAAACCCCAGACACACAGCGCGTTGCGCCACGACGCTAGCGCTGACTGGCGGCGAAGGAGTGCACAGATCTGGCGCGTGGCCCCCGGACCGGGATGCAAGTCTGCGGCTGTGCATCTCATCAGCAATACACATCCGGGATGTCCGAGCGTGCGCGGACAGCTGATCGCCATGCGACAATGCCGCTCGTGACGAGTGTACAAACGCCAAGTGCAGGAAACACGAGGCGTTGGGATTTTCGACGGGGTTAGCATTATTTTTTATTATCTTTGGACTTCGACGGGAGTGTGAATTTCGGGAGTCTAGGTAGCCAAATATTGGTTATTTTGTTCACGTTTTTGACTTCAGTCGAGCTACCCTTGAAGAAGTATCTATAGTATGTATATTATGTTACGAAACGTGGGGAAACCAGTGAGACTTTTATTTAGCATTCAAATCCCAGTTTGAAATGTAGTTGTGTTTCAAAACCAGGGCTAAAGATTGGACATAGCTGACACGAGTCTAAGAAATTTAATAGTCTGCGCAGCGTTTGCTGTTGCGGATGAGAAAATATATCTAATGGTAATAATTTGTCCATTCGTGGCTGAATCTCTTCAGATCTCAGTACCTATATTATAAGTCTTGTCTACGTCCTTGGCGGAATATTTTTAAGTTTTTTTCTCACCCTAAAGGCAATAAGAAGCGCCTCCATCAGTCCTGTACCGGAAAGCCGGGCTGCAAGCACCTTCACGCATTGCTGTGCCATTCATCGACAAAACTGCCGATGGTAATGGAATCCTAAATGTTTCCACTGTACCGTTCTTCGGCAAACACACAGACTCTGTGAACCGGGTACCTCGCCACCCTCGACTTCTTTCAAGGCCAAGTTAAGTCTGTTCACTGAGCTCTGAAGTCGAGCCGTTCCTCCTTATGCCGTTTCCTTTATGGTGACTTTTCGGATCGCAACCAAACCTATATTTTCGGAATCTTCACACTTCTGACAACCAAGTGAACCATTTTCATTTCGCAAGATTCACTCGTCAACTACTTCCAAGAGTTTTAAAACAACCATGTTTATCCGGTATATTGAAAGATGTACTTAAGGGTGAATTCCAGCTAAGAATTTACCTCTTACCGTATACACTTTCCAGGCCACACCCGTTATCCGATCGCAACGAAACAAATATCTACGGAATCCTCACACTTTGCACAACCAATTGAATATTTCAGAACCTCGAAATATCTCTTGGAAATCCATAAAAAGTTAAATTCAATTTACCTCCACACCCGTCAATGAATGACCTTAATAGCTTCATCGTATTCGTCTCCCCGGACATTCACTGATCGTATACATGTCGATCGATCCTCGATGCGACAAGGACAGCGCCGACATCAGCGCAATGACGTGCAACGTAATCTCATCAGACACTGCACTGATCACTTGTAGGGTGGTCGCCGATCCAATCACGCACGGAGTGCCCTTGCCGCCTGCCTTAGTTGTCAATTAGGTCGATGGGTATGTGCATGATCGCCAGTCCGAGTTGAGCGGCTGCCAGCCAAGACGTGCACGTGTTAGACGCGTTTAGTTAATCGACTCTGGGTGTGGCAGTGGTACTCGCGCCACGCCCATCCTAAGTGGGAATACACCGGTCGATTGCCATGGAGACATACTTAGTTCTCCAGCCGCCGGTTTGGGATATCTGAGGTTTGGGGTTACTGAGATATCAGGGTGGCTGGACCGTAGCTTGTTTCGCTCCCCGCAAAGAGCGGTCACTCGCCGTCGCCTCTGTGCTGGACATTCCGTGACAGGGTGCTTGTTTCGCTCCCCGCAAAGAAGCGGACACTCGCCGTCGCCTCTGTGCTGGACATTGCGTGACAAGACGTGCTTGTTTCGCTCCCCGCAAAGGAGCGGTCACTCGTCGTCGCCTCCTTGCTGGACATTCCGTGACAGGGTGCTTGTTTCGCTCCCCGCAAAGAAGCGGACACTCGCCGTCGCCTCTGTGCTGGACATTGCGTGACAAGACGTGCTTGTTTCGCTCCCCGCAAAGGAGCGGTCACTCGTCGTCGCCTCCTTGCTGGACATTCCGTGACAGGGTGCTTGTTTCGCTCCCTCGCAAAGGAGCGGTCACTCGCCGTCGCCTCTGTGCTGGACATTGCGTGACAGGGTGCTTGTTTCGCTCCCTCGCAAAGGAGCGGTCACTCGCCGTCGCCTCTGTGCTGGACATTGCGTGACAGGGTGCTTGTTTCGCTCCCCGTAAAGGAGCGGTCACTCGCCGTCGCCTCTGTGCTGGACATTGCGTGACAGGGTGCTTGTTTCGCTCCCCGCAAAGGAGCGGTCACTCGCCGTCGCCTCTGTGCTAGACATTCCGTGACAGGGTGCTTGTTTCGCTCCCTCGCAAAGGAGCGGTCACTCGCCGTCGCCTCTGTGCTGGACATTGCGTGACAGGGTGCTTGTTTCGCTCCCTCGCAAAGGAGCGGACACTCGCCGTCGCCTCTGTTCTGGACATTCCGTGACAAGACGTGCTTGTTTCGCTCCCCGCAAAGGAGCGGACACTCGCCGTCGCCTCCTTGCTGGACATTCCGTGACAGGGTGCTTGTTTCGCTCCCCGCAAAGGAGCGGACACTCGCCGTCGCCTCTGTGCTGGACATTCCGTGACAGGACGTGCTTGTTTCGCTCCCCGCAAAGGAGCGGACACTCGCCGTCGCCTCTGTGCTGGACATTCCGTGACAGGACGTGCTTGTTTCGCTCCCCGCAAAGGAGCGGACACTCGCCGTCGCCTTTGTGCTGGACATTCCGACACTGGACCATAGACTGCTGGACCATAGAAATCAGTTCCTTTGAGGATGAGAATATGTTGTTATTAGGGACATCTCGTCTCAAAGAGACTAAGGCTTTGTAATTAGCTAGAACATGACGTTCATATAACAGTTTGCTATACCCGATTCCAGCAACACCAAGCGCTCTTAGCGTGCACTTTACCATGCGAATAATGCTTCAAGCTAGGCTTCTTTTCAAGCACGCGTTTTTATGGTGATAAATAGCCGGTTTTTCGGTAGCGCATGCTGAAAAATTTAGGCAGACACTTCTTGCAGTTTCATGGCTCGTAAAGAGTGACCTTGTTTTCTTTGCGCCATTAATGCGCCGCGAGTCTCCTTGGACTTCGCGTCTTGTGCCTGACAGCTGCAGGAATGCACCTTACAGACTGTACTTGCCGGCACCGGCTGTTCCTGCCACTCGTAGGCTAGGCTAGGCTATGGCTGGCATCATCATCATACGTCAGGACGGATGAAGTGGCGGAACTAGGTGTCCGCTAGGCGGACCAGGGCCCGTTGGAGGCCGTTGGAGGCGGACTGGTCCAGTGCGCGAGGGGCCCGTATCGAGCTCCGGCAAATTTGGTACATGTAGGTTCCTCCTGACAAGGGGTAAATAATAAATATATCAGAAAATGCACAAAAACTAAAGAAAAACGTGGTCAATTAAATTAGTATTCAATGCCAGGGTTCCTTGTGGTGATTGCAGAATGTATCCTTTGTATTGGGACGCTCTGAATTTATATTTTCAGGCAAGAATATGTCCTGTTTATTGTTGGATTAAACTCGAAAATGTAGTTCATAGAAAATGTCGAGCTGCTTTTCCGAATCCATTGATTTGAAATATAGCTGCGTGCAATGTTTGAAACTCTTGTTAAAACGCATAGATTCACTCTAAAACAAAAATGGCAATAGATTCAAACATTTTCTCGGGTGCTGCCAATCCGGTCGCCTCGGGGAGAGGATGGGGGCCTTTTCGGCCCAATTTGCGGGCGGGCCCGTGAATCGTTGCTCGGCCCCTGGACGGATGATATTGGTAGAGTTAGACATGGGACATGGGACATGGGACATGGGACATGGGACAGTTCCATCGCCTCTCTTCGAACTGGGATAGGTATCTGTTTCGCCTCGGTTGGACAGAAGCTGCCTTCTGTACCGGCATCAGCTCTTACCCTCGGCCACTACCCCAAGGTCACCGTTGTCTGCTGCACAGCTCACCGCCCGTTAGATGCACATTACAATGAATTCTCAACTATCACCAAAACAATGGCTGGG
The DNA here is from genome assembly GCA_921293005.1 of Nemoura dubitans. NCBI lineage: Eukaryota > Metazoa > Arthropoda > Insecta > Plecoptera > Nemouridae > Nemoura > Nemoura dubitans. The sequence continues at coordinate 1,240,903 of OV121078.1, forward strand.
TTTGAACTAAATCTCATCGAGTTCAAACCGTGCTGAAACTAACCCCGTATTGCGACATCGTGAAATCTCACCCGAACGGAAGCGACATGTTAATCGGCACTTCCGCTCCGATAATTAGGGGAAAAATCCGTTCTGCATCTCATTTCGAGTCGCGCTTTGGTGGCTGCTCGTCACCCGTGCATTTCAGAGCATCGATTATTTCACCGAGGAGGTTTCGACGTGCAAAGACACTTTGCAAATCTGCCAACATCGGCCACGTTTCGTCTGTTGTTCATTTGTGCGCGATAGTGGTTTGAAATTAGGCGAGTGTAAATAATATAACAATAACTTTCGTGACAAACGTGACTTTTGCGAGAAATACGGAATCTATCCGACGAGATTAAAAAAAAACTATTTCTTCATCTCTCGCTGTGACACCAACAATAATATTGCCTGTGTCATCAGCGACTATTATGCCAACAATTCATTCAAATCGTGTTAACGACTCGTGTAAAATGTCTTCATAGTTGGCTGCAATAACACCAACAATAACACCAACAATAACACCAACAATACCACCAACAATACCACCAACAATACCACCAACAATACCACCAACAATACCACCAACAATACCACCAACAATACCACCAACAATACCACCAACAATACCACCAACAATACCACCAACAATACCACCAACAATACCACCGTCAGCAATATCGTTATAATATATTGAGATCATCAAAGTTATTCGTTAAATTTACTATAGCACATCATGCATCACTGACACAGATTATGAGATCTTTTGCTTGAGATCCTTTTGTTAATCAAATTTGAAATGTTTATAGGTTCGGCCAGCATGTAGCTAAAACGTAATCAAACCAATTAAAGTAATCCCCGTTTTGAAGCCAATTAATTTGGAAAAGCGTTAACATCACATGATAAGCGGCCCTCGGTCTGATTAGCACTCGAGACGATAAAATAGGTTTTAATTAGTCGTGGCGCCAATTCCGATTGGCCGATCGACGAAAGGACAATGGCCAAGTATTCGACCTTCTCCACCAAGCCGTCCAAGTCGCCATCGGGTGTTCTGCGCTGGTGTTGCTGCTGTTTCTACCCGAAGGAAGACACAGTCGACTTTGGCACCGACACGGGGATGATGAAACCGTTCCCCCTGAACGCCCCGCCCAAGCCGCTCTTCACGATCCCCGTGCTGCGGGTCGAAACGTACCGGGAACTCAATACCGACCATTACCTAGGTGAGAACGATTTCGAAATGAGACCCGTGACGACGAGGCTGGCGGATTTTCGATCTAAAATACACGAGGTAGCGAAAGTCGAACCGAACGTCGTCCGCCACGTCGTTGTCAGACGTCCCGATTCGTCGTCGAGCGAGGAGTCCGTTTGCGACGTGGACCCGGAGGTTTTGACGCGGCTGGACCCGGTGGAGATGTCTAGGAAGCCGGCGCCGATCGTTATGGCCAGGAAGGATTCGTTGTCGAGTTCCCCTCTGTTTGCGATCACAGAGGTCGACGGAGAGGCCGGCGTCGGTCCCGTGACGTTGCCGACGCCGACGATTAGGGTAGACGACGTGGACTTGGACGCCGAGTTTGGCGGTGTTCCGACGCCGACGATTAGGGTAGACGACTTCGGGATGAGCGGGCGAGATGAGCGGGAACGATGTTTGATAGGTGAGGCCATCGCTCGCTGTAGGGACACTCTTTCGAAACCGCCCTTTGAATTTCGCACTTTGCTGAAATGTTTGAAAGTGCAGCTCAGTGCCACACAATGACAGTCGTCTCAAACAAGTTTGGGAAAATTTTGAAAAAGACTGGTTTGCTGAATTTTTCCTAACTTGATCAGTTTCTGGTATGTGCTCGGATATGTGAAGGGAAGAGAAAATAATTTGTGGCCCAAGATTTTATAGAAACTTACACACATCTGACTATTTTCCGGTGACAATTTACATTCTATTGACTTATTAACCTCGTTTATATTTCCCTTCCTAGCACATTCCAGAAATTTGGGAAATTTGGGGAAAACACCACGTTTTGCTTAGTTTTTGTATTTTTCACAGTTTTCCCACTTCTGATATGTGCTCATGTGTGTGATTTGAAGGGGAAGGGAACGGAGGATATGGCTCAAAATTTAATGGAACGTATATTTTATTGTAACTGGAAACTATAGTCGCAGTTAGGATGTAAAAAGATCACCTGCATTAATAAAACTTTGCTCTGCTCCTAATTTTCAAAAACAAACCTAATCAAATTCTAATAGAAAAAATAGTCCTAAAACTGAACCAGTAACCTGAAAATAAAAAGCCGTGAAGCGTCAACCTACGGTTGGTCGACCGAGAGAACCTCGCTAACGAGTCCCCGCTTTCGTTGCAGAGGAGAAGGTCATCTCCGAGGAGTCGACGTCGACGCCGACGACGCCTTCCCGACATCTGCACGGCGATGTCGAGGAAGACATCGATCGGCTCGTGGCCATCCACCAGCAGCGCGCCAGTCTGTCCTCGCTCGGGGTAAGGAACACAGCCGAAGCGCTACACTTCGATTTATTTAAGAAGATACCATTCCACTGGGAGCGCTAGTAGTCATTGTAGCACCAACCGACACGACAAGGCTGAAATCCTGTCATCATCTTTTTACCGCCTAATACTACCAAAGCTTATGTTTTTATCTCAAAACTACCTATCTGTTAGTTGATATTTTTACTCATAATTTTATGTAATAGATTCATGTTGACATTTTTTTATTTGTAACCGAATCAGTGTTTTGTTTTCCCACCATTAAATTTTGAATTCATGAGTTGGTAGTACAAACGGGGGCAGTCCCTGCTGTGGCATCTTCTCTCACGGGCTGGACTGTAGCATGAGTTGGTAGTACAAAAGGGGGCAGTCCCTGCTGTGGCATCTTCTCTCACGGGCTGGACTGTAGCATGAGTTGGTAGTACAAAAGGGGACAGTCCCAGCTGTGGCATCTTCTCTCACGGGCTGGACTGTAGCATGAGTTGGTAGTACAAAAGGGGACAGTCCCAGCTGTGGCATCTTCTCTCACGGGCTGGACTGTAGCATGAGTTGGTAGTACAAAAGGGGGCAGTCCCTGCTGTGGCATCTTCTCTCACGGGCTGGACTGTAGCATGAGTTGGTAGTACAAAAGGGGGCAGTCCCTGCTGTGGCATCTTCTCTCACGGGCTGGACTGTAGCATGAGTTGGTAGTACAAAAGGGGGCAGTCCCTGCTGTGGCATCTTCTCTCTCGGGCTGGACTGTAGCATGAGTTGGTAGTACAAAAGGGGACAGTCCCAGCTGTTGCATCTTCTCTCACGGGCTGGACTGTAGCATATGAGTTGGTAGTACAAAAGGGGGCAGTCCTTGCTGTGGCATCTTCTCTCACGGACTGGACTGTAGCATGAGTTGGTAGTACAAAAGGGGGCAGTCCTTGCTGTGGCATCTTCTATGACAGACTGGACTGTAGCATGAGTTGGTAGTACAAAAGGGGACAGTCCCTGCCGTGACATCTTCTCTCACGGGCTGGACTGTAGCATGAGTTGGTAGTACAAAAGGGGGCAGTCCCTGCTGTGGCATCTTCTCTCACGGGCTGGACTGTAGCATGAGTTGGTAGTACAAAAGGGGAAAGTCCCTGCTGTGGCATCTTCTCTCACGGGCTGGACTGTAGCATGAGTTGGTAGTACAAAAGGGGGCAGTCCCAGCTGTGGCATCTTCTCTCACGGGCTGGACTGTAGCATGAGTTGGTAGTAAAAAAGGGGACAGTCCCAGCTGTGGCATCTTCTCTCACGGGCTGGACTGTAGCATGAGTTGGTAGTACAAAAGGGGACAGTCCCAGCTGTGGCATCGTCTCTCACGAGCTGGACTGTAGCATGAGTTGGTAGTACAAAAGGGGGCAGTCCCTGCTGTGGCATCTTCTCTCACGGGCTGGACTGTAGCATGAGTTGGTAGTACAAAAGGGGACAGTCCCAGCTGTGGCATCTTCTCTCACGGGCTGGACTGTAGCATAAGTTGGTAGTACAAAAGGGGGCAGTCCCTGCTGTGGCATCTTCTCTCACGGGCTGGACTGTAGCATGAGTTGGTAGTACAAAAGGGGCAGTCCCAGCTGTGGCATCTTCTCTCACGGGCTGGACTGTAGCATGAGTTGGTAGTACAAAAGGGGGCAGTCCTTGCTGTGGCATCTTCTATGACAGACTGGACTGTAGCATGAGTTGGTAGTACAAAAGGGGACAGTCCCTGCCGTGACATCTTCTCTCACGGACTGGACTGTAGCATGAGTTGGTAGTACAAAAGGGGGCAGTCCCTGCTGTGGCATCTTCTCTCACGGGCTGGACTGTAGCATGAGTTGGTAGTGCAAAAGGGGGCAGTCCCTGCTGTGGCATCTTCTCTCACGGGCTGGACTGTAGCATGAGTTGGTAGTACAAAAGGGGGCAGTCCCTGCTGTGGCATCTTCTCTCACGGGCTGGACTGTAGCCTGAGTTGGTAGTGCAAAAGGGGGCAGTCCCTGCTGTGGCATCTTCTCTCACGGGCTGGACTGTAGCATGAGTTGGTAGTACAAAAGGGGGCAGTCCCTGCTGTGGCATCTTCTCTCACGGGCTGGACTGTAGCATGAGTTGGTAGTACAAAAGGGGACAGTCCCAGCTGTGGCATCTTCTCTCACGGGCTGGACTGTAGCATAAGTTGGTAGTACAAAAGGGGACAGTCCCAGCTGTGGCATCTTCTCTCACGGGCTGGACTGTAGCATAAGTTGGTAGTACAAAAGGGGCAGTCCCTGCTGTGGCATCTTCTCTCACGGTCTGGACTGTAGTGTTGCGTGCACTTCATAGCGTTCACGGCAGATAGAATCGGCTTGCGCCTTTTGTATGGCAATTATTAGTAAAGGATGGATTCGACCCAGAGCTGGAAACACAAGTGATGAACACATGTTAACAGAGAACTATAGAGCAGCCCGACCAAGTAGATTGCAAGACAGCCTTCTGAGTTGCAACGCGGACATTCGTTGACCACTCTACATTGGATCAGATTAGTTAGTATAAAATGACGATCACAAATAATAGCTTTTTTCAAAAAATTAAATATTTATTTTGAAAAAAAATTTTTATCGAGGTTGCCTTTCATTGTGATTTTGGATGGTTTTTAAAATGTAGGTTGGTAAAAATTCATTTTTTGGATTATTATTGGACTTTGACAGGATCATTAGAATTTAGAAAGCCTCGATTAAAAAACAACTATTGCTTCTTTTGTTCACGTTTTTAACATAAGTCCAGCTACCACCCTTTATAAAGTAACTATAGTATATGTTACGAAACGTCGGGAAACCAGTGAGACTTTTCATTTAGCATTGAAATCCCCGTGTGAAATGGTCGTGTTTGTGTCCCCCGCAGCCCCGCAGCGACTCGATGGCCAGCGTCTACTCGGGCGCCGGTGAGAGTCGCTACGGCACGGTGGCCGTTCGCGGCGAGGTGGAGTTCTCGCTGTCGTACAACTACAAGTCGAGCGCGCTCGAGATCTCCGTCAGGCAGTGCCGCGACCTGGCCGCCGTCGACGCCAAGCGCAATCGCTCCGATCCGTGAGTGGCTCGCCGGAAGTCGTTCGAGTCGGCCACTTTCTGCGGATCTCGTACAGTCGTGTTTGCCTAAGATTACCACGGCCAGGGGTGCGATTGTGTAACTTTATTTCGTTCGATTTGGCTCGAAATCACTCGATTTCAAATCACTGACCCCCGTGTTAAACCATAGGCAGTGATATTGAAAACGAATGGTTTTGAAACCACAAAGTTACACAATCGCCCCTCTGGTGGACTAAGTTTACTAAGTAAAGTATCATTCGACTCTTTTACCATATGTAAAGAGTAAATTGGTTAATAATTGTAATGATAAATACCTTTTTTAATGGTAATGGCAAAAGCTTTTTGTTTGATTTTATGGTATGGTACTCTATGATAAGAGATCCCCAAAAAGAGCCAAACTCAAATTAATTCTAGTGTATCATAGAGTTCCGTACCAAATAGCCAAAAGATTGAGTGTCTATCACCATTAAAAATATTATATATTATTACCATTATTTACCATTTTACTCGATTTACAAATGGTAAAGAGTTAAATGAAGTTGACTTCAAAGTCCACCAGGCTGTGGTAAAGTAAGGCTAACACGTCTGTAGTTTTAGTGTGGTTTTTACACTGTTTTGTTGTAGACATAGGAATGAGAGAATGAGGGATCCTTTGTGCAAATAGCTAAGAAATGGCAAAAAGACCAATGGCACAAAACATAACTGCACAATTGGGTTATGGAAATATGCGTACATTTGAACTTGATAGTGTGTGTAAACTCCAGAAGATAACTTGGAAACTTGACTACATAAATGCTGCAACCTGATTACCTGATTTATCAAGTGGAGCCAGAGCCTTTTGGGATGACATCTGAAAGTATATGTTAGGTCACAATATTAACATTTTCTGGATCAGGTACATGAGATATACTATATAATTAGTACAATTGAAGCCAGTGCAACAGCTTCACTTCGGTCCTTGAATTTATTTACTTCTGTCACTTTTCTGTGACTGGGAGATGAATCCCCACTGTTCAAGTTGTTCCCTAGAGACGGTGAAAAGCGGTAGTGTGTCCATTGTCCTGTACCTACGCTGTGCAAACTAACGAGCGACCGTTATTTCTCAGCTACGTGAAGGTCTACTTACTGCCGGACAAGTCAAAGAGCGGAAAGCGCAAGACCAAAGTGAAGAAGCACACTCTCAACCCTATCTTCGATGAAACGCTCAAGGTTAGAGTCTGCTAGTAAATCGACAACTTAATAACTGGCTGCATGTTTTCATCATTTTAATTTGTAAATATATATTTTTTTGTGTGCAGAGACAAGGAAACTATCCCAATTTCAGTTCTAGCAAAGGAGGAATTTTAAAATGTGTCTGATAAATTAGGCTAATGTTGACTATTAAAAAATGTGCAATGTTCTCGGATATATCTATTAAGAATTGCATAATGTCGTGGCTTATGTTCAACATCAAACCATTCAAATTCAATGTTCGAATCTGACTTGGTACGGATTCAATGAGTTTAATCAAGAAGCCATTGTAGGTATTCATCTGAATGCCACATGGCTAGCTATCCAATTGGATCTGCCTTGTACATAGACATAGGTATACAGAGATGTATGAATTCCCGACATTCAAAATTTGCCAATTCCTGGATACAATCCCCAAAACCGTAATTTTGCTAAAATTTTTACTTTATATTACGTGCCAGGCAAACCGATATACCTAACTTTTTTTTTTATTGGCAAAGTATATTTTATAATATAGAAATGGCAAAAAAATCATTTTTGCAGTTCGTAGAAACAGGTTACATGCAAATGTAGCACACTAAAGGATTGATTTGTGTTTTCCGGACTCCAGCTGTTAGCCATCAGCTCTTACGGCCATTATGCTGGAATTAATTAAATATAAACTCTCTGTTTCGGTAATATCCCCAGGAATATTCAGCCGTGAATGGAAGTGCTTAGGCTTTCAGAGCCACGGGATGACGTGGTCCATGTCTCAATCTGAAGATGGCAGAGCGACCTTTCCCAAAACGTCTGGATTAACAGGTCCTTTTCAGGCCGGCAATCCTTTCCGTAAAGAGCTCAGTCGTGAATATTCGTAATATTCAATTCAATCCGAGTTTATTTGTTGACAACTTTGGAGTATATTTGGTACACTGTCCGGTGGTTGCTGGAACCGGTTAGCCACAGTCTAGAAGTTACAGTTTTAATTACAATTTTAGAATAATGTTATGGAAATGGCTTATTTTGCCTTCCATTAGGGCATCCGTCTCCACCTTTGGTAGGTCGTTCCGAGCGCGCACGGCTCGTCCCAGAAGCGAGTGTCGCCCCCCTGCCCTACGATACGGGATACCTCTTGACGAAAAGTCGTTTGCCGTGATCTTTCCTTCCAATAAACTTCGGGGGGATGTATCCGCTTCTTTAGATCTTGCCGAGGCGGTTGCTCGGTTAGTGCATTGAAGAGACATCGGAGACTAACTTAGGAGCGCCGAGTCTCTACCAAGTCCCATTTCAGATCCTTGATGACCTGACGTATGCTCACTGCTGGCTGTTTCTTCTTCTTGTCCCGTCTGCGGTGACAATTCAGTGATAATTCGCGGGCTTCCGGCACGAGCTGTGCACAAGTGCGTTGACCGATTCTCCCGTTGTTGCGTTCCAGTTCTCGGTGGGCCTCGACGAGCTGGAGTCGCGCACGCTCTGGCTCACCGTGTGGCACTCGGACATGTTCGGCCGCAACGACTTCCTCGGCGAGGTCATGATGTCCATGCAGGACAAGGTCTTCGACGACCCCTCGCCGCGGTTCTACCACCTCAACGAACGGGTCAGTGCCATGCTCGGCTTGGTATACGGAGGATTTGCGATGCGGCCCGTTGGTCTCTAGTGGTTTTGCGGTTTGTTGTGAAGGAATAATATAATTTTTAACTGTGCTGCACTTCGCGTTGAGAAGGAGAGTGGATTTGCATCTTGCTCGAGGACCCACTGCTGCTAGACACGAGCAAGGAGTACCAAAACTGCCCACAAGGCCTTTTGTCCGGCTCAAGACATGGCTTGTGAGTTTTGACACTCTTAGCTCGTGTCTAGCAGCAGTGGGTCCTCGAGGAAGATGCAAATCCACTCTCCTTCTTGACGAGAAATGGAGTTTACATTTAGGAATTTCAAAAAACCTAACTAAAATGCAATTTTCTTTCCGATTCTTTGGTTTACTCTGCCACGCAAGTGGAGCTTGAGAAAGAACAGTATCAGTGTACAGTCTCTTAAGGTGCAGAGACTTTGGGATAACGGACCTGACAAATCATTCTGCAACGACCAGGTGGTGATAGATTTTTAAAAACAAGGTCTGTTATTTGTGGCTTCACGGAGCTTCTTGGTCAAGCTTGCTCATTGGCTGGTTTAAAAGGAATAAGTGGGTAAACTTGGAGCTCTAGAAGAGAAAACAATTTCTGTTTCTAAATTCGCTATGTTTGAATTCGATAAGATTGTGATTTCTGGGGCCTTTGGGCGGAGTTTTGGAGATTTGTGCTAGTGAAAACGCCTCTCTTAAATTTATTGAGGTTTTTTATGAGGGAAATGCGATGTGGCTTTCGCTAAATTGACCAAAACATTTTTTTTCTTCAATATAATTGTCAACCATCTGGGTTATTATTATTTTTTGTCACCATTGTCCTTTCCCACACACAATCATTGATCATGTGGGTTTTTATTTATTCTTTATTGTTTTTTTGTTTTTTTGGAAAACCTGCCCATGTGTTTATCTAAGAGTAAATAAATAAACCAAATCATGCTGGGCTGGATTCACGTAAGATTTCGCGCAGCCAATGCCACCCCTGGCCTGTACGCCCCCGAGCCTGTACGCCCCCGTGCCTGTACGCCCCCGTGCCTGTACGCCCCCGTGCCTGTACGCCCCCGTGCCTGTACGCCCCCGTGCCTGTACGCCCCCGTGCCTGTACGCCCCCGTGCTTGTACGCCCCCGTGCCTGTACGCCCCCGTGCCTGTACGCCCCCGTGCCTGTACGCCCCCGTGCTTGTACGCCCCCGTGCCTGTACGCCCCCGTGCTTGTACGCCCCCGTGCCTGTACGCCCCCGTGCCTGTACGCCCCCGTGCCTGTACGCCCCCGTGCCTGTACGCCCCCGTGCCTGTACGCCCCCGTGGCTGTACGCCCCCGTGCCTGTACGCCCCCGTGCCTGTACGCCCCCGTGCCTGTACGCCCCCGTGCCTGTACGCCCCCGTGCCTGTACGCCCCCGTGCCTGTACGCCCCCGTGCTTGTACGCCCCCGTGCCTGTACGCCCCCGTGCCTGTACGCCCCCGTGCCTGTACGCCCCCGTGCTTGTACGCCCCCGTGCCTGTACGCCCCCGTGCCTGTACGCCCCCGTGCCTGTACGCCCCCGTGCCTGTACGCCCCCGTGCCTGTACGCCCCCGTGCCTGTACGCCCCCGTGCCTGTACGCCCCCGTGCTTGTACGCCCCCGTGCCTGTACGCCCCCGTGCCTGTACGCCCCCGTGGCTGCTCCGCGTTGCCTGTCCGAGACCGAGCACGTGTTTGCGCCCGCAGACGGAGCCGTTCGACGACCTGGCCGCGTACAAGGGCGACCTGATCCTTGCGCTCAAGTTCGTGCCGCCCGACGTGACGGCCGTCAAGAAGGGCAAGCGGTCGCGCGGAGCGCTGCACGTTCTCGTCAAGGAGGCCAAGAACTTGACGGCCGTCAAGGCCGTTGGCACCTCGGACCCGTTCTGCAAATGGTGAGCGAGACGGAGAGAGATCGGCACTGCGACTGTGTAACTGTGTGATTTCAAAACGATTCGTTTTCAATATCACTGCCTATGGTTTAACACGGGGGGCAGTGATTTGAAATCGAGTGATTTCGAGCCAAATCGAACGAAATAAAGTTACGAAATCGCAGTGCTGCACTGCGATTTCGTAGCTCTGACTTTGCCGTTTTCGGTTCCAAAGTTAAAATATTAACACGGAAAACAATAGGGATTTTAGCCATCAGAACCGATAACTGCACGACGTAAAAGTTACAAAATCGCTCGGCTGGTGGCGCGGACGCCTCACTATTTATTTTATAATAATAATAATAATAATGTGTTTTTATCCAAGGAACAGAACCAAGTAGCAATGTTGTACATTGTTTGTACATAGCGATTTTGTAACTTTTACGTCATTCCGTTTTCGGTTCTGATGGGGATAAAATCCCTGTTGTTGCCCGTGTTCATTGTTTCACTTTGTAACTTTTACGTCATTCCGTTTTCGGTTCTGATGGGGATAAAATCCCTGTTGTTGCCCGTGTTCATTGTTTCACTTTGTAACTTTTACGTCATTCCGTTTTCGGTTCTGATGGGGATAAAATCCCTGTTGTTGCCCGTGTTCATTGTTTCACTTTGTAACTTTTACGTCATTCCGTTTTCGGTTCTGATGGGGATAAAATCCCCGTTGTTGGCCGTGCTCATTGTTTCACTTTGTAACCGAGAACGGCAATGTCAGAGTTACGAAATCGCAGTGCAGCTGGCGTGGACGTCAGACTATTTAGTTTGTTAATTAGGTTTGTTTCATTTGTTGATTACGGGTGAATTGGGTTGTGTATTTACAAGGCGTGTCACGTTCGAGAATCCGTCGATACTATTATAAAATAAATAATTTAACAGGCAAGACATAGATACAATTACCTACACCTAAACCAGGAAGAATGGTTAAAATACTTATGCCATTTTGAACTATTGTTAACAATGGAATTGTTTTATGAAGTTTTTATGAATTTTTAAATATTTATATGGATCTAAGAGAGGAAAACACTTCAAATCTAATGAAATTGGCAATGAGTACCTTGAAGCAATTGTATTTTGGATTTTGGATTTGATATTTTGATTACATAGAGTATGCCAAATAGTCTGTAATGTATTGCTAACTTTGAAGATCTCCCATTCTTCGAAATAATGTAGATACGTTGATGGGAGATGGGCTAGAGAAGGATAGGTAGAGTTGGGAAGAAGTAAAGAAGCGAAATGTGGCAGCTTTTGGCAAGCTGTGTAGAGATGGTGTGCCTTTGTCGATAAGCCAAGCCTTCGACGATTAAGTTAAGTACGTACTGCTCCAAGTTTACGTGTCGAATGCAGATATTGATTGACCCGTATCTAAAAGTAGGTTTACTCTTAGCATCACAACTTTATTCATACGTGACATAGAGGGCAATGGTGCCTAGTGTAGAGTCAAAGTGTTGTCCGCAAAAAGTTTGCAGAGAAAAAAGTTCAACACGGTTGAAGTTTGAAAATTCGATGGACTAGTTCGCGTTGGAAGTTTGCGTGGCCACGTACAGGCTGAATTCGGCGCAAATTTCCTCTGCGAATTAATTTGCGGATCACTTAAGAGGGAAGTAAACGGTTGTCGTTTTGGTCGATTTTCGCATAAATTTCACATACATAGGGAACGTCTCCTGGCTACAAATTATTTACAAAAATTTTGAAAAAAAATACACATGTTGTGAAAGAGCTGCTGAATGGCGGATACTATTTTTTTTCGTCGTTTTTTTTAAACTTGCAGCTGTGGGAATTTTCTAAAAGTGCCATTTTAGGCCATTTTAGGCACTTTTAGAAAATTCCCCCAGCTGCTAGTTTAAAAAAAACGACGAAAAAAAATAGTATCCGCCATTCAGCAGCTCTTTCACAACACGTGTATTTTTTTTCAAAATTTTTGTAAATAATTTGTAGCCAGGAGACGTTCCCTATGAATGTGAAATTTATGCGAAAATCGACCAAAACGACAACCGTTTACTTCTCTCTTAACGCACCTTAACTTTACCACAACCTGCTGGACTTTGAAGTAAAGTATCATTTGACTCTTTACCATTTGTAAAGAGTAATATGGTAAATAATGGTAATAGTAGAGCCACGGTATGATGGTATTAGAGCCACGGTATGATGGTATTAGTGGTTTTTCGGTGATTGCTCTTTAGGGAATGGATTGCGGTCCTGAAAACGACCTGTTAATTTTAATTATTTTATTTTTTATATAAGTGCTAGGAGCCCAATGTTGAATGTACATGCTCAACAGAACGTACAGACTATAAACCAAATCTAAATCATTTTATAGTTTATGGTAATCCCACGTTTCGGCAGAGTTCGCTCTGCCATCAATGCCATCTGCCATCAATGATAAAAACTTAATCATTCGTCTCTGCCGTGTGATACTGTATGATATGCGATCCCCGAAACGCGGCAAACTCGGACCGATGCCAGCGTATTGGCTAAACCTCGCCGTCTCGTTGCAGCTACCTGTTGCCCGACAAGGGCCGCGCGTCGAAGCAGAAGACGCCGGTGGCCCGTCGCACGTGCAGTCCGGTGTGGAACTACACGTTTGTCTACGAGGACGTCTCGCTGCAGGAGCTGTCCGAACGCTGCCTGGAGCTGACCGCGTGGGACCACGACCGGCTGGCCAGCAACGAGTTCCTCGGCGGACTGCGCTTCTCCCTCGGCACCGGTGAGGACGCCGGACAAAAGGCCGTGTTAGCGATTTGTTCGAAATGGACGAAATTGTTCGAATATTCGAAGTGGACGAATTATTCGACGAATTATTTGTATTCGAATCTCGAATTGTGATTTTTATAATATTCGAATTCGTATTTGAAATCGAAATTTTATTCTTCGAAAAACGAATAATTCGAAAAATTCGAATGGTTTGAATATTTGGTACCACTGATAAGCACTTTGCTGCAAAAATTCACATTAAAGGGAAATTATTCGAACTTTTGGCGAATTATTCGAGCCAAACGAATTATTCGATTCGCTTCGAAATTCGACTTTTTAAAAATCTTTTTATTCGATATTCGATTCGACTTCGAATGATGATTTTTTAAATATTCGATATTCGATTCGAACCAAGAAAACCACTATTCGCACACCCCTAATGTCAGGTCATGTCAGGTATCATAGCAGTGGGTCCTGGAGGAAGATGCTAATTCACTCTCCTTCTTAACGTGAAATGGAGTTTAGTGTTAAAAGGAAGCTTTCAAACGGTGTTCTAGTTCATGTTGTCTTTGTCGGTCGAGTCTTGAAGGTGTAATAGCATAAATTATATTTCAAAATATCGGGAAATTTGTGGTACTTTCATTTAGCATTCAAACCCCAGTTTGCGATAGCTGTTTTCAGCTCGAACTCGATACCAGCATGGACCCGCTGTTTGTATGCGTACTAACGTTTCACGGATTGAACATTGAATAGAATTAGGTACCTAATTGTATTCTGATCTTGGATATTGCTGGAGCTTTTTACATCCGGCAATTGGCTGTGCTTTTAACATTTGAAAGTTGAGCACATACCCAAGTACGGTCAATGATGACAATGATGGCAATGATGACAATGCTGCATCTTCATCTTTACTCACGTTGACATTTTCCAATATTCGTTCTGTATCGTGATTTTTTAGCATGTTAGCCCTGGCTAGATTGTGGTTTTTGTGAGTATAACGCGGAGCCTATTTATATTAGTAAGTATCTTCGGTATAACGTTATACTTATAGCTGTTGAAAATCTATTGAATTCATAAATCAATCCTCAGAATTTCAAAGTGCAGTGTGTATTGCGAATCCGTCTCGTTCTCGGCCTCTCAGAGCGTTTCGGGCTCCGACGGGCCCAGCCCTGAGGGCTCCAAAGCGCAGTGTGTATTGCGAATCCGTCTCGTTCTCGGCCTCTCAGAGCGTTTCGGGCTCCGACGGGCCCAGCCCTGAGGGCTCCAAAGCGCAGTGTGTATTGCGAATCCGTCTCGTTCTCGGCCTCTCAGAGCGTTTCGGACTCCGACGGGCCCAGCCCTGAGGGCTCCAATGCGCAGTGTGTATTGCGAATCCGTCTCGTTCTCGGCCTCTCAGAGCGTTTCGGACTCCGACGGGCCCAGCCCTGAGGGCTCCAAAGCGCAGTGTGTATTGCGAATCCGTCTCGTTCTCGGCCTCTCAGAGCGTTTCGGGCTCCGACGGGCCCAGCCCTGAGGGCTCCAAAGCGCAGTGTGTATTGCGAATCCGTCTCGTTCTCGGCCTCTCAGAGCGTTTCGGACTCCGACGGGCCCAGCCCTGAGGGCTCCAAAGCGCAGTGTGTATTGCGAATCCGTCTCGTTCTCGGCCTCTCGGAGCGTTTCGGGCTCCGACGGGCCCAGCCCTGAGGGCTCCAAAGCGCAGTGTGTATTGCGAATCCGTCTCGTTCTCGGCCTCTCAGAACGTTTCGGGCTTCGACGGGCCCAGCCCTGAGGGCTCCTGTGAGGTAGTGTGTACTGGCCCAGCCCTGAGGGCTCCAAAGCGTGGAAAAGCGTAACGAGTACTGGCAATTATGCGGGTATTTTGTACCGTTGGACTGGAAGGGGCTCTGGTTGACCCTGTTCTGTCCTGGCAGGCAAGCACCATGGCAAGACCGTGGACTGGAAGGGGCTCTGGTTGACCCTGTTCTGTCCTGGCAGGCAAGCACCATGGCAAGACCGTGGACTGGAAGGGGCTCTGGTTGACCCTGTTCTGTCCTGGCAGGCAAGCACCATGGCAAGACCGTGGACTGGAAGGGGCTCTGGTTGACCCTGTTCTGTCCTGGCAGGCAAGCACCACTGCAAGATCGTGGACTGGAAGGGGCTCTGGTTGACCCTGTTCTGTCCTGGCAGGCAAGCACCACTGCAAGACCGTGGACTGGAAGGGGCTCTGGTTGACCCTGTTCTGTCCTGGCAGGCAAGACCGTGGACTGGAAGGGGCTCTGGTTGACCCTGTTCTGTCCTGGCAGGCAAGCACCACTGCAAGACCGTGGACTGGAAGGGGCTCTGGTTGACCCTGTTCTGTCCTGGCAGGCAAGACCGTGGACTGGAAGGGGCTCTGGTTGACCCTGTTCTGTCCTGGCAGGCAAGCACCACTGCAAGACCGTGGACTGGAAGGGGCTCTGGTTGACCCTGTTCTGTCCTGGCAGGCAAGACCGTGGACTGGAAGGGGCTCTGGTTGACCCTGTTCTGTCCTGGCAGGCAAGCACCACGGCAAGACCGTGGACTGGAAGGGGCTCTGGTTGACCCTGTTCTGTCCTGGCAGGCAAGCACCACTGCAAGACCGTGGACTGGAAGGGGCTCTGGTTGACCCTGTTCTGTCCTGGCAGGCAAGACCGTGGACTGGAAGGGGCTCTGGTTGACCCTGTTCTGTCCTGGCAGGCAAGCACCACGGCAAGACCGTGGACTGGATGGATGCCGGCGGCAAGGAGCTGCAGCTGTGGCAGAGCATGTTGCAGCGGCCCAACTTCTGGGTGGAAGGCAGTCTGGCTCTGCGGCCCTCGCTCGAACAGCGTTCGTCCTTCTAGCGGTAAGTAAGTCTTTGAGCGGCGGCGGCTCGGGTTCTCACCGACCGGGAGACCGATTATGTAACTTTGTGATTTCAAAACGATTCGCTTTCAATGTCACTGCCTATGGTTTAACAAGGGGGCAGCGATTTGAAATCGAGTGATTTCGAGACAAATCGAATGATAAAAAGTTACGTGATCGGCACCCTGCACTCCAAATTTTGCGGCCCGTCTTAACGTTTATTTATTTAATATGCATGTGGACAAAATTTTGCTTAGTATGGAGTCGTCAGTGTTTAATATATGAACGAATATTAAATATAATAATAATACATGTACATTAGTAATAAAAAGTTAATGACCTTATTTGCTTACCTATTTTGTATTTGGTTTTCAGACAAGTACCAATAAATAATCATCTACAATAGGCAATAGGCTATTATATCGGATCATATAGACTAGAAAAGATGAACTCTAGAAGCTAACATAGATAATAACTAAGTAGTAATTAATTACAAAGAGGCTATAGCAAATAGGAAATCAGATAATTGATGAGCGTAGCGAGCGAAGCGAAATCATCAATTTCACTACTGCTAAAAAAAACACTTGGTGTGTGTTTTTTTTTTTTTTTTTTTTTGTATGTGTGTTTGCGCGCGCTCTACAGGCCAAACGCCTGCTTCGAGTGGGATGAAATTTTCAGGGTGTCTACTTTTGTTCTCAACTTAGACCCCCTGCGTTTTTCAAGAAAATCCTCCACACCCTTCACTTTCAAAGCAGATAAAAGAGCAAAATTCGACAATTGGGCATGTTTGGAGAAGTACGGAAATTTATTTTAAAGTGCGTATTTTTTTCAAATGTTCCCAATTTCGATTTGCCTATAGAAACCATCAAAACCAAATCGAAACATCACACCAGATTTTTCCCAATAAAAACCAACCCAATAAAACCCAATAAAAACCCTTGGGCATGAGTTACATCTATGTATTAACATGCACAATGCTCAATGATCTCAAAATGAGCATATTTCCGCTACCCGACAGCTCAGACAGAAACAAAGAAAGGTCAGAATCGTTTACATTTTCAAGTGATCAGAATTTTTGAGAAAGCATTGGTCCGGCTTGCTGCTCCATGATTTGCAAAGCTTCTTGCCTTAATCATTTTTGCGCTATATACAAACCGCTACGCTCATCTTCAACGCAACACAAATTGCGTTTGCCCTAGTAATAGAAATATAACGTTATTAGATAATAGGGATTGTTGATATTATTAGGGTTTAAAATTCCTCAAATGAGTAACATTCTCTGCATATTTATAATTGAATTCAGTTTGTTTTTAAATGTATTATTGTTTAAGTTTTTTGTTCATTGGGAAGCATGTTAAAGAGCTGAAGCCCAGTGGGTTTTGTTTGTTATTTATTTTGTTTTATTTTCGATTTCGATCAAGAAGCACGCACTGGTTAGTTTTGATTTGATGCAATTGTTACGAGGGATGATCAGTCAAGGGATGATCAGTCAAGGGATGATCAGTCAAGGGATGATCAGTCAAGGGATGATCAGTCAAGGGATGATCAGTCAAGGGATGATCAGTCAAGGGATGATCAGTCAAGGGATGATCAGTCAAGGGATGATCAGTCAAGGGATGATCAGTCAAGGGATGATCAGTCAAGGGATGATCAGTCAAGGGATGATCAGTCAAGGGATGATCAGTGAAGGGATGATCAGTCAAGTGATGATCAGTCAAGGGATGATCAGTCAAGGGATGATCAGTCAAGGGATGATCAGTCAAGGGATGATCAGCCAAGGGATGATCAGTCAAGGGATGATCAGTCAAGGGATGATCAGTCAAGGGATGATCAGTCAAGGGATGATCAGTCAAGGGATGATCAGTCAAGGGATGATCAGTCAAGGGATGATCAGTCAAGGGATGATCAGTCAAGGGATGATCAGTCAAGGGATGATCAGTCAAGGGATGATCAGTCAAGGGATGATCAGTCAAGGGATGATCAGTCAAGGGATGATCAGTCAAGGGATGATCAGTCAAGGGATGATCAGTCAAGGGATGATCAGTCAAGGGATGATCAGTCAAGGGATGATCAGTCAAGGGATGATCAGTCAAGGGATGATCAGTCAAGGGATGATCAGTCAAGGGATGATCAGTCAAGTGATGATCAGTCAAGGGATGATCAGTCAAGGGATGATCAGTCAAGGGATGATCAGTCAAGGGATGATCAGTCAAGGGATGATCAGTCAAGGGATGATCAGTCAAGGGATGCTCAGTCAAGGGATGATCAGTCAAGGGATGATCAGTCAAGGGATGATCAGTCAGGGGCGATGGAGACCAAGGATTTTCGTGGCTAGTAGATATGTCGGCGGGTACCCGGGTACTGGTCACGGGTAACCGGGTACAATTTTTGGTACCCGCCGACATCTCTAGTGGCTAGGGCATTCGCGACTGTGTTATTATCATGTCGTACTTTAGGGAGAATACGCTGATAATAACACATAATGCCATAATATTATAATATATTATAATTATTATATTATAATATATATTATATTATTATAATTATATTATAATGCTGGGGTTGTAGACCGGAGGAGGAAATTAATAAGTGTAGTTTAGGAAGATCGGGTCTTCTTGGCACGTGCACTTCTGTTTCGAAACTAATGAAGCTGGCGTTTTCACAGCTTCTTTGATAGATACTACGGCAAGACAGGTTAGTTTTCCAACGTTCATTTCATGCCGGCCATATCCGTATTTTCCGTGCTCCTATTTACGTGGGGTGCTTAGGACTGTCTCTCCGACCCCCTTCCCTCCTTAACGTGAGCTGTACTAAAGTTTTGGTCTGCTGTAATGTTTCAGGGTCCGGATTGGGATCGCCGGATTGGGATCGCCACAGATTCGCATTTGGATCGATGGAACCGGAAGAAGATGCGGCATCAAGTCCAGAACTCACCCGTTATATACTGTTTTTAACTCATTTTTATATCAGACAGAATATGATTGGGCATGTAATTTGTAATGTATCTTAAAATTTAAACTTTGTATTAAACTAGATCGTGCAATTCAATTATGATTTTGTTTTGCTGTTGTATTTGAAATTCATGCTTGCATTTTCCTTCCCCACCCTTTGACGGCAGCGCTAGAAGGTTTTTTAAGGGTAATTACATTAAGCGCATGCAGTGACATAATTAGGTACTAGATACTAATCAACTCGAAGGTTTGCGGAGTGCTCATCCCTGTAAGATAGACTGTCCCGCAGTGCAGCTACGTAGCATGGGTTGCCTTTGGTATACAGAGTGCGCATCCCTGTAAGATAGACTGTCCCGCAGTGCAGCTACGTAGCATGGGTTGCCTTTGGTATACAGAGTGCGCATCCCTGTAAGATAGACTGTCCCGCAGTGCAGCTACGTAGCATGGGTTGCCTATGGTATACAGAGTGCGCATCCCTGTAAGATAGACTGTCCCGCAGTGCAGCTACGTAGCATGGGTTGCCTATGGTTTGTTGAGAGAGCGATTTTTGGTGTATGGTCGGTGTGTGTAAATAAAGACTTCAAAACATGAACGGAAGTGAACTGAGCATTAACTTTCATACGGTTTGCTAATGAAAACGATATTTCTCTTCATTTTACGCATTGCTAATACCACAGATCTAATACGAAAAGTGATGTCGACACTCGGGGATATTTATTAATTATGTTACTTACGTGACTGCCTGCGTGTGAATGGATTTGGGGGACCATTTTGACCAGAATGTCTGGGCCGATGTCTTCACTGATTTGGAATGTAAACACGTGGTTTCGCCCAGGGGCCTTACCTAGCTCGGCCATTTGGAGCGGCTACCAAGCGGCTAATAAGCCGGGCTGGCGGTGTCATATAACCCGGACCTAGAGCGGCCATTTCAACAATGAGCAGTTTGTTGATTTCTTAGCACCACTAGCAACCAGTATTACGGTGGTGCTACGATGATAGCATTATCTAGAAGGCATACTGCTTTTTAAACGATCATCATTGTGCAGTGAGGTCAAATCAACCAATCTCCTGGCTTGTTACTAAAGTCAGAGTCGATGTGCCCCGGCTATATAACCCGGCCGTAATACTGCCGCTCTAGGTCGGGGTTACTGCTTGGTGCTACGGTGGTGTTAATTAGCCAGGGTAGATTGCTAGTAATCCCGGGACTACGAGTGGCCGTGCTAGGTCGGGGTTACTGCTTGGTGCTACGGTGGTGTTAATTAGCCAGGGTAGATTGCTAGTAATCCCGGGACTGCAAGTGGCCGAGCTAGGTCGGGGTTACTGCTTGGTGCTACGGTGGTGTTAATTAGCCAGGGTAGATTGCTAGTAATCCCGGGACTGCAAGTGGCCGAGCTAGGTCGGGGTTACTGCTTGGTGCTACGGTGGTGTTAATTAGCCACGGTAGATTGCTAGTAATCCCGGGACTGCAAGTGGCCGAGCTAGGTCGGGGTTACTGCTTGGTGCTACGGTGGTGTTAATTAGCCACGGTAGATTGCTAGTAATCCCGGGACTGCAAGTGGCCGAGCTAGGTCGGGGTTACTGCTTGGTGCTACGGTGGTGTTAATTAGCCAGGGTAGATTGCTAGTAATCCCGGGACTGCAAGTGGCCGAGCTAGGTCGGGGTTACTGCTTGGTGCTACGGTGGTGTTAATTAGCCAGGGTAGATTGCTAGTAATCCCGGGACTACGAGTGGCCGAGCTAGGTCGGGGTTACTGCTTGGTGCTACGGTGGTGTTAATTAGCCACGGTAGATTGCTAGTAATCCCGGGACTACGAGTGGCCAAGCTATAGGTAAGGCCACTGAATCGCAATGCAGAGCACGCCGCTTTGGCTGCCGGTTTGGGATGTCAATCTGGCGACGTGGGTTCGATCTCGAGTAGTACGTCTTGCGGTTTCTAATTTAGGTTTTGGGGAGACTTGATTTCTACTCTCTTCTATCTCTGCCTCTTTCTACTCCCTCCTTCGTCTTTTTCTTCCCCTTACTATTCCTTCTCTCCTTTATTAGACATTTCGAAAGACGAAAAACTGGTAATATCATAAAACACTCCTGTTCTATTTCCTTTATTTTCTTTCTTTATTATTATTCTTATTCTTATTTTCTTTTTCTCCAGCAGTGTATTTACATACTTTGTGTAAATAGATCTATCGTTTGGTATATTGATCTATCAACTAGGGATCTGTAAACTTAATCAACAGATGAGCCCAATTGGGCTTTGTGGGTTCTGTCTGTATTAACTATACCTACCTCACGTATTGGAAATAAAATGAATAAATTTAAAAATTTGCATGCACCGGTGATCTATGCAGCGTGAATGATGAGCGTAGCGAAACGAGCCGACCAGATTTTTTGACTTGAAGTTGTCTCAAAGATTTGACAGATATTAGAAATTTAGTCAACTTCGTGTATGCAAGTATTTGCATACCGCGGCCTTAAAAGTCCGCAGCTGAAAAATATATCCAACCCAATGAAAACCCTTGGGCATGAGTTACATCAATGTATTTACATGCACATTGCTCAATGACCTCAAAATGAGCATATTTCCGCTACCCGACAGCTCGGACAGAAACAAAGAGAGGTCAGAATCGTTTACACTTTCAAGTGATCAGAATTTTTGAGAAAGCACTGGTCCGGCTTGCTGCTCCTTGATTTCCATATAGGCTTTTTGCCTCAATATTTTTATGCGCTTTATACAAACCGCTACGCTCATCTTCAACACAACACAAAATGCGTTCGCGCAGCCCTAGTAAATATTAATACAATATGCCTGCGCAGGTTTTGGTTTTTGGTGTTATCATTTGCCTCGACCAAGACGTATTGTGTTAGCGTTGAACTTATTTCGGACAAAGATACACACGTCTTAGAAACATCATACACACGTCTTAGAAACATCATACACACGTCCTAGAAACATCATACACACGTCTTAGAAACATCATACACACGTCTTAGAAACATCATACACACGTCTTAGAAACATCATACACACGTCTTAGAAACATCATACACACGTCTTAGAAACATCATACACACGTCTTAGAAACATCATACACACGTCTTAGAAACATCATACACACGTCTTAGAAACATCATACACACGTCTTAGAAACATCATACACACGTCTTAGAAACATCATACACACGTCTTAGAAACATCATACACACGTCTTAGAAACATCATACACACGTCTTAGAAACATCATACACACGTCTTAGAAACATCATACACACGTCTTAGAAACATCATACACACGTCTTAGAAACATCATACACACGTCTTAGAAACATCATACACACGTCTTAGAAACATCATACACACGTCTTAGAAACATCATACACACGTCTTAGAAACATCATACACACGTCTTAGAAACATCATACACACGTCTTAGAAACATCATACACACGTCTTAGAAACATCATACACACGTCTTAGAAACATCATACACACGTCTTAGAAACATCATACACACGTCTTAGAAACATCATACACACGTCTTAGAAACATCATAAGAGACTTGCAATTGAAGGAAAGCAATTCAAATGTTTCGTTTGTTTTGTGGTCCAAATTTCAGTTATCTGGCGAAAGTAGTTTAGGCTCCTTACTTGAGATTGAATTTAACCCGTAAAATCAATGTACCTGCCTCTGAAACCGACACCACGGTCTATAATGTGACCTGACGGCCGAGCACTCGGCGCTCGAATCTTATCGCAAATAACGACGTAATCTGCAGCTTACTCACAATTGCTCGTAAAACTGAGAAGATTACAGCAGCCGAGATTGTTTTGAAAATTAGTGAATCATTCGCAGCCGTTTGCGCGTCTCCTATTCAATCTAGAGATGCGATTCAAGCTGACTTCTGATCAGTTTTCAGAGAGGAATCGATTGGTGTTATTGAGAAATTTGAATTCGTAAAAAAAACACTTTTATTATTTGAATTGAGATGTTTACTGTGAAAGAACTCAAAGAACTCGTAAAACTCTAATCTCTTGCTCATTGGACATTTCCATAACCCACAACAACTTGCATTTTTTTTTTATTATTTCATATGCGATATGAGAAACTAGCTTAACCGTTTCAGCAGGATTTAGTTTTCACGAAACTATTGAATTTGGCTAAAAGAAATAGGTATATTACTGTACGGGCCGAGTAACCCGTACGGGTCGCTGCCCGGAACCTCCCTTATCCCACCCAGCAAAGCGGGAGAATGTGTGCCCGAATAGCTCAGTTGGTAGAGCACCTGCCCGGCAAGCAGGAGGTCCCCTTATCCCACCCGGCAATGCGGGAGAATGTGTGCCCGGATAGCTCAGTTGGAAGAGCACCTGACCGGCAATCAGTAGGTCCCCCTATCCCACCCAGCAAAGCGGGAGAATGTGTGCCCGGATAGCTCAGATGGTAGAGCACCTGACCGGCAAGCAGGAGGTCCCGGATTCGTATCCCGGTTCGGGTGCACATTTTTCCAGCTTCGCCATCCTTCCATTTTGTATATGCAATGGTTATATTGTATTTCACTCGTTACCTACTATGTTTAATATGTCCCACACTCACTTTATTATCTGCAAAAACAGCTACGCTCATCTACAACGCGACCAAATTGCTTTGACGATTGTCTACGATTGCTCCGAGCTTGAAATTTTGGTGGTTTCAGTATACTGGTGTGCCTGGGCTCCAGTGGTGTAGTGCTGGAAATAAATGCTTATTTTCAAAATAAAATATGCCGTATGCCTGCGTGTATTCCCTGGACTACACCACTGCCTGGCTCTGTCAATGCAGCGGTCGCCAACCTTTTCGTGCACGTTGACCAATCATCGCGTAAAACACGTATGGCGGGAAATACGTTTGTCTACAAAGCGAATGGGAGCTCCCCCCCCCCCTCCCCCCCCAGCATCATGTGGGTCCGGGGCGTGTAGCCCCGGGAATACATCGATTTCGGGAATGCATTTGATGCATTTCTACGCGATTTCAAACTAGTTTCCCAAACAATTTTGCTAGTTTTCGCCTCCCGTTAGACTAGGTCCTGAGACATGGGAGAAGGACGGTGTGCGGCGGTGGTAGAGCCCACTGTGGAAGTACGGAATAGACTGGAACTAAAAGTCAAGCGAACCACTGCCCGCGAAAATTCAAATAAATACTGTTAATATTTTGTAACAGCTATTAAATTTAGAAAATTAAATTAATTATGCACCTATACACTGAAAGTTAAAAAGTTTATTTCCAAATTTATTTGCGGTCCACCAAACCTTTATCGCGGGGCACCAGTGGGCGACCTCTGCTCTGATGTACGGGTAACTCCATGAGTAGCGCCCACGCCCAAAACCCTTACGATCTTCGAACTTGGCGAAATTCGCCTGAAATTCGCCTGAACCTTTAAAAAAATCATAACTTCGGATTCAATCTTAGCACTTTAATAAAAATTGTTTTGTGAGTAGATAACTAACTGACAATGTCTTTAAAATAACACGAAGAAAAAAAAATACTACTTGAGTTATAAGGAGTTGAAATCTAGAGGGGATTTTTTTTCCACCCCCAAATTTAGCAAGGAACCATAATATATTTATGTTCTTGTTTGTAAAAGCGTGTTTGTGATTTTAGAACAAGTCCCATCCTTCTAAGTCAATTTGTTCACACGCTACAGTGAAAACAGTGATTCGCCGTGCGGGGCAAGAAGTCAAGTGCTGGGTTTTTCCATGCCCCGCCACGGGCAAGCCGTTGGGCGTATGGCGAAAACCTTTGATCACAGTGTTGTTATTTGCCTCCTGAACTGTTCGTCTAATTCTGAGATACTGAGGGTTTTGAGTGTGGGCACTTGATATAAAATGACCCGTACCAAAACATGCACGGGATTATGTCGACTGAACGAGTTCAGGCCCATTCACAACTTTAACTTTAACTTTATAACTCCAGTGTTTGTAGTACATCACATCAACTTGACTTTGACTTTATTGACTTCAACTTTACCTCGAAGTTTGGTCATGCCAAACATTTCGACGGAAATGTAAAGTTTGACTTTAGTACGAACCAATCAGGAGCAGCCACTGCCAACTGAACTGAGGAACGTCACCGAATCTCTAGCCGAAAAGCAAGTTCAGTTGTGCAATTCATCTTTCATCAAAAAGGGGTTTTTAAAACAAAATTATTGAAGGATTAACAATGAAATATTTTTGGTTAGGTTGTACGAAATACACTCCCTAATGACGTTGTCGACAACAGCTGATGTAAAATTCCTTGACTTCAAATTTTGGTTGTGGCCTCTATTGATAAGTTAAAGTTAAAGTAAGTGTTAAAGTTAAAGTTAATGTTAAAGTTATAGTTAAAGTTAAAGTAAGTGTTAAAGTTAAAGTTATAGTTAAAGTTAAAGTAAGTGTTAAAGTTAAAGTTGGTTGTGAATGGGCCATAAGTCTGATGCACCAATGTGTTTCCCCCACTCACGCCGCCTCGCGGACGAATCAATCCGAGGCACGCGGCTTGGCCCATTAAGTGTGAGCGAAGGGCGGGCGCGCACTTAGTAGGTACCTAGGTACCTAGCGAGCAACAGGTGCGGCGGTAATTGCACTCATTACCTGCACCGAGATCCGGTCCTGCGTGCACGACATTCAGCTGCGTTGGCTGCCTAAGAGCTTTTGCAAGCGTAAGTCAATCAGTTCATGTTCATGTTCAAGTTCAAGTTCAAGTTCTTACCGTTCTATACTTTTGTAATTATTGAAAGTGTTTACCTATATAGACGTTTGTACTTGTTTGATCCCTGTAGAGTGGAGATTTTTCAAACAAATAACACACAGATATTCAACGATGTAGTTTAACTGGACCTTTTCAATTTGAATGTATAGAATTTGTAAATGTATTGGTATACGCTTATGCTATATACCTAAAGCTACCATATCGTACGCTGAAATGAATTTTATATTAAAATTTTGAACACGATATAGGTATTTTTATATCCAAATTGTACAAGGTGTGATGAAGATGGTGAGCTATGAATTTAGTTCTTTGTATTAATAGTTTTGTAATCTATAAACACCAATTGCTTCTAATTACACATCATCAATCATCTAGGATTAAGCACAGATTGACAGATTGGCAATAAGTAATTTCGATTGATAAAGAAAAGAATTTCCAGTGGATCAAAAATAGATAAATTTGATCATTCATCAAAAGGGTGCTTGGAAGTCAAATGACAGTTGACAAATCGAGAAAGCATGACATCCAAAATGCCCATCTCACTTGACCATGGCATAAAATTGTCTTCCAAACGTCAATTTATTCACTCTCGTGGATTGAAAACAAAACTTTCGGCTTGTTTTTTAAATGCTTATATGTGCAGTGAAGTCAAACTTCAAATTCTAGCATTAAAACAGTTAGAAATAAATACACTTCAAATATATAGCATTCAATTAATACCCTCATGAAACTTTTTTAGCTTTCGAGTGGTGGTTACGGAGATAAAATAGACAAAATAGACAAAATAGACGCGATAATAATATGACATGATAGCACAGTCACGTACACAACAATATTTACATACTTCATCTAAACACGAGACATAATTTGTCTATCAAAATAATCTGTACCTATACAATCTTTAAAAAAACTGCTCTTTAATAACCCAACAATTATTACTCCTCCCAAATGCACTGGTTCAGGCATCCCTTCTATATACACACAAAATTAATTTATCAAACCAGCCTAGGATGTTTGTTAATATTGCATCTCTATTTTGTTAATGTTATTTTTAGTTTTTAGTTTACCATTTTTGTGTACATGTAGTTTTGGCTTGATTTTACAAACTTGACTATATCTATGTTATGCAAAATAATCTATTAAAACACACCTACAAACAACTATAAAATAAATACAATGCAATACAATACAAAATGGATCTAGATAAAATGCTTGACAAACCCACTTTATATGCGTGGTGGGTATGTGGCTTTGGTTGCTCAGAGAATGACAAAATTAAGGATCGAGTTGCAGTGGCATGGGTCAAATTTTGCCTGTAGGGGTCTCCTCCAATGTTTAGCTTATTCATCGAGGAATATGCCAAAAATAATTATTAAATTACTATTTTTAAATATCAAATACTGGTTCCAAATTGGATTTTTTTTCAACAACTTATTTTTCCATATTTCAATAGTGTTTTTCCCTTCAAAAGGATGCCGAGAGCAAAGGCACATTTTACTTAGAGCCGGTTTTACCAAAATGTTCAACTCCTAGTTGAACTGTTAGTTGGGCTCTAACTACTAGTTAGGCAAATTTTCCAGTTTTACCAAAAATTGTAACTAGTAGTTGGCGCTCCAACTATGAGTTGAGCATAACTAGCACTTCAAGTACTGATTAGGATTGTAACTACTAGTTGGTAATTGATCATGGTTCACCACGTCAATAGTTTGTGACCGTTTTGTGATTGATTTGAAGATGAAACCCAATCTGTTATGTTTGAAAACGATTCGCACAGCGTGAAGATGGATGATAAGTATCCAATCTGTGATTTAAAAATCGCCGCTGTTTTCAAATGTGACACATAACCAAATACCTTGCTGTTACCGCCTGCACACTGTCAGATTGCTGTCAGATCCGTCCATGGTCAGATGCTCTGTGATTGTGCTCTGGGATCTAAATTATATAAAGGTAATGAATGCAACACATATTATATAATATTTCCTATGTATCTAAAAGATTATCGATCTATATATTATATAAATAATACTAGAATCAGTACCTACAATGGGTAAATGTTTTTCCCATACAATGATTGCAATAGCTATCATTCTACCGAGTAGCTTTGAATTTATATCTAATAATTGAATAAACTTCAAATGTACCAACTGTAGTACCATAGAATAATTGTGGGTTGGTTCATACCTAGGTAAGTTCTACCAAATTGACCTTGCTAATATTTTCAGATCATGAACAATAATATGCTGATTTTAACGGACGAAGAGTCAGACGAAGTTGACGAGCAATTTGAGAATGCCGCTTTGCACGGCCGAGCCCTACGTAAAATCCGTTCCCGACCAAATAATTTTGAAGAATGGAACGACGAAGAGTTCTTCATTCGTTTTAGACTCACAAAGGCCTCTGTTTTGGGATTGCTGGAGCTTATTGAACAAGACATATCAACTGAAACGGAGAAAAATGATGCAATTTCTCCAATGAACAGGCTCCTTTTGACCCTAAGATTTTATGCTACGGGCTCGATGCTTATTGCCGTCGGTGACTTTGCTGGAATACACAAGTCCACAGCTTGTGTAATTATCCATAGAGTCACCGCGGCAATAGCAAGTTTGTCTGCACAATTTATCCGGTTCCCTGAGACACCAGCCAAAATTGATGCCGTCACAAGAGGATTTTTTAACATGGCACGTTTTCCTCTAGTTGCTGGAGCGATTGACTGTACACATGTGAAGATCCAGTCTCCCGGTTAGTATGGGGATTTTTTTAGGGGCTAGGCCCTTTTACCTACCCACATCTGGTTCCTTTTGATTTTTAAAATCCTTTGTGTTAACTTTGATTGTGTGGCAGGTGCATAATCTTGGGATGGCTCTAATTATTAACCCCCTTTGATACTGTGTTTGTGTGTGTTCTTACTTGGAACTGCTAAAAACCCACTTTTTGACACCTAATAGAGGTGAAATTTGGTAATCGACTAGGTACCTGGCTAACGGTGAAAGTGCATTCTCGCTTCTTTACCATGTACTGGATTCACTTTCCAGGTTAGTTCAGTGTTCACTGAACTTTATGTGTTTGCAAAGATTGCAAATATCAAGCAGTGTACCTATAATGTATTATGGGAAAAACACAGATTTTACGGGGTTATTATTATATAAATTACACTGTATATTGTTCAGGTTTACAATATGTGTAGGTATCCTTATCAATCAAAATTTACATTCCTACTTTTCTGGTGCTTCCTTATACCTACCCATCCTTTCCAGGTGGTGATCAATCAGAAACTTTCCGCAACAGAAAGGGAGTTTTCTCCATAAATGTTCAAACAATTTGCGGGCCGAATCTGCGAATACTAGATATTTCTGCGAGGTGGCCAGGTTCATCCCATGATCGGACAATTTTTAACAATTCTCGAGTGAAAGCAAGATTTGAGAGAGGGGAAATGGGAAACAGATTGTTAATCGGGGACTCAGGGTACACGCTCTCCCCATATATGATGGTGCCTTTAAGGAACCCGATCACCCGTGAAGAACAGCTCTATAACGAGTCGCAAATCAGAACCCGAAATGCTGTTGAGCGACAGTACGGTGTATGGAAGCGAAGATTTCCAGTCCTGTCCTTCGGCATGCGAGTTCGCCTCAACCATGTGCTGCCGATAATTGTGGCTACAGCAGTACTCCACAACCTGGCGTGTGATGCAGGTGAACCCGATCCCATCCATGACCCCGAGCTGGAGGAAGTGAACGTGGACGATGACCAAATGCCCGATGACCCTGTTCCCGAAAATCTCCAGGTAGAGGGAGCTGCACGCCAGGCACTAATTCATAATTATTTCCGTGCGTTGTAGATGCATTAGTAATGATTTGAAACTACAGCCGTTGGAACTGTGGTTTTTTCATGGTGTATACCTATATAAAAAAAATCAAACTAGTAATACCCCTTGGATTAAAACAAATTGGTTTGAAGTAAAACAGTTTAAAAAGTGGGCTTTAATTGTGAGTTTTTTTTATCTTGGAGTACTCAAATTGTTTGATTTGGAGGTTTATCTTCTCAGTTTCAATTTGTAAATTGAGAAGTTCCATCTCCTTGTCGTGTTTTTCTTTCTTCATTTCTAGTTCTTTTTCTACCAGACAAATCTGATTTTCCGCTAAAATTTTCTTTGTTGCGGCCAACGCCGTGTATTTGTTGGCGCTGGCACTCCTTTTTTCCTCCTGAAAGGCCTTGAGGGATGGTCTATTTCTTCCAGCCTTAAATGGGTTCACTTTTCCATCTGCCATTGAAAGGGATAGGTACAGTCGTTTATTAATATAGGTATTTGGTAATAAAATTTTAATTCTATTATTTCTACAATTTGTAGGGAAGCTTGAGATCCAAATTATATGATTCTGGATACCATTCCAAATGAATCTTTGCAATGTAACATTTATTTTATTTTGCATTTACTGGTAGCGGCTGTGAAATGTGGTTACCGGATTTGTTATGCTCAGCGCTTTTCATCGCAGACGAGGATGCTTCGTTCGGTTTTTCCGTCAGGTTGTTGCGGGTGACCGTAGTGCACTCTACATGAATGGTTTGTAAGTATTAACACCATGCATGTTTTTCTATGAAGCTAATAAATTCCTGTTTTAAATAATTGCCATAATACCTTTCGATACAACTAATGCTGCATTGATTGGCTGCTTGAGCATGTATGGTGTGTATTTGCTCCAGTCCGTCGCTTGGTGGACGGGGAGGATTTCTTCTTCCCACACATTCTCCATCGGATCATTCAACTAAAGGACCCCCCAAATATGATTATGTGTACCTAATATTTTTGTTCAATTCATAAATTTTATGAAATAAAATACATAAATGCTTTTGATTTTTACCCCGCAAGTTGGATTGTCAACTTCTTCCTCTTCAATCTCATCCAATTCGTCTGCAATCCCATTATCTTTAGGAGTTTTAAATGCATCCCTTTTTTGTTCTGTACGAGTTCAAACCAAAAAGTGTGTTGATGAGTGATAGCGCAGTTTCAATAAGTTGTAGGTAGCTACCTAATAAGTTATCGTAAGAGCAAAGGAAAATTCTTACGTTTTAGAGCATCGCTGTCAAATTCAGCGACCAGTCCCTTTGCTGATAGCTCCACCAGCTTTTCCATTTCATCAGCAAAGGGATAGGGCGGTACTTCAATTTTTGGCCCACCGCCAGTAGCGTACAGAGATTGCCTTTCTTTGGCAACACAGGAACGATAATCCCGTTTCATATTCCGGAACTTTAACTGCAAGGCAGTAACTGTTTTGAAAGTTTTTGTTCCCGAGTTAAACTCGTCGGAAAGGTTTTTCCATGCATCCTCCTGTAATTGATATGTGAATCACTGTCAGACAGGAAAGGTTTCGTGCCAAACGATTTTTTGTACAACTATAAAGTACGGCTTCGAAGGTACAGGGTTAAATCACTTGGAAAAAGTAGGTAATATTTGTGTTTTGTTTACCTTCTGCTTCCACGTGGTTTTATCTGTTTTCTTACACTCGATTATGGCTGCATATTTTACAACCAATTGCATCAATCTTTGATGATCTTCAAAAGTAAACGTTGCGCGACTATTGCCTTTCATATTCTCCGCCATTTTCGAGTTTGACAGTTAAAAATTTTTTGTTTATTACTAGATATTTAATACCAACATATGAAAAAAATATGGGGCGAATGTACTAAGTGCCAGTTGGAAAAACAGCAGATGAAAACTGGTGGTAAAACTCATATTTATCCAACTAGTAGTTGAGACTCAACTATGAGTTACCTAACCATTAGTTGGGAACAATTTTGGTAAAACCGGCCATTAGTACATATAACAAAAAATCAGATCTATTTCTTTTCCAGGAGCTCTGAAATTATAACATGGAAGAAACACCTATTTTGCTAGTTTTCCCGGCTTTTCCGGGATTTTTTTTTTGGATTTACCTTTTCCTCACTTGCAGTATCTTAATAGCAGACCTTAGAACATCTAGGAATGAAATAAATGAAAATTCTCTTTGCCTGACTATATAACTATCTGGCTTAGACGACTCCACTCACAGCTAAATCGGCTACGGTCAGCCACAGAGATAATGCAACCACTCCACATTTTCATTAAATTGGTTCATTGACAGTTAAACAACGCACTGTAAATTCCAGTACAAATAATCAGGGGTTATCTGATTTCAGAAATACATACTGTATAATATACGTCTGTAGATTAGAAACCGTATTTGTTTTAACTTTTAATCTGAGTGTTTTTCGCAATTTCTTTTCACACCAAACAATAAAATAGTGTACCTATAATAAATAAACAATAATGAAAATATTACTATAGTTTATATAATTGCCAATTATTTTACCTTAATTAGGATGTGTTCAGTGACGTTGATTACTGGTTTTGCACAATTATCAAAATTTGCGCGAGAAATTTGAATGGGGGACATTTCATAAAAGATTTAAAAAATAATTCCTAACGATGTGATAGCATACCAGAGTGTATTCTTGAATAACTAAAATTATAAAGTTCCATCAAGTAAATATCCGCTAGCGAACCTAGCTAGTTTTTGCCTTTCTTGGGCTAGTTTTGGCCATTCTTGGCATAACTTATTTGATCGATCAGGAATGCCGGCTGATAATAGTGGTTAGCATGATACTCAAGTGTTTGAAGTGATAATAGCCAGACTCTCATGGTCCATACATACTGACCTTAAGACTGTCTCGATGGAAACTGTGTATTCACATAGTCAGACTCTCGTGCGCTTGTTTTACACGCTCTAGGTACCTGACTTCAAGTATGAAACACTTGTTTCGGAAAATCTTTCAACAACTTAAGTTGTCGATATTTATCAATCAGTAAATAATAAACCTAAAGGTCTGTAACGAACCCACGTTTATCGTAGACTTGTTTCAAAAGTGACCCAATTGTCAAGTGCCAAAGCAAACGAACAAACACGCAAAACTCCATATAATTTTCGCTTATCACAAATCTTGTAAGCACATGATCTCATGTAAGACAGAGGTGTTTGACAGTACACCATGACTCCCTCCTCTCTCTCCTCTGACGTCACGGCGCTTCGGTCTGACTTGCTGGACGGGCAGACTGTGGGAAACGAATAAGAATAGCACAGGAGTGAGGCGGGTTTTAGCCGAGTTTGGAGGCCTGTCAACAAGCTCCTGTTGGTCTCATGATGTTGAAATTTAAACTACATAAGAATCACTATTATTTCTATTACGTGTAAAACTTTCATAACGTTTTGATGGGTATCTCCGTTGATGCAAAGGTTTGAAATGAGGGCGATTTTAATGCAAAGTCCATAAGACCTCAACAATCTTTCCCACACCCTGGCATCGGCCTTCAAGCGAAAACACACAGCTCCATGGATCGCTCCTTCTGCCTGGACTTGTCTATATTGACATTATGTATCAAAACAAATTCCTTCCAGCATGCGAACATCGACTCTGACGTGAACCATCTGCACCAACCTCTCGTCCAAAAGTACAACCACGCGCCGGAATGTCGTTGACTTCGCGCAGCAGCAAGGGCAGCAAGGGCAGCAAGGGCAGCAAGGGCAGCAGAGTAAGGACACGCGGAGAACACTGTTTCGTTCAATAGCAAATCAATTCAAATGTCTTTGTGACCGTACGTGCCACGTCATGTTGTTGACTCCAGGGCCAGGAGGAAGGCGTGGTCAACAGAGGGTTCGAAGATGACCAGGGTGCGCACCCCACCGCGCTCAGCGAGAAGCAGCAGGCAGCGACCCAGGACGGCGAGGACCCGGTGAGTTCATAGCAAGCTCAATCCACGTTGACTCGCATTTTGACTCATATCCGAGATTTGGCTCGGAAATGAATGGCTGATAATATATAGTTTTTTTAATAACTTATCGTGCTGCCTCCTAGGGTGGGTGGCCAGGGGGGCCAGTCCCCCCCCCCCCTCTGCACCCGTCGCCAAAAATGCCACCCCAAAGGCCCAATCAACAGGAAAGTGCAACATGTTCTGATATTTAGCTATAGGGTGAAATCATTTTCATGACAAAATGCACGCACGATGACATTAAACAATATAATAATATGAAAGATGCAACGCTTGTGTAGTCCAAAAGAAATTGATCCCGCTCATTTTACACCCCCCCCCCCCCCCTCCGCGCCGTGCCCCAAGATAAGAACAAAAAGCTTCGTCATGTTCTATTGATCGCTATCGTGAATCTATTGAATACCCAGTAATCAAAAGTAAAGGTTCAATGTAATTGTAATAATAGTCATACCATCTTTTAAGTCTTTTGACTTCAACATATTATGATGAAATATTGAAATGATACTTTAACGGTGTGGCCTTGAGAACTCGGCAACTTTTGGACGGAAAGACACTTTCTGGCGAACTGCTCTGTACCTACACGAGAATTAATTTGAGTTTGCCACTTTTTGGGGATCTCATATCATAGAGTACCATACCATAGAGTCAAATAATGAAGTTTTTGTCATTACCATTAAAAAAGGTATTTTTCATTACGATTATTTGCCATTTTACTATATACAAATCGTAAAGAGTGAAATGATCATTTACTTCGAAGTCCACCAGGGGCAGGCTGCGGTAATCTTAGGCTTACACGACTGTATATAAGAGTACAGATTGAATGTAGCTAATATCTGAAGCATGGAGTAGGTTCCTAACGAGACTCCATGTCGTCCCCAGGACCCCGTCAAGGCGGCGGAGGGCGGAGAGCGTGCGACGTGGGACAACGGCCTCGAGTTCCTGATGTCCTGCATAGCCATGTCCGTCGGCCTCGGCAACATCTGGCGCTTCCCGTTCACCGCCTACGAGAACGGCGGCGGCGCCTTCCTCATCCCGTACATCATCGTGCTGATCCTGATCGGTCGGCCCATGTACTTCCTGGAGATGGGACTCGGCCAGTTCGCCGGCTTCAGCACGGTCAAACTGTGGAACGTGGTGCCGGCGCTGCGAGGTGAGCGTCCGCCGCAACTTCCGCGCTCGGAGGGCGGACTTTTGACAGGGATACTTTTGACATTTTCTTTGCAGCGGTTTAGGGTCAAGTTTTAAGCTGGGTTTACGGTTAGGAATGTCAGCGCCACGATGTCGTCAACATTGGCTCTGTACCAATCAGATCCTACATAAAATGTCCCTCCTGTCCGGCCCTCTGACGTCACGACGCTTCGGTCTGACTTGCTGGACGGGCAGACTGTGGGAAACGAACACGAATAGCACAGGAGTGAGGCGGGTTTTAGCCGAGTTTGGAGGCCTGTCAACCAGCTCCTGTTGGTCGCATGATGTTGAAATTTAATCTACTTACGAATTACTATTATTTCTATTACTTGTTAATATTTCACAAAGTTTTGATGGATATCTCCGTTGATGCAAAGGTTTGAAATGAGGGCGATTTCAATGCAAAGTCCATAAGACCTCGCAATCTTTCCCACACCCTGGCATCGGCCTTCAAGCGAAAACACACGGCTCCATGGGTCGCTCCTCCTACCTGCTGCACTTGTCTAAATTGTGTGCTCGGCCCACGAAATGACGCAGTCTTGCTCGCCAATCGCTCGGCTGTGCTCGGCTGTGCTCGGCTGTGCTCGGCTGCGCGATTTTACACGCGACTTTTCGGCACACTTGTACTTTGCATTCGTTTCGGCCACTTGAATCCAGGGCCCTTATCGTCGTCTGCCCAGTGTTGTCTCAAGTGGGCACTGTAATTGGAATTACATGCTACGGGCATGCGCGCGTTGTTGTTGTTGTTGATGACGATTTGAGTACGTCTCTTTATGTTTGTAACCGGTTGCTGATGGTGCGTTGGTCAAGCGCATTGCGTAGATCGAATTGGAACGCATTTGTAGGAATGCACCCAAGCTGATGTTTTTTCGTAGGGCGTTGGAAGGGAAGAATTGGATTGGACGCAAGATTTGAACGTATAGCTCGATTTACAAGCACTGCATCGTGGGCGTGATAATATAATGTTAGCAGGGCTGTTATTAACAACACTGATATTGTTTTCATGTTTGGAAATTAATAACAGATATCTGGATCTGGCTGGTTAAATAAGATAATCAGTAATAAGTTGATATTGCAACATAATCGATGATATTATTTGATGATACATTCATAATGAGATAATGCGTGGTTACGCAAAGTAATTGGTAAGGCCCAGCTACTGACAGATAAGGGTTTGGGGGAGGGGGGGGGGACCAAAATGATGGTCACATTCACATCTTTTTCTCTACCCTTGACCGCGAAAGCAAGTGTTGTGACAAGGCATGGCAGCCATCGACAGCACACATTGGATTTCTATCCGAGCACACAACCAGGGCCTTCTGCATGAAAATTGGTTCCCATCGCCCATTTGGCTCAAATGTTGCAAGAATGCCGTGGAAAATGGCAGAGTTAAAAAAATTGCAACGTAGAATTTCCATCAAGGACAAAGCCAAATAGAGACATTTTCAATTTAGCCAAACCGAAACAAATCCATTCAGAGGGTGCTGGAAAGAGCCAAGGTTCCTTCATACAAACTTTGAAAGTTTGAAAGATGGCTTTATAAAAATGAATTCGTGCCGGTTTTTCAGTGGCCCGTTAAGATACTAACGGTCCATTAGCAAGAAAATAACAGGCTCTGATTGGACGTTGCAGCTAAGCAAATAACAAGTTAACAGACCGTTAGATATT
The DNA here is from genome assembly GCA_921293005.1 of Nemoura dubitans. Lineage (NCBI taxonomy): Eukaryota > Metazoa > Arthropoda > Insecta > Plecoptera > Nemouridae > Nemoura > Nemoura dubitans. The sequence continues at coordinate 1,277,065 of OV121078.1, forward strand.
TAACGTGCCACTGAAAAACCGCGTCTTAGTCCAATATTTTTTCCCTTCGCCCAAGGTTCGCTTGAAACGGAATCCGGTGTTGTGATTGGCTGAAAGCGGCGCGAAGCCTAGCCCAACACTCGCTTCGCCTAGCACTAAACGTAGCATTTACGTCTTGAAGCAATTCCTCCAATTTGCCCGCCCCATGAATGCAGGCGTTTCAAGGCCATTCATTGACGGTTGTTGAGGTAAATTGAATGTAACATTTTTTGGATTTCCAGGAGATATTTCGAGGTTCTGAAATAATCAATTGGTTGTCAGAAGTGTGAGGATTCCGTAGATATTTGTTTCGTTGCGATCGGATAACGGGGATGGCCTGGAAAGTGTATACGGTGAGAGGTACATTCTTAGCTGGAATTAACCTTTACGTACATCTTTCAATATATCGGCTAAACAAGGTTATTTTAAAACGCTTGTAAGTAATGGACGGGTGAATTTTTAGAAACGAAAATGGTTCAATTGGTTGCCAGGAGTCTGAAGATTCCGAAAATATAGGTTTCATCGCGATCCGACCAAAGGTGTGGCCTGGAAAGTGTATACCTTACGAGGTGAAGGAAACGGCTCGACTTCGGAGCTCATTGAACGCTCTAAACGACGCACTCGCTTCACTGCAGGCGTTTAACGACGCACTCGCTTCACTGCAGGCGTCGGCTGGGGCATGCTCTTCGTGACGACGGCCAACCTCACCTACTACGTCTCGCTGATGGCCATCACGGTGTTCTACTTCATTGCGTCGTTCAGCAAGGACCTGCCGTGGTCCGTGTGCCACGAAGACTGGAAAGACTTTTGCTACAACTCGAAGCCGTGCGACGACTGCGAGCCACTCAACACGACCGGCCGTCGAAGCTCCTCCGAGCTCTACTTCGTGTGAGTCCGTCGACCCGAATGTGTGCTGACTTGGTGCCAATAGTTGTGTTTGGTTGTCCAGTTCACATCAAGATGCAATGTAGTTATTAACTAGATTTCGGTTCTCGTTGTGACGTCATCATAGGCAATCATGCAGTAAACGAAATCTAGCCTGGACACACAAACGCAAGAAATCTAGTTATCATCTAGATTTCGTGGGCAACCAAACAGAGCTAAAGTCACAGATATACGGTTACCTAGACATAATCGTACCTAGCTGAGATCACGACACAGACATAAGGTTACATAGGCATTACCGTACCTAGCTGAGATGACGACACAGACATAAGGTTACCTAGACATTACCGTACCTAGCTGAGATGACGACACAGACATAAGGTTACCTAGGCATTACCATACCTAGCTGAGATGACGACACAGACACAAGGTTACCTAGGCATTACCATACCTAGCTGAGATGACGACACAGACATAAGGTTACCTAGGCATTACCGTACCTAGCTGAGATGACGACACAGACATAAGGTTACCTAGACATTACCGTACCTAGCTGAGATGACGACACAGACATAAGGTTACCTAGGCATTACCGTACCTAGCTGAGATGACGACACAGACATAAGGTTACCTAGGCATTACCATACCTAGCTGAGATGACGACACAGACATATGGTTACCTAGGCATTACCGTACCTAGCTGAGATGACGACACAGACATAAGGTTACCTAGACATTACCGTACCTAGCTGAGATGACGACACAGACATAAGGTTACCTAGGCATTACCATACCTAGCTGAGATCACGACACAGACATAAGGTTACCTAGGCATTACCGTACCTATAGCTGACTCCCGTCCTCCGACCTCTGCGCAGTCGCAGCGTGCTGAAGGAGAAGTCCAACATCGACGACGGCATCGGCGCCCCCGATTGGCGCCTCTCGCTCTGCCTCCTGATCGCCTGGATCACGATCTACCTGGTGATCATGCGAGGGGTCAAAAGCGTCGGCAAGGCCGCCTACTTCCTCGCCATCTTCCCCTACGTCGTGCTCATCGCGCTGCTCATCCGCGGCTGCACTCTGCCGGGCGCTGGCGACGGGGTTTTGTTCTTCATCACGCCGCAATGGGACCAGCTGCTGAACCCTCTGGTAAGCCGCTGAGAAATGAAATTAAGTTAGGAGGGGGGGGGGGGGCGATGAATTGGCGTAATGAAACACGTAAATGTTTGGTCATTAGCTGCAACAGTAATTTCAGACTGATACCCATGGAATAGTACCAATTTGATAATTATACGTCTTGAGACACTCATAGTCGTATCATTCCCAATTCATATAACTTCTAAAAATAAACAAACACAATCATCGATAAAGATGTTGATAAAACTATACCTAAGCAAAGTGCATTCGTGACAGAAAAGGGCCCACATCTTTTACAACATGAAATCAATCAATTCAAAATACACAAGTCACACTAAGCGAGGTCCCATGGGAGCAGGCTCCCTGGCAGGCCTCCGGCTGCGAGGCCCCAGGCGCAAGCGCAGAGGCCTGGCTTGAGGTCCCTGATCCTCCGAGATACGCTTGAAGCGGGGGGCCTCGACTGCATTTGCCGCTAAATTCGCCCCTGGCTCAAGTTTTTATTACCGACCAAGACGTTTATAACATCATTGAGTTACAACGAGATTTAATTTCTTCATCCGGTCCCCGGGGCAGATTTGTACTACACATTTTTCTTGTTCTTGATCAGTCCATCTGAAATGTTCGTTTCAGTTTACTTCTTGCCTTCTAAACAATCACCGCGCCGTAAGAATTGGGAATGTAATTCCACTTAGAAGGCGCCCTCAAATGTACAAACTCACGTGATACGTAGGTACTCAAAAAATTCTTGGGCTCTTCCAGATAGATAGGCAGTAGGTAGTACCTCAGTTGTAGTTGAAAATTTAGCCACATTTTTTTTACCTCTCTTACAGCCTTAAAGTGTATGTCGCTGTATCATGTCGCACTATAAATTTCATTATTAAATAGTGAAGTAGCTAAGTTTATGCATGGCATAGTGGTGAAATAAGTTTCATGCCATGCACACAGGCCGCGTGCTATAATTGTTTAGTCTGGTTGGCTAATCTGTCTTGTCAAGCCCAACAGGTAGCTAAAGAGCAGTGATTCTCAAATTGAGCGACGTGCACTTGAGCTTAGGGCGTTGATAGATTGTATTGTAAAACTCGTGATATTAGACAAGGATGCCGGGATATTTCGTTCCCTTGTTAAGGAGTCGTGGATTCAATGAGTTGAGCTCCACCAGTGGCGTAGTCCAGGGTATACGCAGGTATACGGCGTATACTCACCTTTCATTTTCGAAATTAGCGTATACTAATATTTATTTTAAAGAAATACGTTGGTATACGCTGGTGCCTACGCGAAGTTCTAGCTTTTATGTGCCAAACTGTTGCGAATTTGCCATCCTTGTTCTATGTTTCACACTTTATGTACCTACCCATTCACCTTGTCTTACCCATTTCCGACCCACCCATAGCACACCCATTTATCCATTTACCTTTGAGGCGCAAATCGAGGTATGTGGACGTGTTTTAGTGAAACCCAAGCGAAAATAGTCGTAAGCGCCAAACAACAATGTTTGATATGTGAAAATAGGGTGTGTTGGTAATGAGGAAAATGCGGAAATAAGAATTCAGTTTCATATTTACTGCCCCCCCCCCCCCCCCCCCCCGCCCGGGCCCGGTTGACGAAAGTAGAGTATACCCATCTTTATTTCCAGTGGCGTATGGCTGCAACAAGACTTGTCTGTTGGTTCCAGGTCTGGTATGCAGCCGTGTCCCAGGCCTTCTTCTCGCTGTCCGTCAGCTTCGGCTCTATCGCCATGTACTCGTCCTACAACAACTTCAGACATAACATTTACAGGTGAGCATGACCAAGTCTTCATCCGCCTCCTAAAGATCTTCTAAAGGAGCCGGCATTCCTGTCAATTGTCTGTCGCTCGCTTGCGTCGAAGGTCAGCATTTGTCGAAGCGATTTGAACCTGATTTGAAACGATTTGAACCTGATTTGAACCTGATTTGAACCTGATTTGAACCTGATTTGAAACGATTTGAACCTGATTTGAACCTGATTTGAATCTGATTTGAAACGATTTGAACCTGATTTGAACCTGATTTGAACCTGATTTGAAACGATTTGAACCTGATTTGAACCTGATTTGAACCTGATTTGAAACGATTTGAACCTGATTTGAACCTGATTTGAAACGATTTGAACCTGATTTGAACCTGATTTGAAACGCTTTGATCCTGATTTGAACCCGATTCGCGGCAGATTCTTAGCAGTGTTGTGACTAGATAATTTTTTTTCCATCTAGATAAAGATGAAGATAATGGGCAAATTTTTTATCTAGATAAGATAATAGATGATTCTTTTAAAGTCATCTAGATAAAAGATAATAGATGAAAAAATCTATCTAGATAAATTTCTTTAGATAATAGATAATTTATTAAATTGGGATTATTGGAAAATGATGTTGGATTGTAACGAAATTCCAAAAGCCACATAAGTGACTGATAATATTATATTACACCTACATAACAGTACAACACGAGCTCTTGGAATCGGATTCCCTATTCCCGAATCATAACTCTCAAGATTATATATGTTTGAAACTTTTTATTGGGATGGCAATGGTTTTGGAAATTAATGACAATCTGAATGACAATGTCAAAAATCGGAATAGAATTGGCCAAAATCATCTATTATCTAAAATATGGAGTTTAGATAAAGGTTTTTTTAACCAAATAAAGATAATAGATTTAAAAAACTATCTAGATAATTATCTAGATAAGTCACAACACTGTTCTTAGTGCCGGTATTTCAGTGGCCCTTTAAAATACTAACAGTCCATTAGCAAGAAAATGAAAGGCTCTGATTGGACGTTGCTAACTAAATAGCAAGTTAACAGACCGTTAGGTATTTAACGTCTCACAGAAAAATCGGGTCTTAGACGTATACTGATAGCGATAACTTGTTAACGAACCAAAATTAAATCAATACAATGCGGTTTCGATATACGATTCAATATCATTGTCTCCTAACCACTCAAATCCGTTCTTATCGCCAAAGCAGCCCAAGATTTAACCACACCCTCTACTGGGATGTATTTCCATGTGTGTTTGTTTTCGACTGGAACGTGCGCCTGCGTGGTTCCCTTCTTCTCCTCTCTAGACCAAGAAGGGTCCATCACTATCATTACCTATTTAAGATACTATCGCAGATACTTTTATAATAACCGGATCCTCATTATCATTTTGGCGTTCACTGGCGCCTTAAGACCAATACCAAAGGGACAGTTATCTTGTCTTATAACAGTGTGTCGTTCACTGGCGCCTTACGACCAGTACCAAAGGGTCATCTTGTCTTTTAATAGTGTGCCGTTAAATAACACTGACCGAACAATCTAAAAACATTTCAATAAAGAAAAGTCCCTGTCACATTTCTGTCGATTTGTAGGTATGTCGAGACTGCTATAATTATCAATATTGTCGACTATAGAAGACTTCCTGCCGCCAGAACTTATAACCCCGCCTACTCGAATCTAGCAAAACTCCCAAATAGCGTAAAAGAAAAGGAAGGGACCATGTATTCAACACACCTCAAAGAGTATTTAATTGACAAATGTTTTTATTCTGTGAAAGAGTTCTGTGATTTGTTATAATAATTAATTAGTGATAACTTTGTGCAACGATGTAAAAACCTGACAAGGTCAGATATCAAATTGTATTGACCAAACGACAAATAAAAAATTATTATTATTATCATTATAACGACGTGGTGCCCCATGTGCCCATAGAGACGCGATGGTGGTCACCACGATCGACACGTTCACCAGCCTCCTGGCCGGCTGCACCATCTTCTCCATCATCGGCAACCTCGGCTACGAGATGGGCGAGACCGATCTGAGCAAGGTGGTCAAGGGCGACACCGGCTTGGCGTTCATCTCCTATCCGGACGCGATCGCCAAGTTCACGTGGGCGCCGCAGTTCTTCGCGGTCATCTTCTTCCTGATGCTGTTCACGCTGGGCATCGGCTCGTCGGTGGCGCTCGCCAACGCCGTCATCTCGGTCATATGCGATCAGTTCCCCAAGCTGCCGCAGTGGCGCGTCACGCTGGCCGTCAGCGTGTCGGCGTTCTTGGCGGGACTGCTGTATGTGACGCCGGTGAGGAAGGGTTCGATGCCCGAAGTCAAACGGTCAAGGGCTGCTGGCACTTTCGTCCAAATTCTAATCAAACATTCAAGGGCTTCTGGCACTTTCGTCCAAATTCTAATCAAACATTCAAGGGCTGCTGGCACTCTCGTCCAAATTCTAATCAAACATTCAAGGGCTTCTGGCACTTTCGTCCAAATTCTAATCAAACATTCAAGGGCTTCTGGCACTTTCGTCCAAATTCTAATCAAACATTCAAGGGCTGCTGGCACTTTCGTCCAAATTCTTATCAAACATTCAAGGGCTGCTGGCACTCTTGTCCAAATTCTTATCAAACATTCAAGGGCTGCTGGCACTTTCGTCCAAATTCTAATCAAACATTCAAGGGCTGCTGGCACTTTCGTCCAAATTCTAATCAAACATTCAAGGGCTGCTGGCACTTTCGTCCAAATTCTAATCAAACATTCAAGGGTTGCTGGCACTTTCGTCCAAATCCTGTGTTGATTTCAACTCAGCGGCGGACGGAGCCACACTTTGCGGATATTAATTCGGCTGTTGTCGCTATTGGTCAATACCAGGGTGACCTTGAAGGTAAATTTCGAGACCCAAGTTTGCAGTGGCTACAATTTAGCATGAAATGGACCGTTTCCATGGCCGCCCTTATTTATGTATTTTGTGCTTAACATATACTGAAATATTGAAACGATTACTTTAACGATGTGGCCTTGAGATCTCTGCAACTTTTGGTCTGAATGCCACTTTCTGGCGAACTTAACTAAACGAAACGAAACTGAATTCGCCAGTGTTTTCGTCGTACGCGGAGGTTCACGCGGGAACTTCTCCTGGCCACAAATACTAACACAGAGTTTTGGGGGGAAATACACGTGTAGTTGAAGGGTTGTTGGATGTCGGATGGTGGGTTAGGTTATTACACTTTCAAAAATGACAGATGTGTGCATTTTTAAAAAGTGCCTAAAATGCATTTTTTACGGCATTTTTACGTAGCTCGTTTGGATAAAGTATGTGATAACTTGTTTTAAAAACTATCATCCGAAACCAATTGATTCTTTCTAGGCGTATGGTAATAATTGTTGGTGTGTGAAGTTCCCGCGTGAACCTCTGCTCCGACCCCTGGCCACGCAGCGTGGCTTGTGAATCCAATCGTTTGCAACGCTCTTAAAACATGCGGTGTGTAAAAGGAACGTGCGTCCCCAAACGCCCTCCACCCGCGTCATCGGCCGCAGTTCCCGATTTACGCACATGGCTGACGAGGCTGTAGCCTAGGGGCGCCGCGTCCGAGGGGGCGCAAGAAAAGGCGCCGCTATTGTGTTGATATAGATTAGAGGAAAGTGTATTTTCTGTTAAGTGCAGAGAACTGACGAAGTCGAGTTGCATAGAACTATGCACGTTTACCAATAAAAAAGCATAATGATTTGAAATTTAAGGAAATTTGAAAGTAAATTAAGGGAAAATTAAAACAATTCCCACAATACAACAGCACCGGCCAGCTGGCACACCAAACAACAATGTCTCGGGTCTGGTTTCGCGATTTCTTTACTCCCACGCTGAACTTCAGGCGCGTGTGGGCTTCGTATTGTCATCGATTGGAAAGTGACTTTGCTACAGTTTTACCTACAGGTAAAAATCTTTGGCTAGGTACTCGCATGAAAAGCCACATGTCTAGGGGTGGGGGGGGGGGGGGGGGGGGGCGCCGTAAAATGCTCGTCTGTGGGCATCGAAGGTTTAAATCGGGCACTGATTCGGCCGTGTCCTCGGCGTTGGACATATGTCCAACATGTCCAACATGTCCAACATGTCCAACATGTCCAACATAATGGCCATATGTCGCCGATGGTTCGCAGGGCGGCCAGTGGATGCTGACGCTGGTCGACTACTACCTGATCACGTTCGTCGTGTTCATCCTCGCGGTGGGCGAGATGGTCGGCATCTCCTGGGTGTACGGCATGAACCACTTCTGTCGCGACATGCGCTTCATGCTCGACCGCGATCTCAGCTTCTACTGGCGCCTCTGCTGGGGCATCGTCACGCCGGTCATATTGATCGTCATCCTCGTCTACTCGATGGTCGAGATGGAGCCCAAGCAATACGACAACAAATACTTCCCAGACATCGCCTATGGTAAATCTCTATGTATATAATGTGATATATTGCTGCCTCTTAACCAAAACTACTATCAAATTGTGTTTGGGTCTAAGCTTTTCAAGTGGAACCAAGTAAAAACGAATGCTCTGTGCAGTTCTCGCCTGAGGGTCTTGATATGCATGCTTTCTGGCTTCTGGCCATGGGTTTCTCTGGGTTCTAAAAATGCTTCCTCATGACGCTAAGCATGCTTCCTCATGACTCTAAGCATGCTTCCCCACGACTCTAAGCATGCTTCCTCATGACTCTAAGCATGCTTCCTCATGACTCTAAGCATGCTTCCTCATGACGCTAAGCATGCTTCCTCATGACTCTAAGCATGCTTCCTCGTGACTCTAAGCATGCTTCCTCATGACTCTAAGCATGCTTCCTCATGACGCTAGGCATGCTTCCTCATGACGCTAAGCATGCTTCCTCATGACGCTAAGCATGCTTCCTCCGTGCAGTGCTCGCCTGGATCTTTGCGGCGTTCGGCGCGCTCCAGATCCCGATCTGGATCGTGGTGGCGTGTGTCAGACGGCGGGACAAGCCCTTCTTGGAGGTAACCTGCTCGTCGTGCTTCTGTCGATGTCTTTCTAGACACTTAAGATGGGGGGAACCCGTCCTCGGCCGACGAATATCCACAAAATATTTGTTTACAGACAAACTTTCATTGACAGCGCAAAACAAAATAGCTAGTGCTCTAGGCAATTTATAAGACTTTCAAATAAATTATGAGTGATTTCTGCTTTATAGTTAGACTTGCTGAAAATTCAGAATAACTGCACAATAATTATTTGACTATGTTTTGAAGGTTTTTTAAGTTTCAGCAAGCTTAATTATACCACAAAATTAATTCTTGCGTTATTTGAAAGCCTTATAAATTGCCTAGTGCACTAGCTATTTTGTTTTGGGCTGTCACTGATATTGTCTGTAAACAAATATTTTGTGGTTATTCGTAGGCCAATGGGGTTCCCCCCCACTTCGATGTCCTGTTTCCAATGGGGTTCCCCCCACTTCGATGTCCTGCTTCCAATGGGGTTCCCCCCACTTCGATGTCCTGTTTCCAATGGGTTGTTTAGAAATAATGTGTAAATGGCCACTTAGAATCAAAACTGTGTGGCTGTGCAGTATTAGAGCTGTAACTGTTTATGTAACGAATTCATGCAGTCATTGAGCAACTTACCAATTTATATTGCAGACAGAAAACTCGTTCATTAACTACACTTCTTGGCACGTGCACAAACCTTCATATTCTGATAAAGACGTTTAGATGGGCATTGATAATTTCACTGTTTTTACCCCCTTGCAGTTTAATTGTGACTTACACTCATAAGGCTATTGACCTTCTTGACTTATAGGAAAGCTCAATAGTTAAATGCTGGAAATTACTCTGCACTTTATCCAATTTTCTGAGATTTGAAACTTTTCCGAAAACCCCATCGACTTATATTTAACTGATATATATCAGTTTAGCTATTCTTTTTATATCCTTTAGCTATTCTTTTATTAACTTTTTGCAATCGTTTGCTTTGGCTATGTTTTTCCGACCTTTAGTTGTCTTTGAAAACTACCTTTAGCTATTCTTTTCCTAACGTTTTTCAATCGTTTGCTTTGGCCATCTTTTGACGACTCTTTGCGTCTAACTGAAAAATACCTTTAGCAACCTTTTTGCAGGCTTTTTGTTGGCTTTCGCTTCTTCGTTATCCTTTAACTACTCTTTTCTGACTAGGCAACCTAAAAAGGCAACTATTTTTGTACAAAATTTTTGTAAGGGATCGCAATAATGCCATATAGTAAAGACATGGGTCAAAGTTCAGTGGCCCGTAAAATTTAACGGTTCATTAGCAAGAAAATTAAATGATCTGATTGGACGTTGCTAAGCAAATAACAAGTTAACAGACCTTTAGATATTTAACGTGCCAATGGATAACCGGGTCTAAGAAATTTAATGCCGCAGTTCGATGCAGTTTTTCTTAGCCGGTGAAACGCCTCTCCCAATGTGCAGATGATCAAGTCGTCGTTCCGGCCCAACGCGAAGTGGGGGCCGAAGAACCCGACTCTGCGCCGAGAGTGGGAGGCGTTCAAGGAGGCCGAGTCGAAGGAGGAGCGGCTGAAGGGTGGCAACTTTGCGCGAAGGACTCTGAGGAAACTGTGGACTTAAGACTATTGGTGTGCTCCGGCTTTCTGGTTTGTTTCTAGTGAAGATTGCGAGGAAAGTTAACATTTATAGAGTCATTTCAGGGGTTGGTATACGAGTAAAGTAAAAACAGGTACCTACTTAGGTATACGGAAATTTTTAGGAGTGAGACAATTCCGGGAAACTCGGAAACGTTTTCCGACACTGGGTACCTATACTAACCCAAAGCACAATTTATCACGATTTTTGGTCCAAGTGTAATATTTTTTATGTGTTGTTTAATAATGTTAACCAAACCTCCAAATCTTGGATTTTCCCAACAAACTCAAAAAGCAATTTTGGAAGACGCCAAAAAAAATCGCCGTCAGAAGATTGGTTTTCAAACGCTTGAAAAATGCAGACGAGTTAATATTTCCTAGATTCACCGTAACTGTCTGCAGCCAATTGAGTTCGAGGATTCCATTGCTTTTCGTTTCGTGGCAATCAGACAACAATAATATTGTGTTCAGTGATTGGTATCCAAGAAGTTGTAAATTCTGCCCTTTTTAAGCTGTGCACGATACTCAACGCTGATTCCAATTGATATTTAATATATTGTTAATTATTTTAAACTAGGGCGAACGCAATTTGTGTTGCGTTGCAGATCAGCGTAGCGGTTTGTATATAGCGCATAAAAAGATTGGTACAAAAAGCGTATGAGAATCATGGAGCAGCAAGCCGGACCATTGCAGATAAAAAAATTTGTTCGGAAGGTCTACAATGACAATCCATCATGGAAGTCAACAGGATATACAAATGAAACAATGTTTAATGTTAAAATATATTGATAGTTAAATATATTGATAAATGTAACTCATGCCCAAGGGTTTTTGTGAGGTTGGGGATATATTTCTGCCGCGGACTTACTTTCAAAAACTTGCATGCACGAAATTGACAAAATTTCTAATATCTGTCAAATCTTGAAGTCAACTTCTTGAACTTGTTGAAGTCAAGAACTTCAAGTTCCCGGCAACGGCAACAAAAGTTCGGTCCACTGTCGAGTTTTGCGATGGATTTCACGCAAGATCATTGGCCTAAATGCAGTAATTTTTAAGCTAGAAGAAAATTCACAAAGCCTCCTGCCCCTGCTCTGTACGAAAAGCACATAAATGGCGTCACTTTTTTCGTACTTGCAAAAATTTTGGTATCCACAATGTGAATTAATTTATTTCCTATTGCTTTAATTAATATCGCATCACCTCCGACCCAGCTGGGCAAGGTAACCGCCATAAAGTCACCGAAAAGGTTATTACCTATCGGTAATAACAATTAACTTGATGGGAAGATAACAGAAGCAATTAACAGGAATATAATGGAATCTGAACATGGAAACATTTGTTTTCTCCAATATTAACAAAGTTGTGATTTATAAGTATTCATAGCAAAGAGATGATGCCAGGGGTTTTTTATTTTATTTTCTACCTATAAAATTAGGTTTTTTTAGGCCAGTACGGGTGTGTGGAACCTGATACAAAACTTGCCAGATAACAAATTCACGAGTTTTGCGAGGCAGGTACCAGGGATGGGCAAGATACTCCAAAAAAGTATCTGAGATACGAGATACAAGATACTATTAAAAAAAGTATTTGAGATACAGATACAAGATACTTTGTTAAAAAGTATCTCAAGATAGAAGATACTTATGTATCTTGAAAATACTCAAGATACTAGATACAATTTTTTATGTAAAAAAATTAACGGTGCATTAATTTTGTTGATCAAGAAATTATAGGGGAGGATTGAGGAGGAAAACAGAATACATAATGGCATTGTTATAGCCGATTATAGCTTTTACCACGATTTGGTGAATATCACCAGATATACCTATCTGATCTCAGGCATGAGTGTCCATGGTCAATATTAGGGTTGATTAGCAGCGGCTGGCTTGATAGATGTCAAAGAATATGGATTAGAAATGTATTCTTAGACATTCCTGAATACAAAAAGATCCCAACAATAGCTTAAAAGTATCTTGTGTTCTGCAAGATACAAATATACTTTTAAATACTATCTGAGATACAATACCAAGATACTTCTCAACAAAGTATCTCAGATACAGATACCAAGATACTTTTGTATCTTGGGATACGTATCTCAGATATTTGTATCTCAATACTGCCCATCCCTGGCAGGTACTGACAATAAAACTGGTTTGACAAAACTAGGTTGCGACTCATCAATGAACATGACATCCCCTGCCACCATGTGCTCATCCACGTGGTCGGTACCTGGCCTGCCTAGGCTCTTTTCAGACAAACCTTTCTCAGCACATAGCCGACATTCGACTGGAACGCTTTCAAAGTCCAGAAGTGTACCTACGTAGTAAGTCTATATTTATCATTGTGCCATTCTTCCGTCAATCTCGAATGCAGACATCCATTTCCAAAAAACCACAGGTGGCGATAAGTTGCGACTTGATTTCAGTAGGCAGGTCCGATTTGTGTGAATACAAAGGGGGGGAAGTGGGTAAATGTGGTGGAAAGTTATGCCAGGAATCAACAATTTCCTGACATCAAATCTAGTGATAATCAATGGAAACTTGGATTCTCAATTTTGTCAGAGTTAAAATCCAATTGACGATAAAAGCTCGACAGATTTCAGTAGACATCCGAGTTGGGTTCGGGATCTAGATTATGCCAGTGACGGGGTGTGTGGAATTTGATTCGTGTGGAATTTGATTCAATACTTGCCAGAGAACAATTCGCAAGTTTTGCGAGGCAGCTGACAATAAAACTGGTTTATCAACACTAGGTTGCGGCTCATCAATGAACATGACATCCCCTGCCACCATGTGCTCATCCACGTGGTCGGTACCTGGCCTGCCTATGCTCTTTTCAGACAAATCTAACTGAGCACAGAGCCGAAATTCTACTAGGCGGATTTCCGTGTCCAGAGGTGTACTTCTTGCAGTGACTGACAGCAGAAAATTTGATGTGTCGTCTGCATTCGACTCTTCTATCATAAAAACTATAATAAAGAAAAACTTTTACAAGCTGAATGCTACATTTTCATGATGGATTTAACATACAAGTTTAATTAGCAGTTGGATTTAAAGTAGATATACATGTAGTTTGATTTGCAAATGTTATTACAAAAAGTCAGACAAAATGCGGTCGCTACGCGTCGAAGGTGGAGCCGTCGTTGTTGGCCCAGCCGTCGTCGTCGGACAGGGCGCGGTGCTTGGCCGAGGTGTTCATGTACGGCCGCAGGACCCACTCAGTGTCGGCGGCGTCCTCCATGTCCAGCGTGCCCAGCAGGATCTTGTACGGGCGCAGCTGGAACCGCGGTCCCACCTCGCTCAGCTCCGTCTTGGGACCTGTGGGCAGGCATTGGCAGCACTTTTGAACGGCTGATATTATAGGTTGTATTACCTTCGATCACTGCTCCGGTACGGGATAGGCAACTAGTATGCCGTGCCAGCTCTCACTGCTCCGGTACGGGATAGGCAACTAGTATGCCGTGCCAGCTCTCACTGCTCCGGTACGGGATAGGCAACTTGTAAGCCGTGCCAGCTCTCACTGCTCCGGTAAGGGATAGGCAACTAGCATGCCGTGCCAGCTCGCACTGCTCCGGTACGGGATAGGCAACTAGTATGCCGTGCCAGCTCTCACTGCTCCGGTACGGGATAGGCAACTAGTGTGCCGTGCCAGCTATCACTGCTCCGGTACGGGATAGGCAACTAGTATGCCGTGCCAGCTCGCACTGCTCTGGTACGGGATAGGCAACTAGCATGCCGTGCCAGCTCGCACTGCTCCGGTACGGGATAGGCAACTAGTATGCCGTGCCAGCTCTCACTGCTCCGGTACGGGATAGGCAACTAGTGTGCCGTGCCAGCTATCACTGCTCCGGTACGGGATAGGCAACTAGTATGCCGTGCCAGCTCGCACTGCTCTGGTACGGGATAGGCAACTAGTATGCCGTGCCAGCTCTCACTGCTCCGGTACGGGATAGGCAACTAGTATGCCGTGCCAGCTCGCACTGCTCCGGTACGGGATAGGCAACTAGTATGCCGTGCCAGCTCTCACTACGCTCAACATGTATGTTGCCGTTTTTACGTTCTCTTAAAACCGAATAAACATTAAAACAAACAAACAAGGGGATTATTTAGCTACTTCTAAAATACAATTTACTTATTTAGAATCGACTAGTCAATATTTAATCTTTTAAATAGCAATACATTACGACATAATGAAGGTTATAGAGTTGATCTGACCAATGATCACAGCAGGTAAGGCCTATACTTTAACGTTGCATGGGAAACACACAGCGCTGAGCTAGATGCGTATCCCGGCTAGCAATGGTCGAAGGTATTACGATACCTACTGGACTTGTGTCTGGGGGGAAATCTTACTGACCTTTATAACTTCCTAATAGGAACCTCATACGGACCTAATTGAAACCCACTAAGGAACGCCGAAATGTCCATCATTCAATTTGGTTTAGTTTAAATTTCGCTTCAAGAGCCGGGAAACTAGAATCCTTCTACTAGGCCCCCTTTGATGGGGGGGGGGGGGGGGGCAAGCCTTGCGGAGACGGCTTGGGCCTCCGCTACGCCACTGTTGGTTCTACAATATTGGTACCTACGTTCATGGTTTTAGTCAAAAGATCGATTCGTTCAGCATCGAATACACCAAATGTGAATAACGGAACGCAAAGGCTGGATTTCTAAGCGCTCAGTTGCTATTACGGAACGGGTTATTTTGACAGTTAGTTTGCGAACAGTGAGTTCGGAGCGAATTACAGAATAGACCCAGTCGTCAGTGTCACTTACCACTTCCACTGAATGTGTGGTGCCGGAATGCAATGTAATCATCGTGGTTGGCAAATGTGATGACTCGCTTGCTGTCTTCTTTTGGAACCGGAAACAAATGCTTCAGAATGGTCTCGAATCGATGCCCCAGCTTGGTTTTAAAGTTGTGGAAAATGAGGTGAGGGTACTGTTCGGACATGGTTCCAATGTCAGGCACGTCGTGTCTCATAACGACCCCAGAAATGTTGAAAAATGCCGTCGGTCCAAACGGCAGATGGCAGACGATGAGGTTGTTGGGAACCCCTCGATGCTCGTGGACGACTATGAAATCCGTCACGTTGTTGGCTTTGCAAGCATGCACTAGTTGGCCCATCTCGTAGTTGCCTCGGTTCATGCGCTGAGCATTGGGAAACATGAGCCGCATCTCCTTCACGAACATCTTCAGTCGCGATGAGGGGTCTCGTGATGTCGTTATCATAACTTTGGGATCTTCTACCGATGCCCACTGGTATTCGTCGTCAGCGCTGGCATTATTATCTACGCCATTAATTTTGAATGGTGCTGCATGTTGTAATGAATCACGATCTTCAATTGCGGCACTCTTGCTAGCTGCCTGATCTTTCTTCTCTTGAATTTTCTTTTTCTTTTGTTCGATAGATTTCCGATACAGGTACTCACGTCTCATTCGAGCTTGACGTCTTAGCATAGTGACTGTTAATTGTAATATTAACTACTTTTAAATGATTATTATTATATTAAAATTCAATATTTTCCTACTTTCGAGGTTAAACGCAACGTGTGATCAAGGTTGACAAATTTTGCAATCAGGCTTTCAGCGATGAAATCAAAGCGATCGCCAGACCTGTTGATCGCCTTCCCATACGATAGCGCAGGAAAACTGTTGCATACAAAACAACGCAGCCATAGTTAATAAAACCAATAGAACAATAAAGTTGACACGTAAATCAAAGTAAATCATGAACGCAACCTTGATCAACCTTCGAAGTGGTCTCATATGAAAGCCGTTAGCTACTTAAACAAAATCCAGTGGTCAAATCTCAGTGACCCCTCTACGTTTCCGAATTAAAAGCCATTTAATTCAAATTGGATTGGCATATTATGCAAATCCTGAACGCGATCTTGTTCCGGCGCCAGTTGGACACATGTGAAAGCTGCTTTCCTGCTGAAAACAAGGGTATCGTCAAATCCCCGTTCCCCCTCTTCGTTCTAGATTAACTGGCCGTTCAGCACAGCGCCACTCCGTTAGCTGCCATGTCCCGTATAACGGCCGGGAATTTCACACCTTTTTGAGAAAAATAAAGTTAACCCACTGAGCACAATGCTTCTCCCAAACCTCCGTGTCCTGTATGGGTTGGGCGATTCATCACCAATTTAATTGAAATGTATTAAGTATTATCAATCCTGTCATCTTATCTTATTTGAAATCTGTTATCACCCTGAAACAATTGAGCATTCACATATTGGCAATTTACCCATATGCATGCTGTATATGTTTAGTATGTTACCAGTGTTTATTCGAAAGCGTGTTCTGAGATTTCAGGTCGAGTCAAATGCTAACATATTTACCACTCTTGACAATGCCGAGTTGAAGTGGCTTCTGAATGAGTGACAGCTTTATGATGGGGGGACGGGGGTGACGGGGGGCTCGTCTCCAAAACCAATCTCCCGACCAGCCGCTCCGAGGTTACAACCCTCATGGTGGTTTTTAGCATGTAATGATAGTATACGTTTATCCAATATTATATCCAGGATGACTCTCAATGTACCAAAGAATTTGTTAATATGCAGTTTTCTCGCTAGTAGCGAACAAAGAGGGGGCCGCGGAGATTTGACGAAACCCTTGATTTCAGCAGCAAAGCAGCTTTCACATGTGTCCAACTAGAGGCCAGAACAAGATCGCTTTCAGGATTTGTATAATATGCCAATCAAATTTTAATTAAACGACCAATTAATCGAGAACAAAGAGGGGCACAGGGATTTTACGATACCCTTGTTTTAAGTAGGCATTCAGCATTAATCAAATTTTAATTAAATTGCTTTTAATTCGGAAACGAAGACGGGTCACTGAGAAGTGAGATTTGACCCTTGGATTGTGTTTAAGTAGCTAACAGCTTTCATGTGAGACCACTTAGAAGGCAGATCAAGGTCTTGTTCATGATTTAACTTGATTTACGTGTAAACTATATAGTTTATTAACTACGGCTGCGACATGCTGTACGATGTTTTGTATGCAACAATTTTACTGCGCTATCGTATGGGAGCGCGATCAGCTGGTATGGCGATCGCTTGGGTTCCGTCCGTAGGCACAATCTTCTTGTAGACGTGAACAAAACAGCATGGTGAGTGTCGAAAAATGTTTTTGTTATCTTAATTTTCGGTTTCCATGCGACTTTGTTAATTAATATCTCGGATGAAATTTAAATCTTCATCATTTATGCTTCACGTTTCTGGTATTGCTTTTACAAGATTCGACGTCTGTCTTTCATTATAGTTGATTTGTTCCGACTCGCATTATCTTCGGCAGCTGCCGTAAACATAAGAAAAAATGATAAAATAGCCTCTACCACACATCAATGTCAATATAACGTTATTTTTGTATAATTGTTGATTACTTGGCGTATGAATGTGCCTATATTCTTAGGTTCGGAAGCTACGACATCAATCCTAACCTAACATCAATGCTAACAATAATAATATGTCTCCATTGAAGCATATTTAAAGAGAGCCTCATAGTTTCCCTTCATGAATTCCATCACGACTGAAATGTTATTTCTCTCTTCGCCTCCTTTTTGCTGCTCACACTGGTTTCGTTTGTTTCTAGACGAAAGGAACCTCTAGCTTCGGAAAGCGGCGTAATAAGACACACACGCTGTGTCGTCGCTGTGGCCGCTCATCGTATCACATCCAGAAGTCCACATGTTCGCAGTGCGGATACCCCAGCGCCAAACTGAGATCCTGTAAGTCTGGCCTGTTCTGTTGTTGTGGCTTGTTGTCTTTCATACATTTATTTGGGACAATTTTGGCTAATGTACTTTTAGCCCATGCGGCCTACTTCTATGGATGTTGTTGCCAAGCTTGTTCGGAAATCGTGAGTAGGGGCAGGGTCTTAAGAGTCTCAGACACTTGACGACTTTCTCAATTGTTGGCAATAGATCATGATGAAATCTTTCGGGAATCGCCGTGAACACATGTACGAGTTCATAATTATTTTAAAATACGCCACCGGAAACGTTGAAACATTAACCTGAGAACGTGTTCCGTGTGCTATGAGCTCGGTGATAAAGTGAGGTTAGATTCGGCACGATTTCTGGTTGTGTTTGTTTTCCGAGCATAGGTATTCCGAATTTGTCCGAATGACTTAATCATAATCAAGTACGGAAATAAGTGTGAACACCAACTGCCTTTTGAAGCCCAATCATCGCCATATTTGATCAAGTTGAGGACTTGGTTAACCCGAATAGTGTGAACCTTTACCTTGCCACAGAAGACTTTTGGTTCCTGCCAATTGCTTAGTCGACACTATCACAGGCTGCGCCAATTAGTTACTCGTGTGCATTCTGCATACACTTTATATTTTAAAATTGGTAATATTGCCAACAAATTGTCCAATAGTACCCATATTAATACAATAGTACCTATACCCGTATTGGTAATATTCAGGTGGTGATATTTGTATGACCGATCTACATCCCTAGGTTCTTCCTTTGTGCTTTCCCTGTCAAGTTTCGTACTTTCTACTTCTAGTTGGTGTTTGCTTCCAAGAAAAATGTCTTGCTTGGTTTAGATATCTGAAATTTCCTAAGAGCTGGGGTAGGTTTGTGTTTAATGGGTTTCAACATCAGCATTGGTAGCCGCAAGTGTGTGCATGTTTTCTCTGCCCTAAAGTCTTTGTGTGCTCAAATAATTAGGCACCTTGACAAGCCATCTCGGGGCTGAGACTTGTAGATGTTATACTTGTAGAAATATACATGCTATTTTGAACCCTCCTGTTTCAAAATTGGAGGCTACTGTCTCAATTTAAAATACATTATGTATGGCAATGCTCTTGGTCTATATATGAGAGCCATGAACATGGTATTAAAATAAAATATCTAGCTGCAAAGTAGCGAAAGATGGCGGGCTTGGACGTGCGGTGTCGTAGGCTGCCAAAGGCACACATAAACGCAGTTCGTCGAACTCTTGGCGAGATGACTGGTGGAAAAATGTTGGGGGTACGGAGTGACTTCGTTTACATGCAATTGTCAAACAGTAGCCACGAGTAGGTAATTGAAATTTAACAAGTGGTTGTTATATCTTTGCAATTCAAGTCCCGTGTGTTGTTTCTTGTTGACAACACATTGCCTTAAACTGAACTTCTAGTTGAGGTAATTGACCTATAATCAGTGCTTTTTTTGTTGTTAAGATATAGATGCCGGAACGCCAATTTTCATAACAGAAAATGACCCCTCCCCCCCCCCCCCCCCGCCATTCACCTCCGCCAATAAATGACAAACTGCTTTGCATTTGTTGTTTTGTTGATACTGGACGCCATTCTTAACTGTGATGAGGTTTGAATGCGGAATTCTTCCCATCTCGATTCCGTTTAATTATTGTAGGTTTCTTTCTGATTCATAATTATGAACTACTGAATTTATTTTGCCACTTTGTACGCAATAGGAAAATTTTGCCAGTGAGTGACAAATCTGTCATTGGACAGTGCTTTTAAGTCTGTTCATTGAGCTGTGCACTAGGGCCGCTTCCCTTACCTCGTACGGAATACACTTTCCAGGTCATTTCTTTGGTCGGATCGCGATGAAACCTATATTTTCGGAATCGTCACACTTCGGGCAACCAATTGAACCATTTTCATTTCGAAAAATTCACCCGTCAATTACTTACACGCGTTTTAAAACATCCCTGTTTTGCCGGTACATTGAAAGATGTCAATTCCAGCTAAGAATTTACCTCTTACTGGATACACTTTCCAGGCCACACCCGTTATCCGATCGCAACGAAACAAATATCTACGGAATCCTCACACTTCTGACAACCAATTGAATATCTCAGAACCTCGAAATATCTCTTGGAAATCCAATAAATGTTAAATTCAATTTACCTCAACAACCGTCAATGAACGGCTACTTTGTCCAGTGGCTGATTCTTAATGGTCATGCACTTTGTTGTGCAAAGATTTCAGCTGCTGCTTTCTAGTTTCCCTGTAAAAGATACTTCTGCATTTGCCCATTCCTTCACAATTTCTGGTAGACACAAGCTCAAGACATGGCTTGTGAGTTTTCAAACTCTTACCTCATGTCATGAGGAAGGTGCAAATACACTCCTCGTCTCGACATGAAATGGACTGCTGGATTTTTCCAGCGATCTGCAAGCGCAGATATTCCCGCCGATGTTTAATTATTTTCAGAGTACCGAAATGAGGTGCCGGAACGGCGTTCCGGTGCGGTCCGGCACAAAAAAAGCACAGGAGACCGATCATGTAACTTTGTGATTTCAAAACGATTCGTTTTCAACATCACTGCCTATGGTTTAACACGGGGGGCAGTGATTTGAAATCGAGTGATTTCGAGCCAAATCGAACGAAATAGAGTTACATGATCGCCACCCAGGACCTGTTGCATTCACTAGGACACAGGGCACAGCTCCGTATCAACTAGTCATGCTACGCTAATTGAAATTTTTGTGTATAGACGAATTTAATGCTGGAGAAAACTAATAGAAGCCAAGTCCAAAGAACAGACGGCCTTTGTGCCGCTGTGAGCCGCTGTGGTGACTGATTGCCGTTGTCCGTGTGTTTCAGACAACTGGTCGGTGAAGGCCAAGCGCAGGAAGACGACCGGCACCGGCCGCATGCGGCACCTGAAGGTCGTGCGCCGACGCTTCCGCAACGGCTTCCGCGAGGGCGGCAAGAAACCCGGCAAGAAACCGGCCGCGCCCGCCTCGTCCTAAGCTCGTAGCGTCTCGCATCGAAATGTCGACGTGTGGCGGCCGGGAACGATCCGGCGCCGGATCGGTTTCCAAATAAACATCTGCAAAGCCGCCATTGTCTTGTCATTTCGCGGCCGCCTCGTCCTAGCTCCCGCCGCGCTTGGATTTCGCGCCCGCCTCGTCCTAGCTCCCACCGCGCTTGGATTTCGCGGCCGCCTCGTCCTAGCTCCCACCGCGCTTGGATTTCGCGCCCGCCTCGTCCTAGCTCCCACCGCGCTTGGATTTCGCGGCCGCCTCGTCCTAGCTCCCGCCGCGCTTGGATTTCGCGCCCGCCTCGTCCTAGCTCCCGCCGCGCTTGGATTTCGCGGCCACCTCGTCCTAGCTCCCGCCGCGCTTGGATTTCGCGGCCACCTCGTCCTAGCTCCCGCCGCGCTTGGATTTCGCGGCCACCTCGTCCTAGCTCCCACCGCGCTTGGATTTCGCGGCCGCCTCGTCCTAGCTCCCACCGCGCTTGGATTTCGCGGCCGCCTCGTCCTAGCTCCCACCGCGCTTGGATTTCGCGGCCGCCTCGTCCTAGCTCCCACCGCGCTTGGATTTCGCGGCCACCTCGTCCTAGCTCCCACCGCGCTTGGATTTCGCGCCCGCCTCGTCCTAGCTCCCGCCGCGCTTGGATTTCGCGGCCACCTCGTCCTAGCTCCCACCGCGCTTGGATTTCGCGGCCGCCTCGTCCTAGCTCCCGCCGCGCTTGGATTTCGCGGCCACCTCGTCCTAGCTCCCGCCGCGCTTGGATTTCGCGGCCGCCTCGTCCTAGCTCCCACCGCGCTTGGATTTCGCGGCCACCTCGTCCTAGCTCCCACCGCGCTTGGATTTCGCGGCCACCTCGTCCTAGCTCCCGCCGCGCTTGGATTTCGCGGCCGCCTCGTCCTAGCTCCCGCCGCGCTTGGATTTCGCGGCCACCTCGTCCTAGCTCCCGCCGCGCTTGGATTTCGCGGCCACCTCGTCCTAGCTCCCACCGCGCTTGGATTTCGCGGCCGCCTCGTCCTAGCTCCCGCCGCGCTTGGATTTCGCGGCCACCTCGTCCTAGCTCCCACCGCGCTTGGATTTCGCGGCCGCCTCGTCCTAGCTCCCGCCGCGCTTGGATTTCGCGGCCACCTCGTCCTAGCTCCCACCGCGCTTGGATTTCGCGGCCGCCTCGTCCTAGCTCCCGCCGCGCTTGGATTTCGCGGCCACCTCGTCCTAGCTCCCACCGCGCTTGGATTTCGCGGCCACCTCGTCCTAGCTCCCACCGCGCTTGGATTTCGCGGCCGCCTCGTCCTAGCTCCCGCCGCGCTTGGATTTCGCGGCCACCTCGTCCTAGCTCCCACCGCGCTTGGATTTCGCGGCCGCCTCGTCCTAGCTCCCGCCGCGCTTGGATTTCGCGGCCACCTCGTCCTAGCTCCCGCCGCGCTTGGATTTCGCGGCCACCTCGTCCTAGCTCCCGCCGCGCTTGGATTTCGCGGCCGCCTCGTCCTAGCTCCCGCCGCGCTTGGATTTCGCGGCCACCTCGTCCTAGCTCCCACCGCGCTTGGATTTACGAGGCGAGGAGCTGGCTGTTATCGGGTTCCAAGTGGCCACGTTTTTATAAATTGGGATTTAATTTTGTCAATCAGGCTTGTGAATTTATTACGGCAGACGTAAATGACGGCTGAGTCTGTTTGCTGAAACTGAACGTATCTCACCACTTAACATCGTCGTTTGACCTTGAAGTGCCGGTCACTTCGTGCAGTTGCGATGTGTTTTCACCAATGGTTTTTCCAATGTGTCTAGATCAAATTGCAGAAAGGCAGAATAATTACAAGTCCACAGGCCAGCTGTTAGTTAAATTGGCACTAGCTAGAGTTGATACCGACTTTGAATAGTAATAATGCAGTTTTTATCATTTCATTAGCTCAGGGTGGGAGTTGTAGTGAATTTTTCAATAACAGCAACAATATAACAACATGCTCTTACATATATTTTATTTCTCAGAGTCAGATATCCAAACCGGAGTCAAAGGATATTGTGAATGTGCCACACCACTCGGTAGCGTTCATTTAAATCCACTTAGCACGTCAACCTCACAGGTGTGGGTTCTGTCACCCATGCCACAACCTGCGTGACACTGTAGATGGATACACCTCATAAATGGTGATAGGTACTATTGCAGTCTCTTTTGGATGAGCTGATTTCAGCTGATGGAAGTTCATAAATTACTTGGGGCTAGATTTAAAGGTTGGTCATTAGTTTTCCAGCTGAAAGCAAATATACGGTTTAGGTTCCTACAATGTGAATGAATTTTTAAGGATTATTTCAATTTGTAATGATATTTCTATCTTATGAAATTTTAATTAGAAAGCAGATGATGACCTACTAGGTAGGTATGTATAGAATGCTGTGGTCCACACATAATAAGGTGCCCTGATTGGTGCAATTAGCATAATACTACAGTACGATTATGAAACAGTACAGAGAAAACTCATTCTGGAAGTCGAGATAAAAGAGTCAATGCCGTGAAGTGTGACATCTCCCCCCCCCCCCCCCCCAACCACCGACGTAATTAAACAAGTTCCCTTGTGCGAGCTTTCATCCCTGTGAGATAGATTACCCCGCAGTAGTAACACTTCCTAGGGATGTGGTAGGATGGTGCACAAAACACTAAACAAAATACCGAAATATTGGGATAGTGAACTTTTATTCTGCTGGCATTGACCGACGTGCTCAGCTCGAGGGATGAAACTCCACTGCCTGTATACCGCCCCAAGACAGAGGTGGTCTTCTTCCTGTCGCCTGTCCTTGACAGAGAGGTGCATACAAAGAATCACCATAATGGCTAGTAAACAGATTGACTAATGAATGGGAGGGTGGGTGAGTACAGTCTGAGGTGAAAGTTGAAGGTTGCTATCCTGTTGGAACGAATGCTTTGCCATGAGATCTCTCACTTACATGGTGTTATTGGCAATAATTATAGGTGCAGGAATGTAATCCCTAGTAATAAACATATAAATGATAATCTTATATTGGTATAGGTAAATGATATGTTACACAGTGCAGCTACTTAGCATGGGTTGCCAATGTGATATGTATTGCTAAGGGTTGTAAAGGTGCTTATTACCCTCTTAGTTTTGACTTGACAATGAAACGAGGGTGTTTTTTTGGCTTCTCATTAACTACTACACCAATGAAAACAAATTTTTGTTCCAAAATTACTTTTTAGAAAATTTCGACCTAACCTTCTTAGAAAGGGACCAAACATTTCTCTTAGGGGTAGTTGATAACTCTCGATCCAATGGGCAAATCAGATGTTACGTAACTCAAACACTTTAGCCAACAGAACGATTTTTAACTTAAAATCCTTAATAATCACCACAGTTTTGCGTTGAGAAGAAAACCAATGTGTACATTGGACTCCCCACGAAATTCTACCCCCATTTTAATCCCTTGTTGGTCAAAAATAGTAGGTCGAAATTATTACTTTTTTAATTTAAAATTGTGAATATCTCCCATGGTGTTAGCTTGAGAAAGAAACGGATGGGTGCATTGGACTCCCCGTGAAATTCTACCCCTATTAACACCCCTCGTGGGGTGAAACTAACTAGTCGAGAATTTTGACATTAAAATATCGAAAAAAAACGTGATGTATACATCACGGTTTTTCTCGATTTTTGAACACTCGCTCATACTTTGGTCTAAGGGGTAGTCGACCACCCTGAACACGAAGGGCTACTCAAATTTGACGCAACTTTAATACTTTGGCCGCTAGATTGATTTCTAACTTTAAATCACGAATAACTCGCACAATTTTGCAATGAGCTAAAAAAAGTTGTGTGCATTAGACTCCTCATGAAATTCCACCCCTAAAAACACCCCTTGCGCGACGAAAAGAGTTGCTCGAATTTTCGGTCTTCAAATCGAAAAAATTCGTAGTGGTACCCCTTTAGGTATTTCATGATACATGAAGATTCGCCCGTACTTTGACCTTAGGGGTAGTTGACCACCCTGAACACGATGGGCTACTCAGATTTGACACAACTTTAATAGTTTAGCCACTATACTGAATTTTATTTTTTAATTGTAAATAACTCAAAGTTATCACATGGGAATGAAACAAGGGTGTGCATTGGATACCTAGGTATTAGCTATTCGACAGCTATTAGTATTCAGGGAATCGAGACTCCAGCAGCTGAGTACAACGGACACCTTCGCCGCCTCCAGCGTAGCAAGACATGCCCGAAGAATACTTCGAGGACGGCACCTCCACCGACCTAGCACCTCCACCCACCACACACTGCCAAGTGGAATCAGTATACAATTTGAATCTCGCCTCCGTGTCTCTGTACTGCCTTCAGCGCCATGCCCAGCGCCTCTATCGGCCATGCGATTAACTTACTCTGCTCGTAGCGCACTCCAGTAGCCTAGCGAAGAACTCCTCTGTAATACATAGGGAAGATTTTTTTTTACTAATCTCATCTGCTCGGGTGGCTCAGAGGAAAGTGCGCATCTCGGAAGCGAATTGGTAGCGCGACCGAGATGACTGGGGTTCGATTCCCGGCACAGGCGAAGATTTTTGACAGACTCATGAGAGTCCAGTCCCTCAGTGCTTGCTGTCTCGTTCACCCTAACTCCATCGAGGCCCTACGGGGGTGCCTCGGCATGGGTGGTGACGGACGCAGCCTGACTTCACCGTGCCCCTTCGGGGGCTTCGGTGCTATGTGGACGACCCGGCACGTGAGCAATTCGAGCAGATGTTTTTGTCATATTTAATAAGACTTTACAATGACAAAAATATAAAACCGTGGCCGGATTTGATCCCGGGACCTCTGCATTACGAGGCCAGCTCGCTACGTACTTGCTACGTAGCGATGAATGAAAGTCCATGGGGAAATGTCCTACTTGAATCGCTAGTGACTAAGTCCACGTGAAGGTTCGACGTGTAGGTATTTTGTACCTGATATCTCCAAGTTCACCGTAGCTTCGAGGAGGGACTCGGGGTTTCGGTGCAATGAGTCCCTGGTTCGATCCCCGGTGGAGGCGCCTCCTTTTGCAATGGCAAATGTGAGGAAATACCCCAGCTTCCAAACAAATCAATTTGAATACAGAACATGTATAAAACACACTAAGGACAAAATAAATGAGAAGTCAAATTTTATTTGTTTTCATTCAATGTTATAAAAAAATCGATTTATTTTAGTGTAGTAAAGTCAATTGCTAAGTTTACAACAGCAAGAACATAGCCATGCATGAGCACAATGCCCGTCAGTGGAAGCAGAGACCTAAACACTACAATGGTATAACCTAACAATGAAAATCATCCCTAAGCACTTTCCTTAGTACATGTTTTTTCTAATTCTGAAGGAAACTATTGCTGATTGGCCGATGTGCGCTTGTCGCCGTGTTCAGGAACAGGTTCTCGGCTCTGACCCACGGGCCGCGCGGCTAGAACTCCCTGGTGGCATCCGTTTCCTAAAAGGTTAACGCCAATCCCGCTACGAGAGGCAGCCGACGGATGTCAACGCTTCGACAGGAAGTCAGGAAGGCGGCCAGCAATTCCATGCCTGCAACACGAAAGGGTAGTTCTCAATCGAATGCAGTCCTGCCCATATGGCTTTTTGTCCGGCTCTAGATATGGCTTGTGAGTTCTGAAACTCTTGGCTCGTGTCCTGTGGGTCCTCGAGGAAGATGCAAATCCACGCGAAATGGAGTTTATCATGACCACCTCCAGCGCCTGGTCAATGTTTTGGCATTGCGAATACATCTACAGTTCTAACATAAAATAAATGGCATTATCCGAAGCCATGAAGTGGTTTTGACCAGTACTTCCTAAACGAACTATATTAAGATGAATGACCCTGTCTAACGGAACGCCCCCTCCCATTTACACCAACACAGGTTCCTACCTGATGGGATTGTGATTGTCGAGATCCTTTGGTCGAGTTGCTGACGATGCTGACACGGTCCTCCCATGGTGCTGCAAGTCTCGACACGCTGGGAGTCTCCTCTGGCCGCTGGCAAGACAAACCCCGAGGACGATGCACACATGCTAATTGAACAATTACTCGCGAACTAAAAGTCGGATCGACAATCTATCGGAATTGAATTTCGAATGATTGGCATCGTCTAAGGAGTGTCTGAAATATGGCTGAAAGTAGCGACTGATTCCTTTGTCCACGAGAAGCACAGGGCATAACGTAGTCAGAGACAGGTAGCGAACAACATTTGATCAAAATTGTAACCAACTGGTAACCTATCATCACACGAGTACGAACTGTTTCATACGAACTGTAAATGTTTATGTTTTGAATAGCTATGCAGATAAAATAAATATTTTACAGTGTACTACTTACAGATGCTACAAGGTAACCTATCATAAAATATATACCTATACACTTCCACATCAATGTGTTTATAGGTATACAGCTTCGTCAGAGCAACAGGAGTCTTTCTTTCAGATGACTTTTCGAAACAACCACAGGGACGAGGACCGATTTGGAGGATGCTAATCAGAGGGCAGAGATAGCCCTTTCGAACTAAACTAGACCCGATCATATAAGTAGCAAACTAAGCAAGTAGCAATCGGATGTCAAAGTTTATAATGACGCCGACACCTGCGCTGATCGCACCTTTCCTCGCAATGCACAATTCATACGCACTTCGCTTCACGCTGTCGCACATACGCACATACGCACTTAGCTTCACGCTGTCGCACAAACGCACACAGAAACTGACGCACGCACACACGCCCGTAGACATCCGGACATTATTACGCACTTTTTCACGCTAGGTTTTTCAGTTTAAAGTCACAAAACAGGAGCAAGCGAGCGAGCAGCGAGAGATCCATCGCCATCTTGGATGGATGGACAGCCTCGGCACCAGCTGACGTTCTGTGACGTCACACTGATTTAACATATTTTTTATTATTCCAAAATTTTCTCACTATAACTACGTATCGCAGCAGAGCGAAGTTCTAAGTTACCAGGGAAATCGATTCATTCAGCTATTTTCTCTATAGTTTTCACCAGTGCTTTTTTTTTTGCCAATTTTCAAAAAAGAACATTACCATGTCTAGTAGCAGAGGGCCCATTAGGAAGGTGCAAATCCACTCCCCTTCTCAACATGAAATGGAGTGCTGGATTTTTCCAGCGATCGGCGCGCGCAGATATTCCCGCCAATGTTTAATTGTTTTAAATGTTTACCGAAAGGCGGTATCGGGTCGGCGTTCCGGCACAAAAAAGCCACTGGTTTTCACATTCTTGCTCGCCTAGGTAAGAAAGAGACTTACGAAGATCGGTGCATGTAGTTGAGCCACAGGTTCAGCCGTGTGTAGAATCCGCCAGCTGTGATCATTTCGAAACCACACACTATTGCTGGGGCACCAGTTCCCACAAAAACCACCAGTCCCAAGTCCCAACCACCAGTCCCAAGTCATATCCCCTGGGGCCTTACCTAGCGCGGCCACTGGTAGTCCCGGGATTACTAGCAATCTACCCCGGCTAATTAACACCACCGTAGCACCAAGCAGTAACCCCGACCTAGCGCGGCCACTCGTAGTCCCGAGATTACTAGCAATCTACCCTGGCTAATTAACACCACCGTAGCACCAAGCAGTAACCCCGACCTAGCGCGGCCACTCGTAGTCCCGAGATTACTAGCAATCTACCCTGGCTAATTAACACCACCATAGCACCAAGCAGTAACCCCGACCTAGAGCGGCAGTATTACGGCCGGGTTATATAGCCGGGGCACATCGACTCTGACTTTAGTAACGAGCCATGAGATTGGTTGATTTGACCTCACTGCACAATGATGATCGTTTGAAAAGCAGTATGCCTTCTAGATAATGCTATCATCGTAGCACCACCGTAATACTGGTTGCTAGCGGTGCTACGAAATCAACAAACTGCCCATTGTTGAAATGGCCGCTCTAGGTCCGGGTTATATAACACCGCCAGCCCGGCTAATTAGCCGCATGGTAGCCGCTCCAAATGGCCGAGCTAGGTAAGGCCCCTTGGGGTCTACTCCAACGTCGCCAAACTCAACCAATGGACCGTGAACTACGCCGTGTCAGAGTTTTCGCTTGATGGTCGAAGGTTGAACGTGTCTAATCAATTTTACTGCAATATAACACCCATGGTTGATAACATGTAACAAACAACACAAAAAAACGCTCATTTTAATTGGAACTAAGTTCCAGAGTGGATTAATGCAGCTTCCTCGAGGACGAGGACCCACTGCTGCTAGACACGAGTTACAGTTCCAAAACTGCTTATATAGCTTTATGTCCGGCTCAAAATATGGCTTGTGAGTGTTGAAACTCTTAGCTCGTGTCTAGCAGCAGTGGGTCCTCGAGGAAGATGCAAATCCACTCTCCTTCTCGACGTGAAATGAAGTTTAGATAGGCAATGACTTGGGTACAGACTGACACGAGATTCACCGAGAGTATCTTCACTACAACGTCCACTACAACGTCCACTACAACGTTCACTACAACGTCCACTACAACGTCCACTACAACGTCCACTACAACGTCCACTACAACGTCCACTACAACGTCCACTACAACGTCCACTACAACGTCCACTACAACGTCCACTACAACGTCCACTACAACGTCCACTACAACGTCCACTACAACGTCCACTACAACGTCCACTACAACGTCCACTACAACGTCCACTACAACGTCCACTACAACGTCCACTACAACGTCCACTACAACGTCCACTACAACGTCCACTACAACGTCCACTACAACGTCCACTACAACGTCCACTACAACGTCCACTACAACGTCCACTACAACGTCCACTACAACGTCCACTACAACGTCCACTCCTTTTCACTCCTGTCTTTGCAATCACATCTGATTCCAGAACTCGGGTTTGCATTTTAGGTTCTCCTTGAAGCCCAGTTTTACCAAAACAACGCATCTCAATATATTATGAAGCTTATTTTTCTGTAATGTTGAAATTGGAAAAAAGCAATTTCCGATATTAAAAATTCATAATGGTTACTCAAATGATTTTTACAGCAAGATTAGCACGTACCTAAATACTATTAATCATGAAATTAAATTTCACACTGCTAAAAGGGCAAGAATTGGTAAATGGTCAATTTCAACAAAATATTATTATAATTTGAATAATATACAATAATTATTGATAACGGTATTATACATTTTGATACATGAGTATAACAGTGTTTGTTATGATTATGTTTGTTATGATTTGCATAAAATAGCAGCGCCATACGTCGTTGCACTCAAAAAAATTCTGGGAAAATCGTTTTAACAGTTGGTGTTAATGACTACGAAAAAAATCAAAACGTGTTCCTAATCTAAACAAAAAAAGAATAATGTGGCAACAAAACGTTGCACAAAACAACAAAATGTAGAGATTGAGTGGAGACGTCGAAACGTAAACGACCGATTTTCATTCAAAGCAAAAAAATTTGTACAATAGCTATACATATTCAGAATATACATTAAAAACGTATAAGGACAAAATAAATATAAGATGAAAAAAACATGAGTAAACAATAAATTGAAAAATAATCAGGCTTGGCACTCATATACGTTCTGAGTTAATGTGATTATCTAACCTTCAAGGGTTAAAACTTACCAATATAACATAATTAAGATAAACTATATGTTTTTATCAATGACTGACCTGCAATATTTGATAACAACAACAGCTCTATAATGGGGGTTATTTTTCTATCGGTTGTTCTGGCAGGTTTTGCAAAGTAAACAGTGTACAAGAGGCGAGACGAAAATATAATAATATTGCAGTAATCCTAGCATCTGATTGTTATGCTTCAACTGAAACAGAGTGCTCATGTACTGTCAAACAAAGTAATGCTGAAATATTCTACAAAGGGAGGATATTTAAAGAAAATTATTAAGTTTACATAATAAACTATCGGATGAGATGAATTCAAGCACCTTAATTACAGGAGGGACCATTCTGTGAGGTGTTGCTAAATAATTTTGATGAATTTTAAGTCATAACACGGAAACAAAACGTAATAATCTCAATTTTGCCAAAATCCAATTTGGAATTGGCACATTTCTTTCCAAATCTACTGATCGGTCAATTTCATAAAACAAATTTTCCACAATTCCCATCTCAGTAATTTGATTTACTTGGTTACTTTACCATAATATTGATCGAAGACACAGCCTACTGTACATCACTTGTTGGTTCGCTTTTAAGCTAGAACACTGGTCGCCGTGCCCTAACATGACAAGGCAATCGTCCGCCAAGTGCAGCTATCTAATTTCAATTCCGAGCATCACGTTGGAGCCACAAGCGATTCACGATCTAGTAGACTGCGG
The DNA here is from genome assembly GCA_921293005.1 of Nemoura dubitans. NCBI lineage: Eukaryota > Metazoa > Arthropoda > Insecta > Plecoptera > Nemouridae > Nemoura > Nemoura dubitans. The sequence goes on from OV121078.1 coordinate 1,308,531, forward strand.
CACAGGCATTAATTATTACTTGCTGGTTGTGAAAGTGACCGGGCGGTAGAAGTCGAGGCCCTGGCCCCAACCCCTGGCTGCCGTGTTGTAGTTGTTGAAGTTGCCGTAGCTGAGGCGGCTCGCTGCTGGCGCTGCCGGCGCCTGAGGTGCTTGCTGATATTGCTGGTATTGTTGTTGCTGTTGTTGTTGTTGTTGTTGTTGTTGTTGTTGTCGTGCAAAGTTGGAGTCTGCAAAGTTGAGCGAAGTTAGAGAAGAAAGTGGGTTTTGGTAATTATTTTTCTAGCTGAAGACACACTATATACAAATTGCACAAGTCCTGAGGAGAGTTAGGTTATAGGTCCGAATGCCTTTAGTTGCCACTCTGTGCGAGTGTTCCCGAAGTTGTATGAACCAGCCTCCTCATTTATACTGTCGTCAGGGAGAACGTATCACGAGCACTCAAACAACGAATGCTTTGTGTATTTGACAATAAGTTGCTCATGTCGGGCATCGTATTCTTCGAAGCTCATCGCCATTCGGTCCACAAAAACGAACAGAGGTCGGAGAGCGGGGCACATTCGTGATGAGAGGAAGCTTTGGTTGCGGAAAGGGTTCATTAAACTACATTAAGCGGGTGGCAAATCCAAAATGGAACAACATGCGTTTTAAACACACTTCGTTTAGTGGTTTAGTTATGTAAAATGACTGAAAACGATTATTGGTGGAAGCAAAACTCAAATAATTTATAAACTAATCAAAACTATGAACAACCACCATCCATTATAGGAGGAAACAAGTGGGGCCAAAATGGAATAGCATCGTCCAAAAAAATTACTAGATAAAAACGCCGATAAAAAAAACCCTCTGCAGGCCTTGCCTGTTTGTCTAGCAAGCGCCTGTTGCGTGGAGGTCTCCGTCGACGAAGCGAGGGTGCTGGACGACTCCAGGTACGAGGACGAGGATTGGGTGGCGAGGAACGAAGAGGACTCAGAACTGGTTGACGCCTCTGTCCGAGGGGCGAACACTCGAGACTGGACTTTGGTAGTGGCATTGTAATACATGTTGTTGTTGTTGTTGGTGGTGGTGGCGGTGGTGTTGGTGGAAGGTGCTGCTGTGCCCTGGCCGGGGATGTTGGTGGCGCTCAAAGAGCGGAAGGTTTCCGACGGCGATTGGTCCAGAACCTTGTACTTCATCGGCGGTCGCGTGTTCTGCTCGAACGAGCTCAGGATGGACTTGAACGGCACCGTCTCGTAAGAGACGCCGCTCTGCATCTCCTGGAAGCGCTCTTCCTGTTGGTAAATTTTCGAGTTCTGGATGTACTCCTCTTCGTACGCCCGCTGCTGCGTTTGTTGGAGCTGACAGTTTTGCTGGTAGCTTTGCTCAACGGTCTGCTGGTAGCTCTGCTGTGTGCTTTGCTGCACACTCTGTTGATTATTCTGATGGGCATACTGTTGGGCATTCTGATTTATATTGTGCTGTACATTTTGTTGATAATTCTGTTGGGCGGTCGGTCGTCCGTGGACCGGCTTCAGTTGAATGGCGCTGATGTCGACGTAGCCGTAGAGCGGTCTGGCTCCCACCACGCTCTCTGGCGCTTTGGCGCACTGCTTCTGCACCCGCGGCTGTTCCATGACGACCGGAGAGTTGTTGAACGACTTGCTGTACTCTTCCATCTGCGCCGTGAAGTGTTTGAAGTCTTGTTTTATCTTCTCTTTGATTTGCTGCTCGCTCGCACTGGACAAGGAGATCTGGTGAGACTCTGCAGACACAGTTTCATCGTTGTTGGAGACGACGACGTTTAACTCTTGGTCAAGGAGGACGCTGTTACGGTTGATTTCTTCCATTTTATTGCTAAACTCTTGTATCTCTTTCGACTGGGACAATATGCTGGCTACCTCGGAGTTCATTTCGCTTTCTTGTTTGACTTCGCTCCTGGACTCGTTCGTCACTAGCTCTTGGCGAATTTCCTTAAATTCTTCTCTAAATTCTACTTTGGTCTCTTCTTTCCTTTCGTTTCTTATTTCGATTCTAGCTTCTTCTTTCAATTCTCTTGACTCTTCTTGGGAAACAACTTCCTTCTGAACCAGCTCCTGAAACTCTTCGTTTACTCGATCCCTAAATTCTTTCTTCACCTCTTCTCTAATCACTTCCTGTTGCTCGACCACCGCACTCCCAACCAGAGCGTCACCAGTGTTAGTGTTATCATCACCTACAAGAGCGGCCGTGTTATTCCCTATCGTGTTACCAGCATTCGTGTTATCAGCCAGTGTGTCATTCACAATTGATACAGGCGGGAGTTCAGGTTGGAAGAGTTCTATGTTTAGCTGTTGTTGGATTTGTGGTTCGGGTATGAACGGGATTGGCCCCGAGACTGATTCCTTGAGTGCTTCTGGTTCTGGTAAGAGTTCTGGCAAAGGTTCCGTCACGGGTGGAGTTGGTTCTGGTAGGTAAGACTCTACCGGCTTGTATTGTGGCTCCTGGGCAGGTTCAAATTGGTCGATGGGATTGGGGAGAGTTGGTTCTGGTAGGTAATACTCTACTGGCTGGTATTGTGGTTCCTGGGCAGGTTCATATTGGTCGATGGGATTGAGTAGAGTTGGTTCTGGTAGGTAAGATTCGACTGGCTGGTATTGTGGTTCCTGGCCAGGTACATATTGGTCGATGGGATTGGGTAGAGACTGGACGGGTTCCGGAGCGATTTTCTCGGCAGAAGCAAAGCTGTTAGTTGACTGGGCCAATTTGGTGGTGTCCATTCTCATCTCCTTAAATCCTGCAGAAACGCATTAAGTTAGCCGAGAACAGCGATTAGCAACAAAAAAATATTAGCAATAAGGGACGTAGTGTAAGCCACAATCTCATAGATGTGAGTGATTTTTGTATTTTTCCTGTAACTGTAGCTATGTGGCTCTGTGGCCTTGAATCTCTACATAAAAATGGAAAACTGCAAACAAATCTCACTGGAATTTAACACAAAACTGTTTTTTTTATACAGCTGATACAGTTATTTATAAGAAGTGAAACACTGGAGATCAATCACAGAAAAATACGAAAAATGCGACATAGTAGAAATGAGTCAAAGAATTTTAAAGGCTACCTAAGGGTCTACCCAGAATATTCTCTTAAGTGAGCTTTCTATGCGGGCGAAATATCAGATCAACACCTAAAAGATTTGTCAAAGACATTTAGTTTTGCACCGAACAAAAATTGGTAAAGCTGAAATCACTTGAATATAAAAAATAAAGCAGACGACGAACTAAAAACTTACCGTTACAATTCATTAGTCACGCAGCAAATGAAAATGTAAATGGTTCAAGTTTGACAAACGTCAGTCTTAACGAATAAAAAGAGTTCCACAGCAACTCACCCGATTTTTTCGACTGCCCCTGCTCGATGTTCCATCCCCTCGGCGCTTTCGCCTTGTACAAGAACTCCTGCTCCTCGCGGAACCGCTGCGCCTGTTCCTGCTGCGAAAACCCGTTAAGGTTCGACTGCACCTGCGGCTGTTGCGCAACCTTCCCGCTAGATAGCGTGCCCGACTCGTAGCTACTCGCGTTGCTAAGGTAGCTCTCATAGCTCTGGTAGCTGCTCGACCGATTCTGTTCGAACTGCTTCGTGATTTGTTGGTTTTGTGGGGGTTGGTACTGCTTGTTGGACGACGTCGTCGTCGCTAGATACGTCTGCGGCGATTGGGCATGTGTGATCGGTTGGTAGGCCGGCTGCGCGTATAATTGACTGGCCGAGAACGGCTGTGGCTGCGCGGTAGGCGGCTGCGCAGGTTGCGGCTGCGCGGTGGGGTGCTGCGCCGCTTGGCGAGCGCTCAAAATGGCGGCCATCGCGTCAGGGGTGGGCACCACGTGGTAGCCACGGGGCGGGGTGAGTTCCTGGAAGGCCGTGTCCACGGAGCCGGTCTCGAGGGCTGCTTCCCACGGTGACTTGATCATGCGCAGACGTGGCTGAGTGAAGCGCTCCTACAGGGGAATCGGGGGAATTAGTTTCATAGCCTTAAAAATTTAGATTATGCGTTCAGGGAAGAATTCGATTCGTAGCTAAAATAGCATACTCTTAGTCTGGTCAAAGTAAAGTTAAATTGAGCATTGGACTTACATTTATACCCGGCTCACTAATGAACTATATCACTAATTCAACCATTACATTGGTGGCAGTGTGTGGGATCATTACATTGGTGGCAGTGTGTGGGATCATCACAGTGGTGGCAGTTTGTGGGATCATCACATTGGTGGCAGTGTGTGGGATCATCACAGTGGTGGCAGTGTGTGGGTGCTGCTTGTACTTGATGAATGAACATTGACGTTGCTTACAACACAATGGGGGGTTTTGGGGTTAAATCCCTAAAAAAGTTTTCCTGTATAGCATTTTATGGTGCAAATCTAAGCGTTTCAGTCAGTTTTGACCTTACACATACCTGGAAATTGGTTGTGAAAATTTGTGATCAATGTATTTTCCAGTGAGAATTGCATGACGTTAAGTTGACGTTTGTAATGTAATAATATCTTTGAAGATTAATGACTTAAACTCCATTTAAAATTGAGAAGGAGAGTGGATTTGCATCTACCTCGAGGACCCACTGCTGCTAGACACGAGCCAAGAGTTGCAAAACAGCCCACAGAGCCTTTTGTCCGACTCAAGACATGGCTTGTGAGTTTTGAAACTCTGAGCACGAGTCTAGCAGCAGTGGGTCCTCGAGAAAGAAGCATTTCCACTCTCCTTAACGTGGAATGGAGTTGAGGACACACGACGTGCCTGTATCTCGTTGAGTTTCTGCGTGTGTTCCGCCCTCTTGGTCGCGTCCTGTAGATACGAGGGGAGCGGTGCCGCGCTCGCAGCCCCCAGCCCCTGTCCCAGTCCCAGTCCCTGCTGCGTCATCGAGCTCGACGACGACGTCTTGATCTCGCTGCTCGACGATGACGTCGTCGTCGTCGTCGTCTGCTTGATCGTGCTCTCGTCCACCACCCACTTCTCGGAGCGCTTCCGTCGTTTGGCGAACAGTTCGGCGCCTGCGCCGAAGCACAGCACGGTCAGTGAACGTTGTGTTCGTGGTTAGTTAATAATCATAATAATAATAATATATTTATTAAGCCCTAATTGATCACGGTACATGATATGGGCACGTCAGTTTTTATGGTCTAGTTATTTCCTTTATCACATAGGTACTCTTTTACTGTGTAGTAGCATTTTGAATGCAGATACAGTTTTAGACCATCTTTAAATTTGTAGCCTTTAAGATTTTTTATCTCCCTGGGCAGTTTGTTATACAATAATAAGCCTGCGTAAATTGGGCAGTTCTCTGTCATTTTTAATCTATTTCTTGTTACATACATGTTTTTAGTTCCGCTTGTAAAATACTGATGTATCTCACAATTGTCAATTACTAGATGGTCGTTATACTACATATTGAGTCATGGACGGACCTCACTCATGGGCTATTTCACCATTGTCGGTTTAATACCCCCTAAACGGTCGTTTAAGACCGATTTTGACTGGCGTATTCGTTTTCTTTACAAAACTCAGTTCTTTAATAATTCAAGTGGAGAATTTGGAGTTCTCTCGAAGAAAAATGCAAATTCGACTTTTAGTTCCGTGGTGATAACATAAAGGAATATTTGGTGACCTGAAAACACTCACGTGTTGTGTCTGGAACTACTTTCTTTCACCACTAAACACGGTTTAAAGCTAATTCCCCAACCTTGCGGGCTTAAATAACGGACGATGGAAATAATGACATTTACAAAATGAAACATAATTCACCTCTCAAAACAATACCTTCTAGAATCACTGCCACTTTAAAATCAAATTCCTAGTATTTTTTGTGACCTATCTCAAATTTCTGCTTTGGACTTTTCAAAAAGTCAGTAAATTATTGCATTAAAAGGCACCGGCTAAATTGGCCTTGAACGCCCGTTTAAGTTAAACTTGGTGAGATAGCCCAACAGTGTATTAAATGCGCTTATCTGGAACTGCATGAAGTTGTCCATTAGATTAGTTTCATACATGGCACGAGGTGTAATTACTATAGTACGTCTCATGTTCTTTTGGCAACGCCTGGGGGCATTGGGCCTATGCTATAACATTGTAGAAAACCGGTTTTTTGATGCCACAAGAACCTGAGACGAACTATACTTTCTCGATGGGGGAATGACTGCGGGTTATTACGAACAACGATAACCATTATCGTAAAACAGGCATAATAACAATAATCTATCGAGGGCCCTTCTGCGCCCCTTACCTTTGCCCTTGGGGGCGTTCAGGTCCCGGACGAGGTCGAAGCACATGTCGGGGCTGAGAGGTGCGGCGTCGATGTTGTACCCTTTGCGCAGCAGACTGCTGAGGTCCTGCACCTCGCCGCGCGGGTTCATCACCAGCTTGAGCAGCGGCTTTGTGTCGTCTGCGCGCGCAGTCTCCGGCTGCTGGTCGCCTCCCTCGCCCTCGGGACCGCCGGCTGCGCGACAAATAGAGGGGCGTTTCGTGACCACTGTAGCACATTGTGGCGTAGGCCTGCGCTGGGTAAATGGCTAGGTGCGGCGCAGAGCGAAGGGAATTACAATGTATGGTCGCAAAAAAAACCCAGTTTGCTATGCTCGTGACCTTGAAATCAAGTGTTGTGACAAGGCATGGCAGCCATCGACAGCGCACATTGAATTTCTATCCCAGCACACAACCAGGGCCTTCTGGGTGGAAAGCAAGTGTTGTGACAAGGCATGGCAGCCATCGACAGCACACATTGAATTTCTATCCGAGCACACAACCAGGGCCTTCTGGGTGGAAAGCAAGTGTTGTGACAAGGCATGGCAGCCATCGACAGCACACATTGAATTTCTATCCGAGCACACAACCAGGGCCTTCTGGGTGGAAAGCAAGTGTTGTGACAAGGCATGGCAGCCATCGACAGCACACATTGAATTTCTATCCGAGCACACAACCAGGGCCTTCTGGGTGGAAAGCAAGTGTTGTGACAAGGCATGGCAGCCATCGACAGCACACATTGAATTTCTATCCGAGCACACAACCAGGGCCTTCTGGGTGGAAAGCAAGTGTTGTGACAAGGCACGGCAGCCAACGACAGCACACATTGAATTTCTATCCGAGCACACAACCAGGGCCTTCTGGGTGGAAAGCAAGTGTTGTGACAAGGCACGGCAGCCAACGACAGCACACATTGAATTTCTATCCGAGCACACAACCAGGGCCTTCTGGGTGGAAAGCAAGTGTTGTGACAAGGCATGGCAGCCATCGACAGCGCACATTGAATTTCTATCCGAGCACACAACCAGGGCCTTCTGTATGAAAATGGTTCCCATTGCTCTTATATGGAGCGAATGTTGCCAGGAGGCTGTGGGAAATGGCAGAGTCAAAAAATATATCCGTTGAATCTCGCTCAAGGTCAAAGCCACCCAGAGACATTTTTGGCATTCGTGCAAACCAAAGCAAATCCATTCAGACTTTTGGTGTAGGACTCGGGCAACTTCCCGCGCCGTAATTACCTCGTACTGGATCCCACCCTGTGGCCACACCTTTTGTCCGATCACGAAGAAACCCATGGCTGCGGATTCCCCACACTTTAAGCAACAAACTGTGTGTTTGAAAATCTCAAAACTAATATTCACTCGTCTAGTATTCCCAAGTGTAAAACAATCCTGTAATACCCTGCAACACTCTGTAATACCCTGTAATACCCTGTAATATTCTGCAATACCCTGCAATACCCTGTAATACCCTGTAATACACTGAAATACACTGAAATACCCTGTTATACCATGTAATACCCTGTAATACCCTGTATTATCCTGAAATACCCTGTAAAACACTGCAACACCCTGTAATACCCTGCAACACCCTGTAATACCCTGCAATACCCTGTAATACCCTGTAATACCCTGTAATACCCTGCAACACCCTGTAATACCCAGCAACACCATGTAATACCCTGCAATACCCTGTAATACGGATCTATAGATCCTTGCTTGGATCTATAGATAGGTTAATATCTAATGGGGGGGGGGGGGGGGCTGAGACTGAATATTGCTGTATTAAGTTTTTACAAAATAAAGATTCGAATTGTATTACAAAACTGATCCCCTTTATTTCGTATATTATGATATTAATTAGTGAACGTCATTGTTATTATATTGTTCTGTATGGCGTTGACCAAACAAAACAGGAAATTGCATAAATTTGCGTGAATTCAACTAGGTCTAAACTCCATTTCACGTTAAGCAGGAGTGTGGCGTTGCATTTTCCTCGAGGACCCACTGCTGCTAGACAACAGTTAATAATTTAAAAACTCACTTGCCATGACTTGAGCATGACATGAGGCTATTTAAGCAGTTTTGAAACTCTTAGCTCGTGTCTAGCAGCAGTGGGTCCTCGAGGAAGATGCAAATCCACTCTCCTTCTCGACGTGAAATTGAGTATGAAGAGTAGCGACTGCGGCTCTGGCTCACGGTCGCTACTCGTGCTCAAAGAGAGCACACGCTTTTGGCACGAACGTATCGCAACGCCCCCCCCCCCCCCCCCCCCCCCCCCAAAATCGCGACCATCGGCTGTGAAATTGCTCGACGCCTTCGAGTCAGGCGCCGGGCGGCGAACCAGGAATTGCTCCAGGAACGAAGCTGGACGCGCGCCAGACCATCGCACGACGGGCAACGTTCCCGAGGCCGCAATTATGCCGGCGCAATTTGCTACACTGAGAGAAAAATATATTTACTGGACACGTTTGTCATACATTTTATTGCTGTGTCCAGCCTTCGACGAAGGTCTAGCAGTGGGTCCTGGAGGAAAATGCAAATCCACTCTCCTTCTCGACGTGAAATGTAGTTTGAGTTATGTAAATGATGTATTTCGTAATATCTCGTTCTCTGCAGGAAATTCTACGCGAAATCTTGTCAGTTAATTTCCCAATTTTCAGATAAACGAACAATAAAAATCTATCAGCAACGCAAGGAAACAGAATTTGCCAGCATTTGTACAGTATGTTCCGTACGAGAATGAGGATTGTTTGTCATGTCGCTAGGATACGAGATTGTTAAGGGATTGCAGTTTTTATTTGGTTTTATCTGCACTGAGAAAAATATTTACTGAACAAGATTGTAAAACTTTATTTTGCTGTATTTACGAATTTTCTTGTACAATTTGGCAAACGTTTTACCGTGAAGAAAATTGTATCCGTCAAGTTATTAGAACAAATATTTTGCCACCCCACAAGAACTGCTAGTGTATTATTTTAAGTCGATGAACTTTATTTCTGTTGCGTTAGACAGTTTAGGAAAGAATGATACAAGCTGTTCTAATAGACGAACAAATATACCTATAATAGGGTAAAAATCAGAAGGAAAGTCTGTCAAAATGTGTTCATGACTCGAAGTTCATATTACAAGAAACCATTTTCACTACAGTTAGACAAAATGCTGTCCCTCAGATAACAATACTTTCTTACTGTACAGCATGGATTTCAGTGTGCATGGTGACGAAAATTACAGTAAATTTTTTTCATCCGTGTGCGTCGCGGATGAATATCATGTTCTGTTTGTCGAGTAGTTTCAGAAAGAGCGACTGCATTATTTACACAACTTTACACATTTCAGTGGACGTTCTAAATTATTGAGCGTATGCCCGGGGTCAGTTTCCCGCTCAGAATTTACCTCCTACTGGACGCCTGAAGCCCCGTTTACATTGGGAGCACTTTTGACTAAGTCTGCCACGGCATTTTTATGCCGTCGAAATAACATGACTAAATAACATATTATATTGGTGTATTATATCAGGTATCACGTTAATATTATACAGAATATATAAAGTATAACATAAAATAGTGATAAACTGTACAATAATTTGTCAATTTGTGGCATACTTTTGTCAAAAATGTTCCCATTTATAACCGGGGCTGTACTTGTTGCCACACTGTTTGTCCCATTGCGACGAAACCAGTGTCAACAGAATCCTCACACTTTTAGCAACAAGTTGTGTGATTTATAAGCTCGCAAACCAGTTGAAAGTTCAAATAAAGCTCCGTGGAATCATTGCCAGCAACCGCACCAATATAACCTTAAGCGTGAATGTCATGTTGAGCTCCAAACGTAAATACCCAATCACATTCAGTGCATTTCTTGTACGGTTTTCCGAGTCCTGATGTTTAGGTAATTGGAAGACGTGGCAATAGTCCATATTATTTGAGTGTCAACTTACAAAATGGAGAGATTCAGGCTAGCATATGAATCAAAGTCGTATTTAAAATGATCCCCACCAATAGGAAGTTAGGGTTATTGAGGTTGTTTTGCAGACTCCCCCCCCCCCCCCCCCCACCATATAATTGCTCCGAAATCTCGACAGTACTGATAATGGGTTCGTAATGTTATGACCTTGACAAGTTCGCCAAGGTTAGATGTTTAGCAATAGTTGACAGGAGCTGCTAACGTGTTAGGGAAACAGTTCTCTGAACTCTGAGGTAAGATTACAACTTAAACCTGTCGAACAGATATAACAACCAAACACCTAGTCTTAATAAGAACATTTTTAAACATCACCATTCGTTATTTCAAAGCTGAATATTTTTAGCCTCATGGGATAGGTCATCATACCCAGCTATGGCTACGGCAAAAATTTGATGCTAGGAATTTGGCCGGCAATCGCTGGGGTGCGTTGGCAACCTGTTTTAACATCATCTACCAGGCCATGGCACAAGGTCAATTATAATCAAGGGATCCAATGTTCCTCAGGTGGTTACAGTTATGGCTTCATCTACCAGGCCGTGGCACAAGGTCAATTATAATCTAGGGACCCAATGTTCCCCGGGTGGTTACAGTTATGGCTTCATCTACCAGGCCATGGCACAAGGTCAATTATAATCTAGGGACCCAATGTTCCCCGGGTGGTTACAGTTATGGCTTCATCTACCAGGCCATGGCACAAGGTCCATTATAATCAAGGAAAATTTTTCACAGGTGGTAACAGTTACATTGGTTACACAAAAAACAGTGGCTCCATCCCTTGACTGGCGGCAAAACTATTATTGCGGGCGGAGGGCTTTCGCGTAGCTGCTTTAGTACATGGGAGTGGAACATCTGGGTAACCTTCTATCTGTGATATAGGTATACCATAAAATGGTGATAAACCTTATGAATTTTTGATACAATATTTATTAGAGCCATGTTATTTAGACAGCATAAAACTTTTGTCGAAAATGCCCCCGTATAAACGGGGCTTAGTTGTTGTTTAGTTGTTAGTGAAGTGGGTGAAGCGGGTGAAGTGGGTTAGGTTTTAGGCGAAGTCAGTGAGTCAGGGGTGCCGGGCAGACCTGCGTTGGGCCGCGTCTTCTTGGGCAGGTACGTCAGGGCTCCGGCAGGGGGCTGTGCCCCGATGCACGGGACCCACCCCACCCTGGTAGACATCGCTGCCTAGTGGGCGTAACGGGCTCTTCCACCGTTCTGGACGGCCAACTTCAATTCAATGCGCAGTTATGAAACCTGATCGACACTGCAGAAATAACGACATTGCCCGCTCTAAATATTGGAAGAATTAAATCTCGTTCAACCTCTATAGCAAATCTATATACTTATACCAAACAGTTAGAGAAACACCCCAAATTTCCGACGGTATCACATTATAAATCGACGATATTTTCGATATTCAATCGCGTGAACGACTTGGATGGAAATTCGTAGAGAATTTGACGAAATGCAGCTAAGGTTTTCGTGCGTTGTTGATGTTATTCCCGCCTCCGTAACGCGGCACTCGTCCACGGTCCCATGGTCGCGTTCGGGCCCTCTGACGCCCACATCCGACCGTCGGCAACTGTCCGATGTCGAGGCGCAAATAGCCAACCCGGCGATCGTGGCCAGGATTGCCGGGAAAACCCAGACGCTGGGCACAGTGCCCGATCGCAGTCTAGTCGTCTGCCAGTCTGATACACAGTATTATAAATGTGTTTACGCGTTGCTTCTAAGGTTTGTGATAAACTGGCTAGCGATTTTGTAACTTTTACTTGATGCCGTTATCGGTTCTGATGGATAAAATCCCTATTGTTGTCCATGTAAAATTTTTAACTGTGTAACCGAGTACGGCAAAGTCAAAGTTAAGAAATCGCTGCGCTTTTAGGATATTTCTGGTTGTCAAGCCACGTCTAGAATTTAAACGATTTTGGAGAATCTGCATTGCAGATCAGTTTTCAATAATGAAAACAGAATCACACATGTTATATATGACAATAAATTGCCTTCTTTGATAAACGGGGGTATACATTTGTATTTTTTCGGGTTCTCTTTTGTGTGAAAGTACTAAACTCACGTTAAAATGGTGAGTGGATTCGCATCTTCCTCGAGGACCCACTGCTGCTATAGACACGAGCTAAGATGTTTCAAAACTGTCCACAGAGCCTTTTGTCGGGCCCAAGACATGGCTTGTGAGTTTCGAAACTCTTAGCTCGTGTCTAGCAGCAGTGGGTCCTCGAGGAAGATGCAAATCCACTCTCCTTCTTGGCGTGAAATAAAGTTTATAAATATCGCAAAAATCGAAGTTTTGGCGGTCAGAAAGTGTAAATTATAGCAGGAACAGTTTGTGTGCATCCCTTTCTCAATCTCCGATACAAGTGTTTCGGATAATACAAACCAAATAGCATTAAAATAATAAATCCATGAACTACCCTTTCCCGTACAGAAAAAGGAGCCTAGCTGCGAACAATGCTGGACCGCCATTAATCAACAGAATTCCTCGTGGGGCGTCCACGCTCCGGCCGACGCCGAGACAGAGTCGCTAAATACTCTGCCTCGGCTGCTGCGGTTGCCAATCACTGGACCAAGCCATTCCCGGTTCTGCCAACAATGCGAATTGCTGCTACATCTATTTGCGATCCAGCGATTCTTCGAATGTTTGCCGTGTGATTGATGCCTTCGAGACGTCTTCGATTGTGTAACGCATTCGACCATTGCTGGCCGGGATACGCAACCAGCTCAGCGCTGCATGTATCCCGTGCACTAGTGTTTCCGTTTCGTGCCTCGTAGACGCAATGCTAAATTTCCCACATTTAGATTGGCTTTTTGGGAAATTTGACCGGGGCTGTCCTTAAAAAAGTTACCTAGGGTACACTAAACGACAACGTACTGTAATGTGTTCGGGGCCAAAAAAAAACAAAAAAACTTCAGTACACGCCCGAAAAACATACGACAGAGTCCGTAGGTAAACAACGAAATGTCAACGAATCTAGTTACTAGCGTGAATACAAAACAAAATACTATGCAAATGCGTGTAAATAAGATGTTATGGATACAAAAAGTTCACCCCGGGATCGAACGCATGACCCTTCGACCTTCGTACATAGAGCCAGCACTCTACGAGAGTGGCCAGCAGACCACTTGCCCCCCGCAGCGATTTGACGCTCCTGATATGCTTAATATGCGGTAGAAATTTAACATTGCTTCTACGAGGCACGAAACGGAATAGCATCCCGCGCAACGTTAAGACTTGTGTTTTTGTCGTACGCGGAGGTTCACGCGGGAACTTCTCCTGGCCTCAAATACTAACACAGAGTTTTAGGGGGGGGGGGGGGGGGGAGCGCGAAATGTGTAGTTGAAGGGTTGTTGGATGTCGGATGGTATGTTAGGTTATTATACTTTCGAAAATGACACAGGTGTGCGTTTTCAAAAAGTGCCTAGAATACTATTTTTAAGGCATTTTTACATAACTCGTATGGGAAACTTATGCCATAAATTGTATTAAAAACTACCATCCGACATCAAGTGATTCTTTCTCGGTGTACGATCTTTTTCCCAGATTTTTACATTAATAATTGTTGGTGTAGGAAGTTCCCGCGTGAACCTCTGCACCGACCCCTGGCCACGCAGCCTGGCTTGTGAATCCAATCGTTTGCAACGCTCTAAAAGTATAGGCCTTACCAGCTGACATCTTCGGTCAGATCAACTCTATAACCATGATCAGGCCTTTATGTATTGCTATTTGAAAAATTAAATATATAGTAGTCCATTTTAAATCAGCAAATTGAAATTTAGAAGCAGGTAAATAATCCCCTTGTTGTCTGTTTGAATGTTTATCCAGTTTTAAGATAACGCAGTGCGAGCAGGCACGGCATACTAGTTGCCTATCCCGTACCGGAGCAGCGAGAGCTGGCACGGCATGCTAGTTGCCTATCCCGTACCGGAGCAGTGAGAGCTGGCACGGCATGCTAGTTGCCTATCCCGTACCGGAGCAGTGAGAGCTGGCACGGCATGCTAGTTGCCCATCCCGTACCGGAGCAGTGAGAGCTGGCACGGCAAACTAGTTGCCTATCCCGTACCGGAGCAGTGAGAGCTGGCACGGCATACTAGTTGCCTATCCCGTACCGGAGCAGCGAGAGCTGGCACGGCATGCTAGTTGCCTATCCCGTACCGGAGCAGTGAGAGCTGGCACGGCATACTAGTTGCCTATCCCGTACCGGAGTATCGAATTGTACGTAACATATTTAGATAAAATCATCGTGGGGCGAGACTTTTGTATTTATTTATAAAAATAAAAGCTGCAGACTTCCGAGGCGAATTTGAATCTGTTAAATGTTAATTGCTAATTAGAGAGAGATTCGAAATAAAACAGTCTGGCATCAAAGGGACTGGGCTGCATTCTGAATTGAGAGGGCGCCAAATTCTGTGCTCGCTCCATTGAGAAAGTAAAGTCTGTGTTTCACTGAACAGCGTCGAGTGTTTTGAACCACCGGCTTGCTTGTCAGATCACCGAAGTTAAGTAACAGCGCGCGGAACCAGGTGTCGGATGGGTGGCACAGCTAGTTAACACACCCTCGGTGACGCTGGCTTAAAGTAAGTACACCCTCCACTGCTTACGAAGTGTGAGAATTCGCACTTTTATCTATTTCTTGTTATCATGTTGATATTTTCAAATATGTGTATGGTGCAAACATTTAAAAGTCGTATAAATGAGCTCAGTTTAGCGATTTTTTAAAGTTTGCACCATAGACATTTGTTTAAATATCGAATGTTGGTGGTTATCCATGACTAGATACACTCTTCCTTCATCTACTGGTGTCTTAAAATTAAAGATTGTAACATATTTAGGGGTTCATTTTCCTGTTCGCTTGAACCTCTGCATTCAACGTGTTAGAGGGGGTGTGGAGGACCCTTAAAAAATGCGCGTGCCAGTTCCAGGACATGCATACTCTTTCCAGACATTTTCCAGACAGGAAGCTAGCCCCGGGCGATTCGGGAGCGAAGTGTGCAGTGTGGGGGAATAGATCAAGCAGCTTCTAACACGTCTTGATACTATTTTGGAAAGGATATGACTTTGTCACTAATATTTTATACAGAACCCCTGCGCTGAGTTTTTTTTAATTAAAGAATATGAAATCAGCCTGGCCCGGACCCACACCCTCCTCCTCCCTTAATTAAACGGCATCATTCATAAGACAAGCAAATTAGCTGAGTATTGCAGCGTTGGATTAAAACTCAAACGCATATCTTCTAGCTTCGGAAAGCACCTCCGGTTATGCCAGAGTCAAGTCACAGTTTTTTTTACAAGATATGTTTCCTATGTCTGACTCGGCTAAATTCAGTTATATAATTTTAAACGAGTGCACGACTTAATGTAGTCATCAAAACTAAACATCCATTATGGTAGGTATTACATTTCAATAGGACTCATGTGCGCTTGTCCCATATTTAGTTCTAGTTTTCAAAAATGCTATTTCAAACAGGGGGGTTTGAAATCTAAATAAAGTCTCACTGGTTTCCCCACGATTCGTAACATAATATGCTAGTTACTTCTTCAAGTTACACATGTAGACCTTACGGGGGAAGATCATCACCAGATAACAGTTTCAGTAAGTCGCCTCCTATCGGCATGAGACACATCACGTGCAAGATACACATGTAGACCTTACGGGGGAAGATCATCTCCAGATAACAGTTTCAGTAAATCGCCTCCTACTGGCATGAGACACATCACGTGCAAGATACACATGTAGACCTTACGGGGGAAGATCACCTCCAGATAACAGTTTCAGTAAATCGCCTCCTATCGGCATGAGACACATCACGTGCAAGATACACATGTAGACCTTACGGGGGAAGATCATCTCCAGATAACAGTTTCAGTAAATCGCCTCCTACTGGCATGAGACACATCACGTGCAAGATACACATGTAGACCTTACGGGGGAAGATCACCTCCAGATAACAGTTTCAGTAAGTCGCCTCCTATCGGCATGAGACACATCACGTGCAAGATACACATGTAGACCTTACGGGGGAAGATCACCTCCAGAAAACAGTTTCAGTGAGTCGCCTCCTATCGGCATGAGACACATCACGTGCAAGATACACATGTAGACCTTACGGGGGAAGATCACCTCCAGATAACAGTTTCAGTAAATCGCCTCCTATCGGCATGAGACACATCACGTGCAAGATACACATGTAGACCTTACGGGGGAAGATCACCTCCAGATAACAGTATCAGTAAATCGCCTCCTATCGGCATGAGACACATCACGTGCAAGATACACATGTAGACCTTACGGGGGAAGATCACCTCCAGATAACAGTTTCAGTAAGTCGCCTCCTATCGGCATGAGACACATCACGTGCAAGATACACATTAGACCTTACGGGGGAAGATCACCTCCAGATAACAGTTTCAGTAAGTCGCCTCCTATCGGCATGAGACACATCACTTGTCAGACACATAATATGTAGACCTACACGCAGTACACATATTTACAAGTTTGGTCAACATATTATTTTCAGGGTGGCCAAAATCGCACATTAAGAACTTTTTTCCTCGAAACAGACCAAAAGTTGCCGAGTTTTCACAGCTACACCGTAAAGTCATCATTCCAATATTCGAGTATGTTTATAGTAAAACATACACAAATGGGTATTGGACCTTGTTACCAAGTTTTATTTGCACTTTCGTATTCATGGCTCTAAAAAAGGGGTAAAAAATGAACGGTAACGGGATAATTCTAGCATTCCAGGGCAAAATTACCGAAAAAAGGGCCATGGGCACCCAATTTTACGTATATTTTGTTTAAACATACTGAAACATTGAAATGATAACTACAACGATGTGGCCTTGAGAACTCGGCAACTTCTGGCCTGAAAGCCACTTACTAGCGCACTGCTTTCATTGGATCGATGCAAGTGCATCCACACGGCCGTGGCCGTGTGGCACACGTCGTCCAACGGGTTGCCTACCTTGGTGCACCCACTTGACGGAGCGCTTCTTGCGGTTGACGTACATCGACTGGCCCTTGCTCTGCTCGTTGCTGACGTCACACAGAGAGTGCGAGATCTTGCGCGCCAGGTCGATCTGGTCCTCCATTGTGGGGTGCAGCGCCGGGGAGAAGAAGCTCGACGACGCGTACATCTTGCCTGTGTGGGACGGGCATGGAGCGAAGGGTCAGTTGTGGACTTGGCGAGGGCGATTGATGACACGTCAGCTTTTAGATGGGGGGGGGGGGGGGCCTTGGGCACAGGGACAGGGACAGGGAAAGGGACAGGGACAGGGACAGGGACAGGGACAGGGACAGGGACAGGGACAGGGACAGGGACAGGGACAGGGACAGGGACAGGGACAGGGACAGGGACAGGGACAGGGACAGGGACAGGGACAGGGACAGGGACAGGGACAGGGACAGGGACAGGGACAGGGACAGGGACAGGGACAGGGACAGGGACAGGGACAGGGACAGGGACAGGGACAGGGACAGGGACAGGGACAGTGACAGTGACAGTGACAGTGACAGTGACAGTGACAGTGACAGTGACAGTGACAGTGACAGTGACAGTGACAGTGACAGTGACAGTGACAGTGACAGTGACAGTGACAGTGACAGTGACAGTGACAGTGACAGTGACAGTGACAGTGACAGTGACAGTGACAGTGACAGTGACAGTGACAGTGACAGTGACAGTGACAGTGACAGTGACAGTGACAGTGACAGTGACAGTGACAGTGACAGTGACAGTGACAGTGACAGTGACAGTGACAGTGACAGTGACAGTGACAGTGACAGTGACAGTGACAGTGACAGTGACAGTGACAGTGACAGTGACAGTGACAGTGACAGTGACAGTGACAGTGACAGTGACAGTGACAGTGACAGTGACAGTGACAGTGACAGTGACAGTGACAGTGACAGTGACAGTGACAGTGACAGTGACATTGACAGTTGACAGCGACTCACGGTTGCGCGAGGATGGTGTGAGTTCTCCCGAATCCGAGGCTGGAGTGAACAGTCGCTCAAGGTCAATAGGTTTCTGCGAGCCAAGGCCATCGTTCTGCAAACGTGTGTTTTCCTCCTGAGAAAGAAACAGGGGTAGCCGTCAGCCGAGAAGAACCGGTCGACTTTACCCCTTCACCTGCAGGGCACACTTGGTACACCCCTAGGTAGCCATGTAATCAGTGTAAAATTATCCAAGTCCTCGTGTCTTATTTTTTTTCGCAGAGTGACCATTGTCGAAAATTGGTCATGGAAAATTTGAAAACTGACGAAAAGTTGACGAGTTCTCACTGCCACACCGATAAAGTTATCATTCCATTATTTGAGTATGTTATTATAGTCAAGTATATTCAAATAGGTGGCCGTGGCCATTTTCTCCAACATTTCTTTGCACTTTCGTATACATGGCTCTCAACAGGGTACAAAATAAAGAGTTTCGGGGTGGTTCTAGCATTCCAGGTTAAAATTTTCGAAAAAAGGGACATGGGCAGCCAACGTTTCGTCCTTTGGCTACAACATACTGAAATATTGTAATGATAACTTCAACAATGTGGCCGTGAGATGTCGGCAACTTTTGGTCTGAAAGCCACTTCCTGGCGAACTGATCTGTCCCTTTAATAACAATACATTCTGTTGTTCGTTATTCATGATTGTTGATAACCTAGACTTTAAGGGAATCTGGGGTGGACCCGGTGCCGGCACCAAGGCCTGCTGCCGTCCAACAGCACCAAGGGCCGGCCACCGCTTAGCCTTGTCCCTTTGACACACTGTGTTGGCGCTGTCCCTGTGGCACTGGTCTATTGGCTGTCGGTGAATGACAGGCTGATGATAAAGCTAGCCTGGCCTGGAAGGGAGCCGAGGGTGGACCCGGTTCCGGAACCAAGGCCTGCGTTGGATAGTAAATTATGCCTACAGTATTATCCTCTTTAACAAGGAATGAATTGTTCCGTACAAAACAATACTTTCCTTCATAAAGAGGATAATACTGAATGCATAATTTAGTATCAGATTGTGTTAGTACTAAATGCGCAGACCATTCAACCCTTTCGTGGCACAATGGGACGGACTGCGACTGTTGACACTTTTGGCTCTGCTAATAGCAGGGGAGCCTCTTTGAGACTGAAACACCGCTCTCATTCTAAACGTAACAGCAGGGGAGCCTCTTTGAGACTGAAACACAGATCTCCTTCTGAACGTTACAGCAAGGGCAGTGCCAGATTTACGCCTAGGCTGACGAGGCTGTTGCCTAGGGGCGCCGCGTCCGAGGGGGGCGCCAGAAAAGACGCCGCTAAGGTGTAGATAGATTTGACTTTTAGGAAAAAAATATACATCTTTTACTGTTCTCTACAGTGCAGAGAACCCAGGAAGTCAAGTTTTATTGAACGTCAATGTCTGACAATAATAAAGGGTATAAAGCACAACGGTAGCAATTTCAAGGAAAATACAACCGTCGATTCTAGGGAAAATTTGAACAATTCCGGCAATAGTGCTGCTTTGCTGGCACACGACAACAATGTTCTACCCGGCTCCTCGGTTGCTATACTTTTGTTGAAACATTACAGCATTGTTCTAAACATTACAGCAGGGGTGCCTCTTTGAGAGTGAAACACCGCTCTCCTTCTAAACGTAACAGCAGGAGAGCCTCTTGAGAGTGAAACAACGCTCTCCTTCTAAACGTAACAGCAGGGGAGCGTCTTTGAGAGGGAAACACCGCTCTCCTTCTAAACGTAACAGCAGGGGAGCCTCTTTGAGAGTGAAACAACGCTCTCATTCTAAACGTAACAGCAGGGGAGCCTCTTTGAGAGTGAAACAACGCTCTCATTCTAAACGTAACAGCAGGGGAGCCTCTTTGAGAGTGAAACAACGCTCTCATTCTAAACGTAACAGCAGGGGAGCCTCTTTGAGAGTGAAACAACGCTCTCCTTCTAAACGTAACAGCAGGGGAGCCTCTTTGAGAGAGACACAACAAGTATGATAGACATAACGTGAGCCCCTGCGTCCCTTTGATTCTCTGATTGTGTCGTGCGATGACGATGAAGTCCAGTCTGGAAGTGAGTCAAGGGTGAAGCCAACAGCACCAAGGGCCGGCCACCGCTTGACCTTGAAACGACCGATAAACACCGCCGCTGAACTTTCGCAACCATGGACTAATCCGTACTGCAACGGCAGTAGTAACTTATCCAGTCGCCCATTTTGACTGCAACCGCTTTTACCTCTTCCTCGACAATGTCGTGCAGTCGTTTAGCCTCGTCGGACCACACCACAATCCTGGGCGTTTTGCCGCACTTCATTTTCCGCGCAGGAAAAGCCCGGAAAATCGTTTCGATTCGTCGGGGAAAATCGCGTCGACCACGCAGCCCGCTCGCGACGGCACTGACATCACGGCCGGTCTGGATCGGCCGGCAAAACACTATCTTCGTGCAGAGACGGCCGATCGACGGGCGCCCCTGGGGCGTTGGCGAGCGGCTGTCCGACCGCATGGAAATAGCGGTCGGACATGTGTTTCGGGGAAAGACATGTGGTGAATTATCGCCGGATTGACGGCCACGTAAACGGAACTACAAATAGTGGAAGGCTTTTATTGAATTCTGTTTTCGCTCAACGTAAACGTGCACACTGATTTGTGCTTGCGAAATTGTGTTAGTTTATATTTTAATTTTATTTCGATACTAAAAGCAATGTCCCTGCTGCTTTTATGCGGGTCAATTTGTGCCAGTTACAAGATTTGCACTCAATATCGAATTCACTGTTACTATAACTATTATTCACTGTTGCTATATTATTGTTATGTTCATGCTGGTTGTTCGCCAAAGTTCGATAGCTCATCAGTTTCTTAATAATTTACATATCTGCGAGTGCTTATTTCCCTTTTTACCGAATAAAAACTGACCTGAAATATGATAGAAAGCCGGAAGAAAGGATTTTCATTTCACAATCAAATTATTCAACTGTGCAGTACCAAGATATTTTGAAAAAAAAAAATATTTTAAACTGGGTTTTGAATGCTAAATCAAAAGTCTCACAGGTTTCCCGACGTTTCGTAACATATGCTAGTTACTTTATCAAATACATTTATTGCCAATATCAATATCAAGATATTGTCTGGAAATAATTGGCAACTTCTGAAGGGAGCGAAAAAAGACTGCGCATCAATTTCAGGCTAGCGGTCATTTTTTGTCGAATTTTATCTCTGAGCTCGGTAATACTGGCCGTGGACTTGCAGAATCCAGACGTTCGTAGACCGTTTTAAAATAGGCCGTGATGCTTAACATAATATACTTGCAACGGTTGACCCAATTTTTCTAAATAAATCGAATGTTTACATTTCATTTGATCAAACTCTATTTTCAGCTACCGAGTTCAACGACCGCGATTACCTTGTCTAACTCCATTTCACGTTGAGAAGGAGAGTGGATTTGCATCTTCCTCGAGGAACCACTGCTGCTAAACAGGAGCTAAGAGTTTAAAAACTCACAAGCCATGTCTTGAGTCGGTCAAAAGGCTCTAGGGCAGTTTTGAAACTCTAGCTCGTGTCTAGCAGCAGTGGGTCCTCGAGGAAGATGTAAATCCACTCTTCTTCTCGACGTGAAATGGAGTATAGCTAAACGCAATATGAAAATTAACTGAAGACAGACATTTCCATTGACTGCATGGTATTTTGACATTTGGTTCGATCAAAACCAAACTTCGAAGTTCGAATCGTCTTCGCTTCCTCTGCCAGTGCAAGTGTTCAACTTGTTAGCATTCAGTCTCCATATTTCAGTTTTAGTTGCTAGTCAACTTGATAGTTTGTGTTCATGCCAACCAGGCTTTTCCTGGGATTAACTTGAACGCTATGAGCTTCGCATTTAGTTTACTTTTCTTGGCTTTGAAGCTTTTTGACAGCTGCTCATTTAACGATGCACTTTATATGAAAGAGAGTAACGATTGTGGATTTTGGACGTGTCGAGAGCAGCCAGTTGCAGTTCGCACAGTTAGAAACTCTCACAATCTAAAAACTAATTATTATTAGCATCTCAAGCATGTGAGGCCTAAACTAGCTAAGTGGAGCCTTATTAAATTTTGCTTGCAGCATCAATTACACCAGAGCTGTGCTTGCAGCGTGCCAAGAACCCACCCTGTCCCATCGCGCCCTGTCTAGCGTGGACCCTGCCTCCATGTCCCATGTCCCAGCCTTGCCTGGAGGTCGTGGGGTATGAATCACACCATGGCTGTGCTTGCAGCGTGCCAAGAACCCACCCTGTCCCATCGCGCCCTGCCCAGCGTGGACCCTGCCCCCATGTCCCATGTCCCAGCCTTGCCTGGAGGTCGTGGGGTATGAATCACACCATGGCTGTGCTTGCAGCGTGCCAAGAACCCACCCTGTCCCATCGCGCCCTGCCCAGCGTGGACCCTGCCCCCATGTCCCATGTCCCAGCCTTGCCTGGAGGTCGTGGGGTATGAATCACACCATGGCTGTGCTTGCAGCGTGCCAAGAACCCACCCTGTCCCATCGCGCCCTGCCTAAAGGCCATATTCCACTAGGGTTGCAACCCGCGGTTTTGGACCCGGCGGGTTCGTTTTGATGTAAGTGCGCATGCGTGCGACAGATTGGGCGAACAGCTCGGCAGATAGGATTATTCCTATCGCGAAAGATTGGAACCGGTGGGTTTTCGAGAACCGACCAATAGGACAAGGCGAGCCATGCCGATACATTTCTCTGCATTTATCCACTGTCAGCTGTTTTCTTTCCATCTGCCAAAATCGACACGGAGATACTTAATTTCTTAAATTTATTGATTGATTTCACAGAAGTATACGTTTCAAACCCATTATTTAGACAAATAAATGCAAGATAAATTAGCCAGCGACCATCTTGAAGAGTATTAAGAAGTTAATTAGCTGAAAACCCAATGCGATATACCCATGCATGAAATCTTGTCTTGCCAGAACTTTGTCATAATTCAAAGCACTGCGCGTGCGCTAGGAAAGTCGGAGGTTTCTGTGTGGAATAGCAAAACATGCCGGCGGATTGGAATAGGCGTTTCGGATCTGCGAGTTGCAACCCTAGTGGAATACGGCCTTAACGTGGACCCTGCCCCCAAGTCCCATGTCCCAGCCTTGCCTGGAGGTCGTGGGGTGTGAATCACACCATGGCTGTGCTTGCATAACTATACAGAACCCTACATGTCCCTTCGGAATCTTGCTGATGTGTACGGAATTCAAAATAAGTACAATGGCGACTGATCTAGAAGATTTATGCTGCAAAAACTCTGTAAGCGGTGGCGTTTCTGTGGAAGTAGAAAAGCATTTTCACATTTGGATATCGTCCAAAATTATCACAGACAGAAAAGCGTTTGTTTTGACCGGGGCTTTACGCTATAAAAACGGTTGGCCACGAGCCAGTTTTTTAATCAGTTTGTTGTAAAAATGTTAATTTTCGATGCACCTGCGAACACATATAACCAATATGTAATAAATCCCTGAGTTGTATCCCTTTTTTTCTGTAGTAAAAATTGGGAATCTATATTTCGAAAAGATTGTTAATACCGTTAAGATTTGTTTCTTCCTTTATTTGTTGGAAATCCTGCCATTGCCCGCAACGCATCGCCATATCCACTCTATATTATCCAGTCAGGTGTCCAAACAGCGGCTGCTAGAAGCCTCCATTTGTTTCGCTCCCCGTAATGAGGCGGGAACTTTTCACGACTTCCTTGTAGTACATTTCGTCGACTGGTGCATTTCGTTATACAGTGAACGGATGTATTTCCATTTTTCGAAATCCTATTTCGACATGTTGCAGTTATTTCCCTAATGCGTTAGTTGTTTATTGTGCAAACATTTCAAAACAGATCCAATTTTCATGTTTTGCAAAAGCAATGCTTTTTACGAAATGTTATATAAAACGTTTAAAACCCAAAGCTGCGTTTATGGGCTTTGAGCCAGAACGTTGTGTGCGGGTAGTTTGAAGGATCCTGAATTTAAACATTTTACCACCAAACACGTTTCGCAACAAGATCATGGAGTGAAGGCACATTTTGATGTGCGCCTTCAAGAGTCACGTCCTGGCAGAAATTAATTCCAAGTTATTATTAGATCAAATATTCTGCGTATGCGGTCAATTTTAGTTTTAGAACACCGAAATCAAATTTCCTGGGTCCGGATTCACTAAAGGAGATTATGTGAATTCCTTCGGAGTTTTGACAGAACCCCCAAAAGTTTACCCCATTTCGTATTCACAAAGCGTGATTCTGTCTTTTTTGGGAGAGTAATTACCCAATTGAAAACCCCTGCTACTGAGCAGGGGTTTTGTCAATCTCCCAAAATCTGGAACTCACCTCGAACTTTTAACACTCATTTTTCAAACGTTTTCTTGCAAACATACAGCAGCATTTTATACCAATAGAAAATTTTGTGTTGGCTGATTATGTAAGTATACTTGCATTTTAATTTGAAAGTGGAAGCTAAAATTTGGCAATTTGAAGTAAGGTTAGGCCCAATTTAGGTGATATTTGATTCCGAGAAAACTGACAGCTGAGTTGTCAACCTGTCTTTTTATTTCGAAATGTGTTCCAAAATTGAAGAACTCTGATTGGTCACTTTAAATCAACCTCCCCTCCAGTTACCTCTTTTGAAATCTCCTTTTTAGAATACGGATAATTGGGGGAAAATCTGTGGTGGTTTTGCAGGGAGAATAAAATCTCCTTCTCGCCAAAACCCCCATTTAAAAAACCCCTTCTTTGTAACTCCGTGACCTGGCTATAGAAAATGATTAAACACTCCATCGATACGTGAGCATAAAACAACGCAAATGACTCATGTTCATGGCCAGTTCGACCCTTGAACCACCGGTGCAGTGGCGTAGCGACCGCCCCCGCCACGCCACTGCACCGGGCCCAACTCACCAACGAGACATGCCAGAGCTTTTGGCTGAGCGTCGTCAAGAACTCCCTCTTCCTAGGGTCGTTCCTGTCGGAAGGTTTGTAGCCGCGCTTGTTCTCGATCACACAGTTGCTGCTGGCGCTGCGCCGGATCTCGGTGCTGCGCGCGCAGCCGGCCATCAGCGAGCGCGGCAGCTGCACCGAGCTCTTGCTCTGGCTGAGCTTCATCGCCGACAGACGCTACAAAGCGCGCACAGACGCTCGATGCATGCACTATTGACGACGCGCCGAACTCTTTTTTTGAGGTTATGTTTGATATTTTCGCTCTTTCGCACTCTGTTTTGGGTTGTATGCTTGGGATGGGTGTGGTGGTTGTTCGTTTATATGGCTGAGTGAAAATGTGTTGTTTGTGGATTGCAGTTCGCTGGGCGTTTGCAGTGATGCAAAGTCTAGCGTCACTGCGTTTAAAAATGTAGACGAAATACTTTAAAAAAATCACAACCTTTTACACTGATCTCGATAATACATCTGTCGGTTTCACGAGAACACACTGACAAATTTAGAAAGTCACCGGATCAAAAAAGCGTTTAATCACTCAGCGTTTTTTTTTTTTTTTATAATTTTTCTTGCGAGTAAAACAGACTTTTTTACGAGCGTCGATGCGAGTGTTTCGAGTGTAGTTTTCGCGAGGTCGCGACTCCCATGGGGCCGTGCTAGAGGCGGCGAGCAGAGAGCGCCGTTTTGTTGGCAACGGCGTGGAAATAGCTCTGTTTGGGCGGCGTACGATTCGAGACTGTCGCTCGGTGTGTAAATATAACTCTCGGGCGCTGGTTAAAAATAATGGGTCAGCCATGGCGTGTAACGGGACACTTGGACTACGTTCTTGGCCGACGCGGCAATTGTTTGGCTCTTGTCATTGATATATGATTCGCTTTCGGGGTTAATTCACTACAAACATCATTCGGTTAAGTTTAAAATAAATTAAAAACAATACGTTCTTTGTATCCTTATTGCTAGTTTATGTGCAGTACCTTCTGTTCCTTCCATGATTTTCTTTCTCATACCGAGGTTATTCCACATCTAGGATCCACGTTATTCATATAGGTGATTTATTGAAAGCATTCGATGCATACTCACTTGTTTCTAAATAAGATTATTAAAATCAGTGCTACAAACCAAATCATCGCTTGAATTTGATTTTCTTTAACGGTTAAATTTTTTTCTTTGCAGTATTTAGTACTTTTGCGTGGACTGTGGATCCTAGGCTGATAGTATACGTACTGATGTGTATAAATTAGGCCATGAACTGTCATTTAATACGTTCATGCATTTTGAAAAAGGTATCTTCTGTACGTTACTAAATAATATCAAGTTTCTGTTCCCTGGGGACTTTTTTGACTGTATTACTCCTTGCTACGAGTGTATATTGCCAAGATCGCAATTAATAAAGTTACCTAACATTTTTAGTGAATTCATTTAAAAAGTACCTATACTAATATTGAACAAAATTATCATAAATAAACTAAGTGTTAGCTTTGTTTCTTAGTGTTTCTTATTATACTGCCAGCTCCAGACAGTGAAAATAAATCAATCTCTATTACGTTCACATTGCACCTCTAGGTTAAACCCTCCAAAAAAACGCCTCGTTCGCGCACGTAGAAGATTCCTTTATTAATAGGCACGCGCTGCATTCTTATAGCCACGTTGACAGGTCATAACTCATTCACTGACAGCGCTAGTTTTTGGAATAAGCCCCGAAAACAAATTGCCTGCTTACTGAGCCGAGTGCACATCTATATTTGAGTTAGAGTCAGCCAGATATTGGCATGCATCAGTCACAGCGAAGATCAAAGGAAATTAATACCGCCTCTCATTGTACGTGGCTGAGTATCCTGAACAAAAACCTCATCCCCTTTATTGATTCCTACATTCCCACTGGGCCTGGATTCACTAAGAAGGGATTTTGAAATCGGGGTTCTGGCGAAAAGGAGATTTTAAACCCTCAAAAAATATTCCCCCAATTATCCGTATTCTCAAAAGGAGATTTCAAAAGAGGAAATTGAATGGGAGGTTAATTGAAATTGACCAATTAAGAGCTCTTCAATTTTGGAACACATTTCGAAATAAAAAGACAGTTGACCACTCAGTTGTCAGTTTTCTTGGGATTCAATATCGCCTAAATTGGACCTAACCTAACTCCAAATTGCTTTAATTTCCAATTTTAAATTAAAATGCAAGTTACATTTCCATTGGTATAAAATGCTGCCGTATGTTTGCAAGAAAACGTTTGAAAAAGTAGTGTTAAAAGTACGAGCTGAGTTCCAGATTTTGGGAGATTGACAAAACCCCTACTCAGTAGCACGGGTTTTCAATGGGGTAATTACTCTCCCAAAATAGACTGAATCCCGCTCTGTGTTCATATGAAATGGGGTAAACTTTTGGGGGCTCTGTCAAAACTCCGGAGGAATCCACAGAAGCTCCTTTTGTGAATCCGGGCCCCGGGTTGGTACGTGAAGAATGAACCAAGGAAGTTTATCACAATATTTCTCCGTAGTTTCAATCCATTAAACCTATAACAGTGCAGATCCAAGGAAAACACCGTCCAACTAATCCCTTGTGCAATCTAATAAAGAGGAGGTTGAAGTGTATTTCTGTGTTTGGATCCAAAACACAGGGGAAGTGACTGTCCCCGCCAAACGAAAGTGTCGAGTGTTTTTATTGTCTTATATCCTCGGTTTACGTGGGCATTAAAAACAATAATATCACATACTTGGTAGCTGTTTTGGATTCAGATGGCTGGCTCGAGAAGGGACTTTATCGACGCGAAAATATCAAAGGAATACAATGTCTAGTTAAAGTGTTAACAGTCAGTTTAAATGAAAATAGATGCATCTGATTGGCTATGGCGAGGTCTAAGCTGGCAAGTTACACTTAAGGCTCCAGCACAGCCCCGATTGTAAACTTTTGAAGAATTGATTCTATGTTGATGTACACCCCTAGGATGATGTTATCAATGTAAAATGATCCAAGTCCTCGTGTCTTATTTCTTTCACGTCATGGGGTGACCAAAGTCGAAAATTGATAAATTAAAATATTGTTGAAACATACCAAACGTTGCCGACATCTCAAGGCCGTATTGTTGAAGTTATCATTCCAATATTTCAGTATGTTGCAGACAAAATACGTAAATATAAGGGCGAACATGGCCCTATTCCCCAGTTTTTCTTTGCACTTTCGTGTACAATGGCTCTAAAATGGGTAAAGAATTAAGAGTGTCGGGGTATGTTCTAGCATTCCAAGGGCAAATATTTGAAAAAAAGGACATGATCGCCCTTATTTACGTATCGTAAAATATCGAGACGTACCGTATTTTAATAGCTACCCTTCGATGGGATTCAAGTCAACGTCAGTATAATCAGTTGGGGACACTGACAAAAAACCTCGGTACATCAGGGTTGATGGGACTGTTTCCACAAGCAGCCAATCACGAGAAAGTGTTGAGACAGTATAGTTCACGAATTACTGGTCAACACCACTTGAGATTTTGGGCTAGGAAGACGCGTGCCGACCCTTGTAAGCTCTGCTAAGCTCCATTGTGTTCTCTTCGAGAGTGACAACTGACGGATCTCCTTGCAAATAGCTGCGTTGTCACTTTCGTCCCTCTTGTGTGCTTACCTACCTGATGATTGGCAATGAAGGGGTTTCCCCGAAAACTGGCAACACAGGGCTGTGAAAGGGACACAGTTGGTGCAAATTCTTGACACATGTCAAGATACATATTATCTGTGTTAAAGCTATTGGTGTGGTTGTTGGTGATTATTTCATGAAGCTTTATTTTAACTTTCTATTGGTATTTCGTGGTTATAAATCACACAATTTATTGCTAAAAGTGTGAGGATTCCGTTGACCCTGGTTTCGTTGCAATCGGACAAACGGTGTGGCCACAAGTTATTATCCAGTAGGAGGTGAATTCTGCGCGGGAAGCTGCCCGAGGATACGCTCAATATTTCGACGTAACAGGGTTGTTATACAATGCTTGAAAATACTAGATGAGTGAATATTTTTTGAGATTGGCAAACACACAATTTGTTGCCAAAAGCGTGAGGATTCCGTAGGCATTGGTTTCGTTACGATCGGACAAAAGGTGTGGCCACAAGTTGGTATCCAGTAGGAGGTGAAATTTGAGCGGGAAGCTGCCCGAGTAAACACTCACTCCAATAGTCTTAATAATGGCATTGTCCGAAGCCCTGAAGTAGATTTGACCTGAAACTCGCGAACGAACTCTATTATACCTGGACGTCGTGTGGTCCATCGTCAGCCTCGTCCTGCTTCAATCCACTGCGCAGCACTTGGTTGAGTTCGTTGGCGATCTGAAAGTGGAGAGGTCGAAAATAGATCGATTCCCGCGGGAAGCCTGTCGTCTTGAATGAAATATAAATGTCTGAGGCCGTATTACGCCTGCAATATAACCGAGCTTGTTGATTTCTATATTATGAATCAAGACGGCAAGGTTTCGTCGTTCGACTACACGATTCCAGAGTGAATAACTTGTGTCATGTGGGCAAATAATTGCCATAAGAGAAGCAATTAAATTATTTGCCAACATTAGTGAGTGGCTCATGTTAACCGTAGTCGAGCGTTGCATGTCACAATCGATAGTACCCGACATGATTCAACTGTTGCAAACAATTTAATATTTTGATGACAATCTTCCTAAATAAATATAACAGCTTCAAGCCTAAACTTTCGATGTCAAAACATTTACCTTTAAGGACCCGAATTACAATGTCTGTACAAGAAGTTATCCATCAGATAACTTGTTATCTCCATAGTCACAGCCAATCATATACATCAATTTTTAAGATATCCTGTAGATAACTTCTTATCTTTCATTGTAATTTCGGTCCTAAACAATAAAGTAATCTATTTAACCGAACGTTTGTGGGACGCTGTTGTTATAGAATTGCGAATCACCTACATTCATGCAGGCTCCAAGTGTCACGCTGGTGATTCCCCGCATTGAGTCGAACTCTTGATTTTACCAAACAAAAACAAACTCACTCATAACCAACATTACCTACAAAGTACGCTATGATTTTCAAACAAAATATTCGGTTCAACCCAGATATTCTACAATCCCATAGCTATGGCTACGGCAAAATTTCAATAGTAATTTCGCCGACAATCTCTGGGACGCGTTGGCAACCTGTTTAAACATAATCTATACCAGGCCACGGCACAAGATTATAGCCAAGGGACTCAAATGTTTCCCATGGTGGTTACAGTTACCTTGGTTACATTACAGGAGATATAACAACAAACAGTGGCTCCATCCCTTGACGGCCGGCGAAACTATTATTGCGGGCGGAGGGCTCTCTCGTAGCTGCTTTTGTATGAGAGTGGAAAATCTGGGTATAACCTTGTATCTGTGATTCAACAACAAGATATTTTGAGTTCACACCGTGCCATAAAAAGGTGCATCGAAACGTGCGTGTGCATGTGTGTATTTACCTTGAGAGACTGATAAAGATGCATCATATTGCACTTTGTCGGCAGAGACAGGGGTCTTGGGTTCGTGCCACAGACACAGAGGAAACTAGCATGCTGTGGACAGGGCGACAACTCATTTGTTTGCGAACATGTGACGAACGTATCCGTGTAAATATGTCTTGTATTTTGTAACAATTGAAGGGATGAAATGTCCTGATTTTTTGGAGATAATTTTGTGACGTGTTGGTGGGGGGAATGTTTTGCTAGCAAAGTTTTTATGTGGATTTTGGACATTTTCATTACACGTTTTCACGGATGAAAATAACGGGGAAAATGGTAAAACAGGGCGATCAAACAAAGTCACGGACAAACAAACAGGGATTTACATCGTTCGCTTTGGGCGAGTGGGTTTTAAAACGGGGTGAAATTCGAATGACCAATTTACCTAAATAGGATCTCTATTAATCGTGCTGAACTTCATTAATACCAAAATGACATAACTTCTAAACTTTGAGAAAACCAGTCCCAAATTGATTAACGTTAACACTTGCACTCCTATAATTGGATTGGGAAATGTTATCAAAATCTGAAGCATTCAATTAATAGCTGTGGAAATTGCTGGCAACATTTAAATCCCACTGGTACCCACTTTTTGTCTAAAATGTATAAAATCTTCAAAAATGGTCGACTTTCTTTTAGGTAGCACAGGCGCAACATATCTCTGGATTCCTGACAAGCACTGGTATTTTTGCAAAGTATCCCCTTTTACCCCAAGTTTGCACATGGGTTGTCTGGAATGGGTATATATATATTTAGTGCTGATACCTTGAAAAATATTAAAAACTCTTTAATATTAAAAATATTAAAAGTACGAGTAATTTTTGTGTGTAATGATTACATTAGCTGAGAATTCAGATAACTGTCAAACATAAATTAAAAACAAGTTTTGAAAGTTTTTCTAAATTTTCAGCAAGCCTAATCATAACACAAAGTTGATTTTTTCATTATTTGAAAGCCTTATAAATTGCCCAGTGCACTAGCTATTTTGTTTTGGGCTGTCACTGATGGTTTGTCAGTAAAAAATGATGTTATTAATATTCGTGGACCAAAAGGGTTCCCCCACCTTAGGGGCAAGCAAAGGTTCTAGGCTTTTTGACCAGGTCTGTCTTGCACAAATGTGTCGGTGTCTTATATGTATGAGCATGACCAAGATTTGAGCTGGGTCAGCCGCCATCACCGCCCCCCTCCCCCCCCCCCTTCCACCACACACACAATTGCTTACCTTGTTCTGTCCTTGGCGCAATGCGTCGTCAAGGACGTCGCTGGTGGAAGTCTGTCTGTCCACCATCTTGCTTCGACGCTCCAAGCTCGTCTGCAAGGATAGGTCAGCTTTAATCGTGCCAACAAAGCTTATCAAAGATCATGATAGATAGGTCATAATTCTTGTTCCCCGAAAATTTTTAAAAGTTCTCTCTATCGATCTACATTCAAAGACCCATTCACTTGAATTTTATAAAATGAGTACACATACCTATGGGACCAAATAGAACTGTCAATACTCCTGGTGGAACATTGAGAATTTAATTAAACATTTACAAAGCACCCTGTCACGGAATGTCCAGCACAGAGGCGACGGCGAGTGTCCGCTCCTTTGCGGGGAGCGAAACAAGCACCCTGTCACGGAATGTCCAGCACAGAGGCGACGGCGAGTGTCCGCTCCTTTGCGGGGAGCGAAACAAGCTCCCTGTCATGGAATGTCCGGCACAGAGGCGACGGCGAGTGTCCGCTCCTTTGCGGGGAGCGAAACAAGCTCCCTGTCATGGAATGTCCGGCACAGAGGCGACGGCGAGTGTCCGCTCCTTTGCGGGGAGCTAAACAAGCACGTCCTGTCACGGAATGTCCAGCACAGAGGCGACGGCGAGGGGTCCGTTCCTTTGCGGGGGGCGAAACAAGCACGTCCTGTCACGGAATGTCCAACACAGAGGCGTCGGCGAGTGTCCGCTCCTTTGCGGGGAGCGAAACAAGCACCCTGTCACGGAATGTCCAACGCAGAGGCGACGGCGAGTGTCCGTTTCTTTGCGTAGAGCGAAACAAGCACCTCCCGTCACGGAATGTCCAGCACAGAGGCGACGACGAGTGTCCGCTCCTTTGCGGGGAGCGAAACAAGCACCTCCCGTCACGGAATGTCCAGCACAGAGGCGACGGCGAGTGTCCACTCCTTTGCGGGGAGCGAAACAAGCACCCTGTCACGGAATGTCCAGCAAAAAGGCGACGGCGAGTGTCCGCTCCTTTGCGGGGAGCTAAACAAGCCCCCTGTCACGGAATGTCCAGCACAGAGGCGACGGCGAGTGTCCGCTCCTTTGCGGGGAGCGAAATAAGCTCCCTGTCATGGAATGTCCGGCACAGAGGCGACGGCGAGTGTCCGCTCCTTTGCGTGGAGCGAAACAAACACGTCCTGTCACGGAATGTCCAGCACAGAGGCGACGGCGAGTGTCCGCTCCTTTGCGGGGAGCGAAATAAGCTCCCTGTCATGGAATGTCCGGCACAGAGGCGACGGCGAGTGTCCGCTCCTTTGCGTGGAGCGAAACAAACACGTCCTGTCACGGAATGTCCGGCACAGAGGCGACGGCGAGTGTCCGCTCCTTTGCGTGGAGCGAAACAAACACGTCCTGTCACGGAATGTCCAGCACAGAGGCGACGGCGAGTGTCCGCTCCTTTGCGGGGAGCGAAACAAGCTCCCTGTCATGGAATGTCCAGCACAGAGGCGACGGCGAGTGTCCGCTTCTTTGCGGGGAGCCCCACATTGCCTATCCAAACCCAGAGTCGAACCCAGTAACAACACCCACCTCTGACTCTCGCCGCGTCAAATCCGTGATCATTTCGTCTTCTATCTCCGAAATGATTTCCTTGAGCGTGTTTTTGATGCCCTCCTGTTTGATCTCCTTGCCCGAGTCGAGCGTGGGTGGCGCCCCCGAGCTCAGAGCGGCCAGGGGGGGCAACTCCGTCTTGGCGAGAAGACTCAGGTCCCCGCTGTGCGATGCGTTCTCCGAGCTCGAAGATTGCTGCAGGTGCCAGTCAAAGTTCGTAAAGAGGGTGGGAGAGTTAAAAGATTCGATGAGAATGGGTGCTACGTAACAAGACTAACGATACAGTAATTATGGTTTCGCAATGTTTAACTTTCGAAGCGCAATTCTAGTTAGTAACCGTGCATTTACCTAAATTATCTTTGTAATGACATTTTATTTTGTTCCTCCTCTTTGTGGATCTGTTAATTCAACTATCATTAAGGCCGTTCATTGAATGGTTGTTGGTGTAAACTGAGTTTAATTTTTTTTCCAGGAGATATTTCGAGATTCTGAGATATTCAATTGGTTGTCAAAAGTGTGAGGATTCCGTTGCGATCGGATAACGGGTGTGGCCTGGAAATTGTATCCAGTAAGAGGTAAATTCTTAGCTTAGGAATTGACATCTTTCAATGTACCGGCTTTACAAGGTTGATTTAAAACGCGTGTAAGTAATTGACGGGTGAATTTTTAGAAATGAAAATGGTTCAATTGGTTGCTAGCAGTGTAAAGATTCCGAAAATATAGGTTTCATCGCGATCCGACGAAAGGTGCGGCCTGGAAAGTGTATCCAGTAAGAGGTGAAGAAAGCGGCCCGAGTTCTCAGCTCAATGATCAGACTTAACACTAATTACTAATTAAAGTAGATTGATGCTTCATACTAACAATCGTCAGGTTGTGTGGAATATGACTTGACTAGGTAATTACCACTTGTCCGTTCATAGGCTCAATTATGTCTCTAGGTATAGTACGTCTCAGGTTCTGGTGGAAGCAGCAAACCGGTATTCTCCCATGTTATGGTGTAGGCCGAGGTGCTGACAAAAGAGCCTGAGACGTACTATATGTCATTGAAAAAGCTCGCATCTCACCTGTTCGACCACGTTGCCGTTCTCCTCTTTGACGAAGAAGTCCTGCTTCTGTTCGACGGAAATGCTGGCCTGTTTCACTTCCGGCTCACCGGAAACGGGCACTGTGGCTGCGATCGCGTTGCCGTTGGCATCCTGAGGGGACACTTGCTCCTGACACGAGGAAATATTCTGCTCTCAGGATCAACGATGTGAAAGCTTTTAATGGTGATTATCTTTTACGTTAAGTTTTATTTTTGGCTGCCATAGGTAGCAATGTTCCATCTATCCATCTCTGCTCAATGTTTTCTGAATCTATAGAGCAAAACTTGATTTGTATTTTTTAAGCACTACTAATTGTGATCCTGTTTACTGATTAGCTAAGGTCACATCTCATAGGATAGCAGAGCTTGTCTAATATTTTAAATCTATAGTAATAATAACTTGAACTATTACCTTCTACCATTGCATTTATATAATACCTTTAGCAATCAGATTTTTGGTTTTGACATAGTAAAGTTAAACTCACTAATCGCTTTTTGATACGGCTTTTTTGGATCTTCTAGGATATCAAGGTTTTTGTGGTGGGGTGGATTTAGATTTAGCTTCAATATGTTTGTTTCTCTTTTTACATGTTACTTGTGTTCTGATCCGATAATTGAGATCATAATTTTTATTAGATTTTATAGAACTGGTAATGAAATTTAAAGAAACTTACATTTTGAAGCTGACAAAAACAAAATAGATTGGCGTAACAATTTTTTATTTATTTTCCAACAACTCTTGCATGCGACACGGAAGCATCGCTTTTTTTCTTGAGCTACATCACAAGATTTCGGGATTTTTGCGGCTGTCTTTTTCATTTTAAGAAGCAAGGAAATACAAACACCAGTAAAACAGTCCGAGTGTGTCTTCGAGAAATGCTTCATATAACTTCGAAGCGTTTCTGTCCAAAAATTTGATCACCAGTTCTATACGAATTCATCAAAAAATTATTTCGCTTCCAAAGTTAAAAGATCATTTGATAATGGTCTTTTAATATTGCACAAAAACTTATCTTTGTAAAAAATCTTATCACAATTCAACAATAAAAAAAAATCTGTCTTTTATGGTATCCTTTCTGTCTTTTATAATCTCACAAACATAGAAAAGCTAGAACTAATCCACATTGGGGTCCACAATTCTCTAAAGCACCTTTTTACAAACTGCCTGTCCATCAGCAATAAAGGCAAAATTTCAAGGTTTCCAATACGTAAATAAAAGGGAGAAAATGCAATCACAAATGCCAGCACCGTTTCACAGAAGACAAACCGTCAGATCTTTGTCCTGACATCACAGGAACATTGAAACAAATAAAGAAAATCTTTGAAATAAACCAAAATTGAAACCAAAAGTCATCCCTACATATGATATTTTGAGTTATTATGAGCATTGGGGCTGAAAAATGTTTCTGTAGGTAAAATGAATGACAATCTACTTTGCAACAATAGATGAGAGCATGTTAAGATAATTGAGAATATTGTTTTGTGTTGCAGTGAAGAATCTGAGCGAGATTCAAACATGATTTTAAAAATCCGAAATATTTTTAAAGAACAACCACCAGAAAAAATTAGCCAAATACATAATAGTGTCTAAAATGAACATAACCAGCCCAATGGAAGTTAGACAATAAATGAAAATGGAATGACAGGTCTTGAGTAGACATGAGTTTAAGAAATTTAATGGAAGGATAGTTAAAAAGTTAATGCGGTAGGTACCAAGTTCTGATTCAAAACACAAGTCGTGTTAATGCGAATCGGCATTGAGACAAATTTAGACAAAGCAATCTGTATCAGAAACAATTTCCAGCCCTCTTCCCCATCCTGGACAACGCGGTCCTAGTACTCGATCCTCTTTACCTCGACGCCGCTCTGCAGAGACGACGACGTCGACACCGACTTCTGCGAGACGACAGACGAAGAGGACACCGAAGACACCGAGGACACGACGCGAGCAGACGAAGTAGACGACAAAGACGACTGGACAATCTTGGACGATTCCTCCGACTCCACACTGCTCATCTTCTTCATCACCTTGGTCCCTCCGACTTGCTCCACAGACTGCAAGATCAAGGACGGCGTACAACGTGACATCCTTGGTGCTGTTGGACGGGGGCAGGATACGCGCCGGCCGCTATTTACCCTGAGCTATCTTCATTTCTTGGCTGTATAATCCAAATGGATCGAGGACCCGCTGCTGATGGACACGAGATAAGAGTTCCAAAACTGTCCACAGAGCCTTTTGTCCGAATCAAGACATGGCATTGTGAGTTTTGAAACTCTTGGCTCGTGTCTAGCAGCAGTGGGTCCTCGAGGAAGATGCGAATCCACTCTCCTTCTCGACGTGAAACGGAGTGTAGCCGGCTGTTAGCGTGTCTGGCACCGACAGTCAAAAGTTACTCAGGTATGCAGTGCCGACAAAGTTTGTCAAAGGACCACTCGTGGCTGAGCGGTGGCCGACCCTCGGTGCTGCTAGACACGAGCAGGACATGTGTCCGAATGTGGTTCACCGTCGGCTCTCTTTCTAGCTGCACCCCAACGACTGGACATTCAACGTCAGCGCCGACAGAGTGCGTGGACGAAGGAAGGACGACTACAGTTGCAGAGTCAACCACTTATGTGGGTAAATGATTGCCATAAGAATAGCATTGCATTTACGTGGGAAAATAATTGCTTTAAGAATATAGCATTGCACTTATGTGGGTAAATAATTGCCATAAGTATAGAGCATTGCATTTATGTGGGCAAATAATTGCCATAAAAATATAGCTTTGCACTTATGTGGGTAAATAATTGCCATAAGTATAGAGCATTGCATTTATGTGGGCAAATAATTGCCATAAAAATAGCATTGCAATTATATGGGCAAATAATTGCCATAAAAATAGCATTGCAATTATGTGGGCAAATACTTGCCATAACAAAAGCATTGAATTTATGTTGGCAAATAACTTTCAGAACAATATAGCATTGCAATTAAGTGGTCAAATAATTACCATCGGAATAGCATTGCAATTATGTGGTCAAATAATTGCCATAAGAATAGCATTGCTGTTATGTTCCCAGATCAGTGATTGACTTTGCAACTGTAATCTGCCATTGGCTATAAGCGGAGGCCAAGAATGTCCGGCACCGCAGTACACCGTCGAGTCCCTCCTACGCTAGACGACCTTGAGACGTACCTGCGAGGACGAGGACTCCAGGGACGCCGAGTCCCTCCTACGCTAGTCGTCCTTGAGACGTACCTGCGAGGACGAGGACTCCAGGGACGCCGAGTCCCTCATACGCTAGTCGACCTTGAGACGTACCTGCGAGGACGAGGACTCCAGGGACGCCAAGTCCCTCCTACGCTAGACGACCTTGAGACGTACCTGCGAGGACGAGGACTCCAGGGACGCCGAGTCCCTCATACGCTAGTCGACCTTGAGACGTACCTGCGAGGACGAGGACTCCAGGGACGCCAAGTCCCTCCTACGCTAGTCGACCTTGAGACGTACCTGCGAGGACGAGGACTCCAGGGACGCCGAGTCCCTCCTACGCTAGACGACCTTGAGACGTACCTGCGAGGACGAGGACTCCAGAGACGGCGAGTCCTTCATACGCTAGTCGACCTTGAGACGTACCTGCGAGGACGAGGACTCCAGGGACGCCAAGTCCCTCCTACGCTAGTCGACCTTGAGACGTACCTGCGAGGACGAGGACTCCAGGGACGCCGAGTCCCTTATACGCTAGTCGACCTTGAGACGTACCTGCGAGGACGAGGACTCCAGGGACGCCAAGTCCCTCATACGCTAGTCGACCTTGAGACGTACCTGCGAGGACGAGGACTCCAGGGACGCCGAGTGCTCGCGGAGGTTGACGCCGCCGGAGGCTGGTGTGATCTCCATCGAGCTCGGGAGTCTGGCTGCTGTCTGCGCGGAAAGGCCGGGATCGACGAGCTCAACTACGTTCTGCGAATTAACAACGAGTCGGGGTCAGAAAGACAGGATCGAGATTCGTGGTACGGCATTGTGTTGTACTTTCAAACCTCTATGGAGCGGCTGAATAGAGTTGACATATTATATACTCTTTTAAATTGGGATGCTTGGAGTGACGTTGGAGTGAAGTTACTCTCGGTGAATCTCGAGCCAGTCTATGTCCAAGTCATTGCCTATCTATACTACATTTCACGTTGAGAAGGAGAGTGGATATGCATCTTCCTCGAGGACCCTTTGCTGCTAGACACGAGTCAAAGAGTTTGAAAACTGCCTAAGTATGTATGTATACATCTTCTATTTTCTTTACAGAAAATTAATTTTGTTTAAAGAAACTAAAGTTTGAAAAGAGTCAGTTCTGCAAAAAATCATAAATCTTTACAAATCATGCAATACATTCTTTAGAAAAAAATTTCGTTGTTGATAATTGTACATCGTACAATTATTGCCACATTTAATGAGCGCAAAAAAAGTGGCAAGTACATTTCCTACCCAACGTGCTATGAAAAAATCGTATCACAAAAACTTGGCACCGGTAAATATTCTATTAGTTTAAAAAAGAAACTAAAAACGATAACGCGTTCGTGTCAAATTCAGTG
Organism: Nemoura dubitans; assembly: GCA_921293005.1. Classification (NCBI taxonomy): domain Eukaryota; kingdom Metazoa; phylum Arthropoda; class Insecta; order Plecoptera; family Nemouridae; genus Nemoura; species Nemoura dubitans. The sequence goes on from OV121078.1 coordinate 1,347,610, forward strand.
GCTTTTGGTGAAAATTCTATACTAACCAAAATTTTAGCACAAAATAAACGTCTCAGAAATGTCCAAACTCTTGTAAAAATGTCTCCAAACATCATCTAAAGTCACGAAATGTCGTTCAAATCACTGATTTTATCACTCGGAATTCATTGTCACGAATCAATCAAAGAAATCACAGGATTCAGAAACATTTTATTGCAAATCTCGTGCAAATCTCGTGCAAATCTCGTGCAAATCCCGTGTCGCGATGCAGCAGCCAGACGCAACTGCATTCGTCCGTCGCACGCAGCACGCGAAATGCACGCGCGAGCCGAGTCCGTCCGAGCGGCGCGAGGTGGTCGTTAAACGCGATCGAATGCGTCGTCGGTGCCGGCCGGCAGCAGTTGGCCGCCGGCCAATCGCGCTTCACGCCGCCAAATTAATCGACTGACGCCGCGCCGGGTTTTGCCCCGTCCTATTTATACGTAGATACGCGGCGTCGGCCGGATTTCACTTCGAAACAAACGCGCTTGGATTGTCGCTGCTTTTCGTTGTTCGGTACAATGCAATTGGGCCACAGATAGAAGGGCTACAGAGATATTCCACTCCCATTACGAAAACAGCAATGCGGAAAGCCCTTCGACCGCAATAATAGTTTCGCCGGCAGTCAAGGGATGGAGCCACTGTTTGTTTTTTTCGCCTGTTACCAGGTAACTGTAACCACCTGTGGAACATAGGGTCCCTTGATTATAATTGACCTTGTGCCATGGCCTGGTAGATCATGTTGAAACAGGTTGCCAACGCACCCCAGCGATTGCCGGCGAAACTACTAGCGTCAAATTTTTGCCGTAGTCATAGCTAGGTATGGTAGAATGTCTGGGTAACCTTAATATGGCTGTGCTTGGGCTAGAAATTACTTTCAGTTTTCCGCTGGAAATTATTAATGCACTCCAGGAAACCAATCTGAAGACACAGATCAGTTCGCCAGAAAGTGGCTTTCAGACCAAAAGTTTCCGAGTTCTCAAGGCCACATCGTTGAAGTTATCATTCCAATATTCGAGTATGTTATTAGCAAAATACATACAAATGGGTGGCCATGGCCCTTTTTCTGCAAATTTGCCCCTGGAATGCAAGAACCACCCTCCCCCCCCCCCCCGAAACTCTTCATTTTGTACCCTTTTTAAAGCCATTGGCATCCATTTGTTTGTATTTTTCTAATAACATACTCGAGCATTGGAATAATAACATTAACGGTGTGACCATGAAAACTCGGCAACTTTTGGTCTGTTTCAACAATTTTAAATTATAATTTTTTGACTTTGGTCCCCCCATCCCCTGTGAAGGAAATAAGACACGAGGACTTTGATGATTTTACATTGATTTCAGGGGTGTACCAAGTTTGAGTCAACTCTTCAAAAAATTGACTATAGGATAATTGACCCTAATCGGAAAAGTATTCCAAGTTTTATTTGTGTAGGCATTGATATTATACTACTGATATTATACTGATATTATACTGATATTATACTGATATTATACTGATATTATACTGATATTATACTGATATTATACTGATATTATACTGATATTATACTGATATTATACTGATATTATACTGATATTATACTGATATTATACTGATATTATACTGATATTATACTGATATTATACTGATATTATACTGACAAAAACTCAAACGGGAATCTTCTTATCCAAAATTTACTTCAAGAGCCTGAATGGACAACTGCAGTTTCACAGTCAATCGCTTTCGCATGGGCAAATTATTGCCATAAGAAAAGTATTGCTAATGTTTTTTCACATCAAAATAATTTACTCTGGAACTGTAGTCGCCCATTGTAATTTATTGTAATCCCACAAGTTCAGTAATATTGTAATGTATTGTTTTAGTTTTGTAAAATAATAAAATAATAATACTATAATAAATATGTATACCTAGGGAGAGCATAGCCGCATTAACTTTAGAAAATGCTAGCATCTGTGTTGTATTGAAATTGAATCCCCTGACGAAATGATCACAGACAGTACTTAATATTTATTAGCATTTCAGGATTTTATTAAAAATAAGGTTTTCGGAAACCTATAGTTCTGATTGAAGCCATTGCATGCCTAAATGCTGAAATTTCCAAAGTTATTCTATACCTACATTATCGTAGTTGACTGTTTTATCTGAAGTGAAATTATTTTGTCGATAATTTGTAAACATTGCAAAATAAAAGCAGCCATGTGACACCTTTCTAAATGAAAAACTTATTAAGTTCCAATCGCATCCTTGTTAGACGCCACTAAATTACAAGTAGCACAAATACCGTAATCACGAACGTTCGGTGGACGTTGAAAAGCTAACTTGCGTTCAACGTTCGGGTAGAACCTGATAAACGTTTGGCGAACGTTGAACGCAAGTTATCCACTGTTAGCCTTTCAACGTCCACTGAACGTATGGAATAACGTCCGCATAACGTTTGTGCGCTACTTTCAAAGTTTCAGGAGGACTTTTGTATAATTACATTTCTTACGGACACATGTCTGCTTCTCCCATCTTTAGAACTATACTCCAATTTATGTTAAGAAAGAGAGTGGATTTGCATCTTCCTCGAGGACTATACACAAGCTATACACTATACACAAGCTGCTGCTATACACAAGCTTAGACTTTCAAAACTGCCCACATAGCCTTTTGTCTGCCTCACGACATGGCTTGTGAGTTTTGAAAGTCAAAGCTAGTGCTTAGCAGCAGTGGGTCCTCGAGGAAGATGCTAATCCACTCTCTTTCTTAACGTGTAATGCAGTGTAGTTTTGTGGAAAAATAACTATTTAAAAAGTGTTTGAATTCTAAACCAATGCTCACTTTATCTTCTGAAAATGCTTCTGAAATAAAACCACAGTTTGCCTCTTTACTTGTGAGTTGTGACGCACCTTTTTTCTCTGCACTTCCCTAGAAAGATTGGTAGGTTCCTACTACCTAGACAACATGTCGAGAGCAGGGGCGACGCTAGAGATTCCAGTTAGGGGATGCTCAGCTTTTCATCAAATTCCGGGGGGGGGGGGGGGGGGGCACGGCTGCCGGGGAATTTTTTGTGGATCAAGGTCATTTCCAAGCAAATCTATGCGTTTCAGAAGTTTTAAAGCACACTTGGCCCCACACACTTTTAGTCATTTGCGATGCGTAAACTTACAAAAATCGAGTCTTTTCTGTTGAAATAATAATTTATTTTCTGAATTCTGGCAACTACCGAGAGTTTCTTTGTAAGGAAGAAATGAGCCGGGCCGGATCGGAAATGCACGAGACGGAAATAAACTCATCGAGAGCGGCTTTATTATTTTGCTAACGCCACAAAACCCATAAGTCAGTGAGGAGATTCTCAAAACTTTTTCTGGGCAAATATGTATCGTAATTTTTAATTTTGTAACAGAAATGATTGGGGTTGCTCAACCGATGATTGGGTATGCTCTAGCATCCCCTAAAAAGGCCTAACGACGCCCCTGGTCGAGATGTGTACACAGAATAACGAGTTCCCTCCCACTCTGAGCCCGATTGTCTTGTGCCAATCCCCGGTGCACGTGGCGGGCTTCGAACCCGGGTCCCGACAATCCACAAGCGCACGAGCGACTCTCCGTTCTATTCTCGTCGAGTTTTGCTTCGAAGCCAGATCTTTTGAAGCCGACTTTTGGCCGGCGGAACAAGGCGTGCGTTCCATAGCTTCTCGTTACTCTTGTTTAAGAAAACATAACATAGGTACTGTACTTCTTGCTCTCGGTAACAATCTCGAGTGGATAATATTTAGATTTGATATACATTTTATTCTCTTGAACAATATGCGTTTAGCAAGGAGTCAATGTTTACATTTGTAACTTATTTAGATCTATGCTTTTGGTTAAATTCGTATTTTGGGGTACTGAACAGTTCGATAGAAAGTGGCTTTCGGACCAAAAGTTGCCGAGTTCTCAAGTCCACATTGTTTAAGTTATCATTTCAATATTTCAGCATGTTGTAGACAAAAGACGTGAATAAGGACGGCCTTGGCCCTTTTTTTGAAAATTTGCCCCTGGAATGCTATTGCATACCCCGAAACTCTTCATTTTTTACCATTTTTAGAGCCATTGTATACGAAAGTGCAAATAAAAATTTGGGAAAAGGGCCATTAATGCCCTTCTTTACGTATTTTGTCTACAACATACTGGAATATTGAAATGATAACTTTAACGGTGTGGCCGTGAGAACTCGGCAACTTTTGGTCTGTTTCGAGAGAAAAAAGGTCCAATTATGCGATTTTGGCCACCCTGAAAATAATTTTTCGACCAAACTTGTAAAAATGTGTACCTACTGCGTAAGTAGCAAGTATATGTTTCGAAACTTCGAGAAACCAGTGATACTTTTGATTGAGCATTAAAATCCCTGTTTGAAATAGTTTTTTACAAAACTAGTGATATAGATAGGACATAGCAGACATGAGTCTAAGAAATGTAATACTTATTTCTATGAGTTTACCATCGGTATGCGATCTGGTTACTTGGCATTGTTGTGTACCAAGGCAAGGGTTGATTTAAATAGAGCACTTTATAAATGAAAAACGTTATCTCAACCATATAAATCAGATAATTTTGTATTCTTGAAAATGTCGGAATAGCATTGCATGATCAACCCATAACTATTTCTAGCTGATAATATAACAAAACAATTGAAATATCACAACAGAGAAGCGATTGTGTTCGGCAAACAATTTCGAAACGTGACTCAAAGAAAATTAAGATGATGTGAATTTTTCCGATGCGATAAAATCTACGAAAAATGCCGAAAAATGTGAAGGTGTTTAGAGAAGGTCTAAATGTGGATATCTATGGCAGCTGTCAGACATCGGCAATCATCATTAGAGCCCGGGTCGTTGGGCTTCAATGTTGTGACTGTAACGTGTCATCCTTGGACCTGAACCTAGGAGGCATCGCAGAAAGGCTGGCAAATATTTTACTCCAGACTGCGGCAAGGATATAACACAGGCATGTCCAGATCATCTACATTTTCAGTTGGGATTTGTTTTTTGCATTATCTCGTGGCATGCCAAATTAATTGAGTATTGGACATTACATGTGACTAGGCAGTGATGAAATACCTAAATGTCCGGATGGCATTCCGGTAAAATTCCTATTCCCACGAGGCGAGTAATTAAAATCAAAGTAATTAAAAAACATGTAAATTAATCTGGGAGGTAAAAAATTTCATAAAGCGTTCTACTTGTTTCGCAACACAATATGAGAGATTTGTTTAAAAAGTTACTTTTTACATATTGTGTTACTTTTGTGTCAGCAGGAAAATAATTTAGTTATATCCTATAATATGTTGCATGTTTAATATGTCGGTAAATCAGTTAACAAGTGGTCACCAAAAATAAAGCAATTATACATTTAAGTCACAGGTCTCATGAAAATGTTGCAAAACTTTTTCATCACTCACCAGAAGTATAAATTTCAATCTAGCGCCGGGCGATTGTGCTTCTGTGTCCAGCACTGAGTCTACTAAACACATTCCAGACTATGAGAGCAGCTTTTTTCCGGGATCGCGTCCAACTCTTCCCCTCGTCGTCGCGCCTGCCCCCACCCTTGGCCCCGACACGGCCCCCTCGACGCCCGGACGATCGCTATAAATTAATTATATACATCATCGTCAATCTTTTTCAGCGTCGTTTTTGCGAGGCTTTTTGCCAACTTGGTCACTGCTTGGGAATCATGTTGATCCAGTTCTTTTTGGGATTAGAGAGTTTAAAAGGACTGAGAGAAAAACACACTGCATTGAAACATAACTGCATTCATGACCACCATATTATGTCTTACTAGTCAAGGGCTATTGAGGGGGGGGGGGCGGAAAGTTAAGCAGCATTGTGCGGAGACAGTTCTGGATGGGTGACCGCCACATTGTTCGGCATAGAGAAGGAATGTCTGAAAGTAAATCACCAATGCACTGATAGTGACCGCCACATGCCAATTATAGCCGGTACAGCCTAGCGATTTAGTAACTTTTATTACGTGATGCCGTCATCGGTTCTGATGGCTAAAATCCCTATTGTTGTCCATGTAAATTTTTAAACTTTGTAACCGAAAACGGCAAAATTAGAGTTACGAAATCGCACGGCTTGTTACTGAAAGGTAACCTAAACTCTCAACTATCCAAGTTATTGAATGTGCGACTGCTGTTAAGAAAAGCATTGCTGTCTGAAATGTAGAGGAATGGGAGAAGTTAAGCAACACTGCGCTGAATTAATTACTAGATGGGATACCTAAAAAAACTTCATGATCTGTTTTGTTGGGAGGGGTTTGGTTAGAATAGTTCATTTTGTCCATTTTTTCGGGGACTAAACCCTTAAACATTGTGTCTGACTCCTAAGCAATATCAATGTTCATACATCAAGTACAAGCAGGTACAAGTTACGAGAATGCGTTCAACCAACACCCACAAAGTTGCACAACTCTATGTCTTGCAATTCGCAAGTTTTACGTCAAACTATCCTGTGCGGACAGCAGAGGTAACGCACTTATTTTATTTGGCCCTGTGCAAAAAAAGGTTGGGCACCCCTGGCCTCAAGGGAACACGGACTGGCTTCAAAGTGCATGCTACGTGTGAAGTGCTAGGCTGACACGGCGTCGGCGTCGGCGTCGGCGTCCGTGAATCGAGAAGGGCGATCCTGACGAGCGATCGCCGAACTTGACGCAGCGCAATCAGTGCCAATTGTCACGCCTTGCTGGCTAGGCTGCCCGCGTTACGTGGCGGTATCGCCGATTGCCGAACTTTCGCACCTTTAATGCACGTGCTTTTGTGTATTGACAAGTTATTATTACCGAAACGAAAGTGAAACTTTAAAAGTGTCTTTACGCACTTTTTCAATACCGGGGGGCTTTGAAAACGGTTTTTCCTACACACCGTGTTCGGAATATACTTCGGCCAGCAAATAGCTGTGCAAAATAGAGCACCTGCAACAGCGGCCGTCTTTAAACTCACTGGTGGACGACCTCAATGTTAATTCCCATTTGAAAACAAATACAAGTATCCTGTCCACCAGTGAGATGACATGTATTGCAGGAGCTCTATTGCTCGATTTACCATCTAGGCAATTGGCAAAGGTAGATTGAAGGTCAACGCAACAGGTCCACTACAGGTCAGGTACATTACTTACCTTTCGATACACTAATTGCAAAAGCTCGTATCTGCTAAACGTGAAATGTTGAGTAGACCGAAAAAAACGCTTTTAAAATATTACATATGGACATACAATTATTTTTATACTTTAAAAATGCAATTAAGTGTCTTCTTTTGATTAGTCATTCACGTTCAAAAGTTTGCATAAGGGGAACGAACTCTATTTCAAATTGTATGCAGGTACGAAGTTTTACATTTCTGTTATCGATGTGCATTTACCTTGAGTTCAGCACAGATCAGTACAGAGCTCCTGCAATGCATGTTACCTCACTGGTGGACAGCACACAGGAATTTGTTTTTAACATTGAGGTTGTCCACCAGTGAGCTTAAAGAAGACTGCTGTTGCAGGTGGTCTATTAGTTTCTAATAAAACCCTGTTTGCTTGATCACTGATTAACTAAACAAATGCATTCTAGTGTGCAAGCATGCATGATCTGCGGCATAAGAAATTATAAAGAGGGGAAGGTAAACAAATGGTGGGACTGTTTTAATAACAAAGTGATCGGGCCGATAACAGCTGTCATTAGCGCCAGCTGGCGGTAATTTGTTGATGAACCAAGGAACCATCAAATTACTTTCGTTGTACTGATACATACTTCACTGCACATATTGGCTCTTTCTGCAGCTCAATTTGCAACTTGTCCGAAACCGACTTTTGCTTGTACAATAGTCTCTTTCCTTTACTTTAGGCATATTTCACTCTGATTTGCAGTGTATGATCTTTAAATGTTAAAGCTGTTCATTGATGGTTGTTGAGGTTAATTGAATTCAACATTTTATGGATTTCCAAGAGATATTTCGAGGTTCTGCAATATTCAATTGGTTGTCCAAAGTGTGAGAAATCCGTAGATATTTGTTTCGTTGCGATCGGATAACGGGTGTGGCCTGGAAAGTGTATACGGTAAGAGGTAAATTCTTAGCTGGAATTTACCCTTAAGTACATATTATTTCAATGTACCGGCTAAACTTGGTTATTTTAAAATTCTTGTAAGTAATTAACGAGTAAATCTTGCGAAATGAAAATGGTTCAATTGGTTGTCCGAAGTGTGAAGATTCCGAAAATATAGGTTTCGTCGCGATCCGACGAAAGGTGTGGCCTGGAAAGTGTATCCCGTACGAGGTGAAGGAAACGGCTCGACTTCGGAGCTCATTCAACAGACTTAATTGATGCATGCACCAAGAGAATAATATCAATTAACCCCACACCACGTTCGAAAAGTGTTGATCTTACCTTGAGGGCTCCAAGAATGCTGGGTTATCACGTATCCATGAGCAAGTTAAACTAGCACAAACACACACACGCACACTGTTCGCACACAAATTAAAAGTGCGTACTGCCTTCGCGGGTTGTGATCGTCGACTGCAGACACGAGACAAGGGGCAGGGCGTTGCGCATTGTTTTGAACTTGATATCGGATAGGTACTTAGGCGGGATTAATGACCTGAGCCAAAACAAAACATTGTAAATTCATCGAAACTCGAAGTCAACAAGCGGCGGCATCGACGGCGAGTCAAGAGCATGAGAAAAGGTCGAATGATGTTTAGTGACTACTAACAACTGTACTGATTTATCCTGTCAAGCGGAGAATTAATTAAAAACAATACTTTATGAAGGTAGATGTCGGATAACACTTTTTACTCCCAAATTATTATTATATAATATTTATTACTTATTAAATATAACCAGCTATGGGTTATATTTTGTACTTCAGTCCAATCAGTTATTATGTCAGTTCCTATTTCATAAGAAAAATACCAAGTACACAAAAATTGTGAAAGGCTATGTCTGTGAGTGAACACCAGCAGGTGCTACGTTCTACGTTTGGTTACTGTAACCATCGTTCGCTTCAACGCGCCTATACTCCATTTCACGTCGAGAAGGAGAGTGGATTTGCATCTTCCTCAAGGACCCACTGATGCTAGACACGAGTTTGAGAACCGCACATAGAGCTTTTTGTCCGGCTCAAGACGTGGCTTGTGAGTGTTGAAACTCTTAGCTCGTGTCTAGCAGCAGTGGGTCCTCGAGGAAGATGCAAATCCACTCTCATTCTTAACGTGAAACCGAGTTTAGTTACAAAGGGCCAACAATAACCACATTAATTGTATTCGTTAGATTGCAATTCACAACCCATTCTCGCAAGGATATAAACAAAACAGATAATATTTATATTATTGATGAGCGTAGCGAGCGAAGCGAGCGGAGCGAAATCTTCAATTTCACTTACCCCAAAAAAAAGTCACTTGTGTATGTTTTTTTTTGTTTTTTTGTGTGTTTGTGCGTGCTCTACAGACCGAACGCCTGAACCGACACGGATGAAAATTTCTGAGTATCTACCTCTGTTCTCAACTTAGACCCCCTGCGTTTTTAAAAGATCGGTTCAGTAAATTTTTTATAAATCAATTTTTACGAAATTTTTCGATTTTTTCCGAATTTCGAACCCCTGTAAATTTCAAAGTTCTGAACATAACTTCACCAAAACTTCTAAACATGTTGACCTTATACATATTTATCATGCCTGCAAATCTTATTTCGGTAGGTTTTTCCAATTGGTTTTTATTAGCATTTTTGTGGTGTTTTTTTCGTGATTTGAAGGCTGATTCAATACGAGTCCGGTTTCCTTCGTTTCCTTGGTTACCAGCTGTGTTGACCTCGAAGAGAAACAAAGGAACGTCAGAATCCGCATGCATTTTCATGTGATTAGAATTTTCGAGAAGGCAATGGTCAGGTTTGGTGCTCCATGGTTTTCTTGTGACTGCTGCAAGCACCTTTTAATCCGCTGTACACAAACCGCTACCTACGCTCATCTTCAACGCAACACAAATTGCGTTCGCGAAGCCCTAGTTATATGAATATTAGCATTTTCAATTCAATGAGCTCGGCAGAGGCCCGGAAGGAATTGGGCACCCCACCCCCGCACCCTTGCCAGTCCGGTCCTGACTATTAAAATCAATTATTTCAAACAATCATTTTACTTTGATACTTTACCTGTACTGCCTTATCACGATGAGGTGCGCGAGGAACAGAACTCTGTGGTTGGGCAGCTCCTCCTTTCCCTTACTAAGAGAGAAGTAAACTGTTGTTGTTTACGCCATTCAGTATACGCCATTCAGCAACTCTTTGACAGCACGTGGACTATTGGAGTGGGTGCTTACTCGGGCCACTTCCCGCTCAAATTTTACCTCCTACTGGATACCAACTTGTGGCCACACCTTTTGTCGGATCGTAACGAAACCCATGTCTACGGAATCCTCACACTTTTGGCAACAAACTGTGTGTTTGCCAATCTCAAAAAATATTCACTCATCTAGTGTTTTCAAGCGTTGTAAAATAACCCTGTTAAGTCGTATTATTGAGCGTATCCTCGGGCCGCTTCCCGCGCAGAATTCACCTCCTACTGGATACCAACTTGTGGCCACACCGTTTGTCCGATTGCAACGAAACCAGGGTCAACGGAATCCTCACACTTTTAGCAACAAATTGTGTGATTTATAACCACGAAATACCAACAGAAAGTTAAAATAAAGCTTCATGAAATAATCACCAACAACCACACCAATAGCCTTAAAAAAAAAAAAAAAAAAACTTTAATATTTTGTAGCCAGGCGACATATTATGTTTAATCAAAGTGAAAATCCCTGAAAACCACGTGACCGTGTACTTCTCTCCACTATATTGTTATTCAATCACCACCCTTTCCCACCAAACAATGTTTATTAATCCCGATTAACCCCCCCCCCCCCCCGTACTAACCCCACTTGCCGGTCCCCGAAAACCATGCATGTCCTGTAAGGTAAAGGTAATGTAAGGCTGTTGAGAGTAATCTTGCTGAAGGAATCCAAGAACCAATAAAGAAGGATGATGAAGAAATTATTTTTATACTTTACGTTAATTTGACCAAAGTAACGATGAATTATAATAATAAGGGAATTGAAAATTGACGATATCTTTATTGGTCGCTTTGTGGGGAACATTATATAACAATTATTTACATACACTTGCTTGGCATCAAACATTCAACACTTATAAGTAATTATTATATTAAGTACCAGTTCGAGAATATTGATAACATTTTTATAATATTATAGTTTACGACATAACAACCATCCAAATAATTAACACGTATTATTATATTAAAATATGATATTAAACGGACAATTTAGCAATTTTAGGCACATTTCATAAAAGTCACATTCGCGCACTTTCGCCGTCTCATGCAGAACAATTAGGTGTATTATTTTACGACATTCACACGAATTAACATAATTAATTGTAAGTTTCCTGGTTAACTTATATACTCTCAATCACCGCTTCAAATCACTCGCCCAACAACATTAATTTTTCAAGTGGAACTAATTCAGGCTAGCAGTGGCGTAACTAGAGGGGAGTAGGCATACCAGTGCTCGGGGGCCTCGGGCTCAGTGCGTAACTAGAGGGGTGCAGGCATACCAGTGCTCGGGGGCCTCGGGCTCAGTGCGTAACTAGAGGGGAGCAGGCATACCAGTGCTCGGGGACCTCGGGCTCAGTGCGTAACTAGAGGGGAGCAGGCACACCAGTGTTCGGGGGCCTCGGGCTCAGTGCGTAACTAGAGGGGAGCAGGCACACCAGTGCTCGGGGGCCTCGGGCTCAGTGCGTAACTAGAGGGGAGCAGGCACACCAGTGTTCGGGGGCCTCGGGCTCAGTGCGTAACTAGAGGGGAGCAGGCACACCAGTGCTCGGGGGCCTCGGGCTCAGTGCGTAACTAGAGGGGAGCAGGCATACCAGTGCTCGGGGACCTCGGGCTCAGTGCGTCACTAGAGGGGAGCAGGCACACCAGTGTTCGGGGGCCTCGGGCTCAGTGCGTAACTAGAGGGGAGCAGGCACACCAGTGTTCGGGGGCCTCGGGCTCAGTGCGTAACCAGAGGGGAGCAGGCACACCAGTGTTCGGGGGCCTCGGGCTCAGTGCGTAACTAGAGGGGAGCAGGCACACCAGTGTTCGGGGGCCTCGGGCTCAGTGCGTAACTAGAGGGGAGCAGGCACACCAGTGCTCGGGGGCCTCGGGCTCAGTGCGTAACTAGAGGGGAGCAGGCATACCAGTGCTCGGGGACCTCGGGCTCAGTGCGTCACTAGAGGGGAGCAGGCACACCAGTGTTCGGGGGCCTCGGGCTCAGTGCGTAACTAGAGGGGAGCAGGCACACCAGTGTTCGGGGGCCTCGGGCTCAGTGCGTAACCAGAGGGGAGCAGGCACACCAGTGTTCGGGGGCCTCGGGCTCAGTGCGTAACTAGAGGGGAGCAGGCACACCAGTGCTCAGGGGCCTCGGGCTCAGTGCGTAACTAGAGGGGAGCAGGCACACCAGTGCTCAGGGGCCTCGGGCTCAGTGCGTAACTAGAAGGGAGCAGGCACACCAGTGTTCGGGGGCCTCGGGCTCAGTGCGTAACTAGAGGGGAGCAGGCACACCAGTGCTCGGGGGCCTCGGGCTCAGTGCGTAACTAGAGGGGAGCAGGCACACCAGTGTTCGGGGGCCTCGGGCTCAGTGCGTCACTAGAGGGGAGCAGGCACACCAGTGTTCGGGGGCCTCGGGCTCAGTGCGTCACTAGAGGGGAGCAGGCACACCAGTGTTCGGGGGCCTCGGGCTCAGTGCGTAACTAGAGGGGAGCAGGCACACCAGTGTTCGGGGGCCTCGGGCTCAGTGCGTAACCAGAGGGGAGCAGGCACACCAGTGTTCGGGGGCCTCGGGCTCAGTGCGTAACTAGAGGGGAGCAGGCACACCAGTGCTCAGGGGCCTCGGGCTCAGTGCGTAACTAGAGGGGAGCAGGCACACCAGTGCTCAGGGGCCTCGGGCTCAGTGCGTAACTAGAAGGGAGCAGGCACACCAGTGCTCGGGGGCCTCGGGCTCAGTGCGTAACTAGAGGGGAGCAGGCATACCAGTGCTCGGGGGCCTCGGGCTCAGTGCGTAACTAGAAGGGAGCAGGCACACCAGTGCTCAGGGGCCTCGGGCTCAGTGCGTAACTAGAAGGGAGCAGGCACACCAGTGTTCGGGGGCCTCGGGCTCAGTGCGTAACTAGAGGGGAGCAGGCACACCAGTGCTCAGGGGCCTCGGGCTCAGTGCGTAACTAGAAGGGAGCAGGCATACCAGTGCTCTGGGGCCTCGGGCTCAGTGCGTAACTAGAAGGGAGCAGGCATACCAGTGCTCGGGGGCCTCGGGCTCAGTGCGTAACTAGAAGGGAGCAGGCATACCAGTGCTCGGGGACCTCGGGCTCAGTGCGTCACTAGAGGGGAGCAGGCACACCAGTGCTCAGGGGCCTCGGGCTCAGTGCGTAACTAGAAGGGAGCAGGCACACCAGTGCTCGGGGACCTCGGGCTCAGTGCGTAACTAGAGGGGAGCAGGCACACCAGTGCTCAGGGGCCTCGGGCTCAGTGCGTAACTCGAGGGGAGCAGGCATACCAGTGCTCGAGGGCCTCGGGCTCAGTGCGTAACTAGAAGGGAGCAGGCACACCAGTGCTCGGGGACCTCGGGCTCAGTGCGTAACTAGAGGGGAGCAGGCACACCAGTGCTCAGGGGCCTCGGGCTCAGTGCGTAACTCGAGGGGAGCAGGCATACCAGTGCTCGAGGGCCTCGGGCTCAGTGCGTAACTAGAAGGGAGCAGGCATACCAGTGCTCGGGGGCCTCGGGCTCAGTGCGTAACTAGAAGGGAGCAGGCATACCAGTGCTCAGGGGCCTCGGGCTCAGTGCGTAACTAGAAGGGAGCAGGCACACCAGTGCTCGGGGCCTCGGGCTCAGTGCGTAACTAGAAGGGAGCAGGCATACCAGTGCTCAGGGGCCTCGGGCTCAGTGCGTAACTAGAAGGGAGCAGGCACACCAGTGCTCGGGGCCTCGGGCTCAGTGCGTAACTAGAAGGGAGCAGGCACACCAGTGCTCAGGGGCCTCGGGCTCAGTGCGTAACTAGAAGGGAGCAGGCACACCAGTGCTCAGGGGCCTCGGGCTCAGTGCGTAACTAGAAGGGAGCAGGCACACCAGTGTTCGGGGGCCTCGGGCTCAGTGCGTAACTAGAGGGGAGCAGGCACACCAGTGCTCAGGGGCCTCGGGCTCAGTGCGTAACTAGAAGGGAGCAGGCACACCAGTGTTCGGGGGCCTCGGGCTCAGTGCGTAACTAGAGGGGAGCAGGCACACCAGTGCTCAGGGGCCTCGGGCTCAGTGCGTAACTAGAAGGGAGCAGGCACACCAGTGTTCGGGGGCCTCGGGCTCAGTGCGTAACTAGAAGGGAGCAGGCACACCAGTGTTCGGGGGCCTCGGGCTCAGTGCGTAACTAGAAGGGAGCAGGCACACCAGTGCTCAGGGGCCTCGGGCTCAGTGCGTAACTAGAGGGGAGCAGGCACACCAGTGCTCGGGGGCCTCGGGCTCAGTGTGTAACTAGAAGGGAGCAGGCACACCAGTGCTCGGGGGCCTCGGGCTCAGTGCGTAACTAGAGGGGAGCAGGCATACCAGTGCTCGGGGGCCTCGGGCTCAGTGCGTAACTAGAGGGGAGCAGGCATACCAGTGCTCGGGGGCCTCGGGCTCAGTGCGTCACTAGAGGGGAGCAGGCATACCAGTGCTCAGGGGCCTCGGGCTCAGTGCGTAACTAGAGGGGAGCAGGCATACCAGTGCTCGGGGACCTCGGGCTCAGTGCGTAACTAGAGGGGAGCAGGCACACCAGTGCTCAGGGGCCTCGGGCTCAGTGCGTAACTAGAGGGGAGCAGGCATACCAGTGCTCGGGGACCTCGGGCTCAGTGCGTAACTAGAAGGGAGCAGGCATACCAGTGCTCGGGGACCTCGGGCTCAGTGCGCAACTAGAAGGGAGCAGGCACACCAGTGCTCGGGGGCCTCGGGCTCAGTGCGTAACTAGAGGGGAGCAGGCATACCAGTGCGCGGGGGCCTCGGGCCCAGTGCGTAACTAGAGGGGAGCAGGCATACCAGTGCTCGGGGGCCTCGGGCTCAGTGCGTAACTAGAGGGGAGCAGGCACACCAGTGCTCAGGGGCCTCGGGCTCAGTGCGTAACTAGAAGGGAGCAGGCACACCAGTGCTCAGGGGCCTCGGGCTCAGTGCGTAACTAGAAGGGAGCAGGCACACCAGTGTTCGGGGGCCTCGGGCTCAGTGCGTAACTAGAGGGGAGCAGGCATACCAGTGCTCGGGGGCCTCGGGCTCAGTGCGTCACTAGAGGGGAGCAGGCATACCAGTGCTCAGGGGCCTCGGGCTCAGTGCGTAACTAGAGGGGAGCAGGCATACCAGTGCTCGGGGACCTCGGGCTCAGTGCGTAACTAGAGGGGAGCAGGCACACCAGTGCTCAGGGGCCTCGGGCTCAGTGCGTAACTAGAGGGGAGCAGGCATACCAGTGCTCGGGGACCTCGGGCTCAGTGCGTAACTAGAAGGGAGCAGGCATACCAGTGCTCGGGGACCTCGGGCTCAGTGCGCAACTAGAAGGGAGCAGGCACACCAGTGCTCGGGGGCCTCGGGCTCAGTGCGTAACTAGAGGGGAGCAGGCATACCAGTGCGCGGGGGCCTCGGGCCCAGTGCGTAACTAGAGGGGAGCAGGCATACCAGTGCTCGGGGGCCTCGGGCTCAGTGCGTAACTAGAGGGGAGCAGGCACACCAGTGTTCGGGGGCCTCGGGCTCAGTGCGTAACTAGAGGGGAGCAGGCATACCAGTGCGCGGGGGCCTCGGGCCCAGTGCGTAACTAGAGGGGAGCAGGCATACCAGTGCTCGGGGGCCTCGGGCTCAGTGCGTAACCAGAGGGGAGCAGGCATACCAGTGCTCGGGGGCCTCAGGCTCAGTGCGTAACTAGAGGGGAGCAGGCACACCAGTGCTCGGGGGCCTCGGGCTCAGTGCGTAACTAGAGGGGAGCAGGCATACCAGTGCTCGGGGGCCTCGGGCTCAGTGCGTAACTAGAGGGGAGCAGGCATACCAGTGCTCGGGGGCCTCGGGCTCAGTGCGTAACTAGAGGGGAGCAGGCATACCAGTGCTCGGGGGCCTCGGGCTCAGTGCGTAACTAGAGGGGAGCAGGCATACCAGTGCGCGGGGGCCTCGGGCTCAGTGCGTAACTAGAAGGGAGCAGGCATACCAGTGCTCAGGGGCCTCGGGCTCAGTGCGTAACTAGAGGGGAGCAGGCATACCAGTGCTCGGGGGCCTCGGGCTCAGTGCGTAACTAGAGGGGAGCAGGCATACCAGTGCTCGGGGGCCTCGGGCTCAGTGCGTAACTAGAGGGGAGCAGGCATACCAGTGCTCGGGGGCCTCGGGCTCAGTGCGTAACTAGAGGGGAGCAGGCACACCAGTGTTCGGGGGCCTCGGGCTCAGTGCGTAACTAGAGGGGAGCAGGCACACCAGTGCTCGGGGGCCTCGGGCTCAGTGCGTAACTAGAGGGGAGCAGGCATACCAGTGCTCGGGGGCCTCGGGCTCAGTGCGTAACTAGAGGGGAGCAGGCATACCAGTGCTCGGGGGCCTCGGGCTCAGTGCGTAACTAGAGGGGAGCAGGCATACCAGTGCTCGGGGGCCTCGGGCTCAGTGCGTAACTAGAGGGGAGCAGGCATACCAGTGCTCGGGGGCCTCGGGCTCAGTGCGTAACTAGAGGGGAGCAGGCACACCAGTGTTCGGGGGCCTCGGGCTCAGTGCGTAACTAGAGGGGAGCAGGCATACCAGTGCTCGGGGGCCTCAGGCTTAGGGGGGCATCCGATATGATGTATTGGGGCCCGCAAAGGCCCAAGCTGGTCCGAAAAAAGACGATTGGTGGTTTTTCGAGATAGGTATGTTTCAGTTTATCCGAAAAAAATGTGATTACCTTTTTTAGTGAATTGTTTATTTGATGCGAGGCTGGGGTGACGATTAACTAAGAGCAGGGAGCACGTTTTCCTCCCGCCGCGAGGGACGGGGGCCTCAGTTTTTGTTGTTGCTCTGGGGCCACCGATTTGAAGTTACGCCACTGTAGACTGGGGTTTGATGTAATTACTATATAAGTTAATTGTACATAATTACTATGAGCATAAGGAATGGGTTGTAGCGATCATTCATATTTCCTTTTCGATTCGTTTTTTAGCAGAAACGTACATTGAATATATAAATGCATTTTGAGATTATTTTTTGCGCGTAAGACTGCATTTTGGGACTTTGGGACTTGGAAACCATTTGAGATGGTGAAGGGTGGAGCAAACAAGGGTTCGAGCCGATGCAACCCATTTAAAGTCCATTTATCATATTTTGCTGACCAGCTGTGCTCAGATAAAAATTTTTTACTTATTTTACCCAGGGAAGAGGCAAATTTTTTTTTTAAATGTTTTGAGGCTGCAATCAGCATTTATGTCGAGGCCTCTATGACGTCATCGTGGGCTCTGGGAATAGTTTTTTGGCCGTATCACCTTCCCCAAGCACAGATTCGCTTCAAACTTTCAGTATTGACTTTTGACAGCGATCATTTCGCAATATTAAAATTTTGAATCGATATCACAAATTTGAAATTATATTTTGAATTTGTAAAGATAAGAAAAATTGGAATTGGTGGGTCATTTTCTTTTAAACTGCAATTGCTTCTGTATTGGATTGGTTATAAAAAGTCAAAATCTTTAATCTGTGCACAACTTGTGTGAAGGTGATAGAGTTCCTGGAATTGGCCAAGAGGGGGGGGGGGTGCTCTGACAGGTTCGAGAGCCCATTAAAATGCTCTAATGGGCACGTGAACCAATAATAACCAGCATCGATTTCATTAAAATTTAAAACTCTCGTTTAGTCTACTTTTAGTTAACGTATCCCGTAATTATATTAAACACTTATTTAATACAAAATTTGCATACTAAACGTCACATTCCAATTCTTTTCTTCTGGCCTTTTGCTCCAGTATTAGGCCATAATAAGTCAAATTACTTAATGAAATTCTTCAGTAATCAGAAAAGTTGGAATGGTTCGAATTGTTCATCATTGACAAAGTTTATTATAGAATTTAATTTTCTCGGAGGAAAATCGAGTACCTATTATAAGTTAATAGTAAAATTCTGAATGGCAAACAGTGACAAGGCAACACATGGTTACAAATTCGTCATGATTACTGTTTCAGTTGGGATGCAAATTTGACCTTGAAATATTTACAAAATATGTTTTCTTAGACAAACTGAAAGTGACAGCCCTATTAGGTGACAAGTCAGGCCTCCAAATAAAATAAGATACCTTATTGTGTTAAGATTGTTACAGCTATCAAAAAGAGGAAATTGTTACTGGTTTATGCAGATGCCAGTGTGCAATTGATGGAAGGGAGGCGAAGCTGGAAAATGTGCACCCGAACCGGGTTACGTCGGCCAAGGTGATCATTCCACCTTAAAAGGTGTCTGTAAAAAAATGTGTAGATATTCGAGCGCCAAGAGATTCCTATCGTAATTAAGTGAGCTCTGTTCCCAAAATAACAGATTAGGGTCTAGGGATCAGTTCGCCATATTCTGATCACACCATGCCAAAAAAAAAGAGCTTTTAAGGATAATTTTTATCTGACAAAGTTTGTGAACGTAACGAAAATTTCGATCCTTAAATTATTCACATTTAATTCGTCGCTCTCCATTCAAATGTGGGTGAACATTTTGCAAAGTCTGACGAGTTTCGGCGATGAGCTTATAAAACGTACATTCTTAATTTCAGTGGCGATTTCTCCTAACGAAAGATAACTTGTGTAGAGGATCTAAGTGAGGATTGTACAAAATGAAAGTGTGCTATAAGCAAGCGTTAAAATGTACACCAGGAATAGGCAGAATAGGCTCATTAATAAACGGAACAAAATATATGTTAAGCACAAAATTTTGATGATTTAGGACAATGATGAAAACATATTATGGAATCCTTACCTATACCATGATCCCGGTTGATCAAAGATTGCCACATGCTGCAGGATGAAAATTTCTTCAGTCAAAATTACTTTAAGCTGATGAAAGATGCACCAACTTTCATACTTTTTGCTCAGCGCTAAGAGTAACAATACCAATAGACATTGTGCTTAGCGCAATCTATATAGAAACCTATTAGAATAATTTAAAATATAACTAACAAACTTTAAAGAATAACCCGGACATATTATCCTTTCGTTGTGAAGTTGAAGGATCAGTTACGAAAGTTTATAAAACTTCTGTGAGTGAAAATTTTCCGGGCAACTCGGGAAAAGTTTCCACGACACAAAAATAAGCTAACGAAGAAAAGTTTTTCAATATTTTGTTCGTGCATTAATTTATAACATAGTATGCTGGTGTACCCAAAAATAAGCAAACATTTGAATCCAATGCAAAATACAAATTAAGATATATTTTTTCGAACACATCGGCATGAAAACGTTGTTTTCACATTTCAAAGAACAATACCAATACTTATTTTCAAGATTTAAAATAGCTAACTGTTTCGCGACTTTTCGTTTCGGGCAACACATTTGAGTGAGGGCGCACACTCCAGGCGAGGTGCATTTACCAAACCGAATGGTACCGAAATACCAAACGGTTTCGGTTTTGATTCCGGTACCAAACATTTTCGTAAACAGATTCCAATTCCGACTCCGTTTATTGAGAATCATCGGTTCCGGTTTTGCGTTACACTTTTAGTTGAATTTGGGGTTCCAATTCCGGTTTCGGTTCCAGTACCAGCTCCAAAGTATTTACGGTAATTACGGCATCTTCAAACTATTCTTAGAGGTCATGAACCAAAAAAACATTGGCG
This sequence comes from Nemoura dubitans, assembly GCA_921293005.1. Taxonomy (NCBI): domain Eukaryota; kingdom Metazoa; phylum Arthropoda; class Insecta; order Plecoptera; family Nemouridae; genus Nemoura; species Nemoura dubitans. Next base: position 1,367,474 of record OV121078.1, read on the forward strand.
ATATTTAAAAATATAGAAAAAACATAGTTATAGTTTAATTAATTTTCAATTTCCTATAAGAACTTTGGAAGTTTTCTGGAACCTTTTTGAAAACGCTGAGAACCGAAATATCTCATGTTTAAAAACATGTTCCAATTCCGATTCCGATTCCAAAAAATTACTGGTGCGTAGAGGTTCCGGTTCCGGTTCCGGTTCCGATTCCGGTTCGGGTCCCTGCCACAATCAGATTTATGAACTCTCATTACTCTTTGCTAAAATCCTATTTGAATGGCAACACTGCACAAGCATGGCAATGAACTTTTTAAATCCGGGGCTTTATACGTTTCTTAGCCACCGACTCAATTTCGACCAGGGTGGTCTGACGTCACGATCTGGTGCAAACTTGTCTTCGTTTTAATAATCAAATTTGCAGTCGGTAATTCCCCATTGAAAAAAGATTGAGTTTATTAACTGCCCTTTGTGCAGGAATTATTGTACCTATGTATTTTTGTAATCAAGTTTGCGTGCTATTTTCTAGTTGATGCAGAACCATAATCAAATGTATTACTGCCGAAACATTATGTAATATCTGTATGAAAACTCTCTACATAACATTTTTCAAAACTAGAGCTAAAGATAAGACATAGAGTATAAAAAATTTAATTTTTCATGTACTTTCTCATGCAAACCATACTCTTTATTTAAAGTAAATAAATACTTATATTACGCAATTATTGAGCAATCTACAATCGCAACGCAATGTCGTTGTTTTCAGTCTTCGAGATTTTCAAGTGAGATCAGCATACTCGCCAATGGCCGACACTAGCTGTATCATGAAGAGCGTAATTACGTATTCCAGTTTGAGAGCTCTGTCCACGAGCCTGCTCAAAACAACAACGAAAGCTCGTTTTAAAACATTGCTTGCATGGGAGGTTTAAGTGACCGCGATTATAACAGGCCATTTACCTCTTGAATTAAACTTTTAAATCGATTATGGCGGTTTAATAATGGTCTGTGGACATTAAAAAACTTCTTGAATCAACGGTCATCCGTACGGAAGTTCCCAATTCCGCGTTTTTCGGCCTAGGCGCTTAGAAAACCAACTCCCATAAGGTTTAACCCGAAGCGCTTTTTCGACCCCTAGCACCTAGACGAATCTGTAGTCAGGTAACATTCAAATAATTTGAGCATAGTCATCCATCCTTCCTCTGTGTTGAAATAATTTGGCTCTTTGATAAGATTATCCGTTTATCCGCGGTAAGCGAATTACCTCAAGTATGTAATTAGAGTGCTGCATGTTTCTCGTCCTGTGAAAGTCAGTGTACAAAAAGAATCGTACTCGAAGATTGCGCCGCGCGAAAAGCCAGATCTCTTAGATAATTAATAGCGAATCCATATTTTCAGAAAATTCTTGTAAATACGTCAACTTCCAATCATCTTATAGTTACGGATCATGGTAGAATTTAATTTCAAGATGTAAATGGTCGTTTCAACCATTTCAGAGGAATCGTAGCATTTGGCGCATGGGTGGAACGCACAATTCGATGTCAGGTCACTCAATTTTATGCAAAGCTATGCAATGTGAAAGTCTGTTAAGACTATTGGAGTGAGTGCTTACTCGGGCAGCTTCCCGCTCTAATTTTACCTCCTACTGGATACCAACTTGTGGCCACACCTTTTGTCCGATCGTAACGAAACCCATGTCTACGGAATCCTCACACTTTTGGCAACAAATTGAGTGTTTGCCAATCTCAAAAAATATTCACTCATCTAGTATTTTCAAGAGTTGTAAAACAAGCCTGTTTCGTCGAAATATTGAGCTCATACTCGGGCCGCTTCCCGCGCAGAATTCACCTCCTACTGGATACTAACTTGTGGCCACACCGTTTGTCCGATTGCAACGAAACCAGGGTCTACGGAATCCTCACACTTTTAGCAACAAATTGTGTGATTTATAACCACGAAATACCAACAGAAAGTTAAAATAAAGCTTCATGAAATAATCACCAACAACCGCACCAATAGCCTTAAATAAAATCGCGTAAATATTATATATATCGGCCAAGAAAAATGGTGGAGTCGACCGACTTCAAAACCAGCTTGGGGCGCTGCCCGATTTCCGCCTGGCTCTAGCCTAAGGGAGGGGGTCCTAGGGGGGGGGGGGGGGGGGGCGCCAGAGAAGACGCCGCTATGGTGCAGATAGTTTAGACTTTATGGGAAAAAATACACATCTTTTAATGTTCTCTACAGCGCAGAGAACCCAGGAAGTCAAGTTTTATTGCACTGCAATGTTTTTACAATAATGATGGCTAAAGCACAAGTCACAACAATAGTAGCAATTTCAAGGAAAATACAACCATCGTAGTGCGGCTTTGCTGGCACACGACAACAATGTTCTACCCGGCTCCTCGGTTGCTATACTTTTGTTGAACATCAGTCTTCCCTTGGAAATTTTAGGAAATGATCATGAGATTCGAATATACCAGCGTTGTAACATTGGTTTCCAGGTTTTCCTCTCGATGTTAATTCCCATGTGCAGTAATGTTTGCCTGATCAGTAGCCGCGTTAGCTGTGATGAGGATGGTTGTTTTCGTATTTCCTGATCCTGGACATTGTCAGCAAAATGAGTTCCGTGGCCTCTGGTGTCTGTGTCGCGTCTTGACCGATCGATCGATTGTATTGTAAGTAAATTGATTTCAAAAGTGCGATTAATTTATTAAAAAATTGCATTTGTTTGTTTTTCCAGCTCCGCCTAGACAATCGATTGGTAAATATTGAAACTTTAAAACATGTTAATAAACTGTATAAATTTGCTTCCAGTTCGTATTTCTTAAAACACAAATTATGCGCTACATTTCGTGGGGGGGGGGGGGGGGGGGGGGGGCCAGTGGCATAAATCGGGAACTAGCGCGTGGTATACAATACACACTACGGGTGATTTGGTACGTTCACGTATAGCCTCTGGTAAAATATTCTTCGCCGAATTGATAAAACACGGAGAAGTATAGTAATATTATTAATTATTACACAATAATATTTAGCCATGGTATTTACTATTTATGCTGCTCAGTTTGGGTATATAGACCCAGTAAAAAATATGTATGTAGCTATTTGTGTATAATTGTTATTTCAAAACACTCGTTATTTCTAAATCACTTCCCATTTAAAGCAAGTGTGGCAGTGATAAAGAAAACGAGTGACATTTCTGGCGATATCTTAACACAATCGCAGCCCAATTTGGGGCCCTTTATTTGGGGACGCCGTATGTTGGGCACTTTCTAGCTACATATATCATGGATGCCTGTTTGCCTTCAAATCCAGTTTGGGTTCAGCCATTGACAATATTATAGTTGACATACAATTACAATATCATATATCGAAATCACGAGGGATGAAATTCACACGGGGAGACCCGAGGTGCCCGTGCCTCCCAAACCAGTTAGGGTCCAGCCGTGTGGATACGCTGCAAATGTTCTTCCCTTGGGTTTGGAAAGTTCCTTCAAATCCAGTTGTGTCAAAGACCAGAGTTGTGACAGATAATCTTAAAATATATCTAGATAAAGATAACGATAACGATACATTTTTTTATCTAGATAACAAAAAAAGATAACAGTAGAAAAACTATCTTGATAAAAGATGAAGATAACCAAAATTTATCTAGATAATCCAAAAAATATCAAAGATAATATCAAAAAATAAACATTCATCCTAAAAACAGCTAAATTTTCGATTTCGAAGAGAGATTTTCTTTCCCACTTCCTGCACGCTTCCAAAGAGGACCACCGCATTCTGACCAGGTTGTGCTCAATGGCGTCAGCGACATACACAGACGGCCGTGGAGAGGACAATGTTGCCGGAGACCACCCATTTTTTTTTTAGATAATTATTTTGTTATCTTAGATAAATCGTAAAAATGCAAAATTATTTAATATCTATATGAAGATAAAGATAATGTGTGCCCAAATTATCTAGATAAGATAAAAGATAACAAAAAGTATCTAGATAATTTATCTTGATAAAATTATCAAGACAAGTCACAACTCTGTCAATGACACATCGAAATGCATCTCAATCATGAGGTTTGACACTAGGGAAGGAAGGAGACGTTCCTGTTTTTATGAGGAGTGTTAGTTATCGTTAAACAAGCTCACAGAGATCATCACGGTTGCTTGGGAGAGTTTCAATACATCTTGGCCTCAAATCCAGTTTGGGTTCCAACAAATTGACAACATTTACCTATATTAAACCCCTACATCGAAATCACGAGGAGTAACATATTATTATTGTTGAGAGGTTGACACCTCCCCTGCCGTAAAAGCCACTTCGGGGTTTGCAGTTTTCACAACATCAGAGATCATGCAAGTTGATTCGGGGATTTCGACAACACATTGACTTCAAATCCAGTTTGGATTCAGCCAAATTGACAACAATCACGTATAATACACATCGAAATCACGAGGGGGAGGGGGGCATATTTCAGGGGGGTTGAACCACTTTGAAGTTTTCCACTGATACAGTAACAGAGATCACTCAGGCTGACTTCAAGAGTTTCGATTTGCCTGCCCATAGACATCTCGAGGGTTCACATGATGCGTGGGAAGGTCGAGAAGACTGCCTTCAAAACCATGCTAGTGAACAGCTGCCGCCTGCCATTTACCTAAGCGCATTTATCGTGCTGGGTACCTATTCTCGAAAAGTTACCACGTGATAAGTTATCATTCAGGGTCACGTGACGGACAATCCAGTGATACGATTTGTTATTGAGACATCACGTGACCAGAATCATAGCTTATCACGATGATAAAATTTCGAGAATACGAGTCCATGAGAACCATTTGCTCGCTAGACCAGGGGCCAGGGGGAGAATTACAGAACGAAATCTTAACGTAAACAGCTCACTTATCTTAACGTTACGCAAAGTCTCCGTAATTCGTCCCCCAGAACCACAGCGAAACGCATCTGTCAGACTGAACGTCAACTTTACGATAAGTGCCAAAATGTTTCTGTAACACCGAATTAACCCACCTTAGTCCATCTTAGCGCTTGCTTAAAAATACGACGAACAGCTCACTTATCTTAAAGTTACGCAAAGCGTCTGAGATTCGCCCCCAGGGGTTCTCGAACTCATTGGATCCACGATTCCCTGAACAAGGAAACGAATTTTCGCGGCTCCCTTGTGCTAACATCACGAGTTTCACGAGTTTTACAACGCAACCTGTACTTATCCTCACGTTTTCGCAAGATGCCTGTGCAATTGATACATCTTAAGTGGTCGACTAAAGTGTATGAAAATACATTTCTAGATATCTGCCATTTGACAAGACAAGGACTTGTGACAATCGTAATCACGTCAATTGTATATCGGGAATAAATATTATTTCCATACAGAAAAATAGTGATGCATGGAATCTAGATAAAACTCCGTAACGCCCCAGGGTGCCAATTCTCGAGTTTAAGTCATGCTTTAGTCACTTTATTTACGTAGTATTGTGGCGACTTCCGGACATTTTTGGAAGAAGTTTTTACTCCCAAGTCATTTGCCAAAGGTCCGAGTATACTACGTTCATTGTAGCTGGCTTGAAGTCTTCCAGGAAAGTTTTAAACGGCGAACTAGTCACTTTGACTAAAAGTTGACTTAAAACTCGAGAATACGAGCCCAGGGAGCCGTGACTGACGAACAGTGTTTGAGAACCACCGGACTCTATACATTGTCTGGACTGCGACTTCGATGGCTCCTTTCCTGACTGCGACTGCGATGGCTCCTTTCCTGACTGCGACTGCGATGGCTCCTTTCCTGACTGCGTGAATGGTGGCCGGCGCTGCAGTGTGCGCTCGAGGACGACGCCTGGTTAGTGGTGCCGACCGTGGCCGACGCCTGCACCACGCAACACGCCCTGCCCCTGAAGCAGCGCATCTCGTGGACGTGTGCCGAACTGGCGCCGCGCCCCCCGCCCCCGTGCGTCGGACCCGATATGGAACGGCGCACGTGCTCGGCACAGCTGTTCTGCGCAGGCGCGGGCTGCCAGTGGACCATTGTGTCGCGCGGTCGGCGGTCCAAGAAGATCATCACTTCTGAACCCACGGATTACCAGCGTATCAATCACTTTGCCACTACTTAACTGCATTTCACGTCAAGAAGGAGAGTGGATTTGCATCTTCCTCGAGGACACATTGCTGCTAGAAACGAGCCAAGAGTCTCAAAACTCAAAAGCCATGTCTTGAGCTGGACAAAAGGCTCTTTTGAGCTGCTTTTTAAAACTCTTATCAGGGTCAGGTGCTCTACCATCTGAGCTAGCCGGGCACACATTCTCCCTCTTTGCTGGGTGGGATAAGGGGACCTCCTGATTGCCGGTCAGGTGCTCTACCATCTGAGCTAGCCGGACACACATTCTCCCTCTTTGCTGGGTGGGATAAGGGGACCTCCTGATTGCCGGTCAGGTGCTCTACCATCAGAGCTATCCGGGCACACATTCTCCCTCTTTGCTGGGTGGGATAAGGGGACCTCCTGATTGCCGGTCAGGTGCTCTACCATCAGAGCTAGCCGGGCACACATTCTCCCTCTTTGCTGGGTGGGATAAGGGGACCTCCTGATTGCCGGTCAGGTGCTCTACCATCTGAGCTAGCCGGACACACATTCTCCCTCTTTGCTGGGTGGGATAAGGGGACCTCCTGATTGCCGGTCAGGTGCTCTACCATCAGAGCTATCCGGGCACACATTCTCCCTCTTTGCTGGGTGGGATAAGGGGACCTCCTGATTGCCGGTCAGGTGCTCTACCATCAGAGCTAGCCGGGCACACATTCTCCCTCTTTGCTGGGTGGGATAAGGGGACCTCTTGATTGCCGGTCAGGTGCTCTAATATGATGGCATGACTTCAGTTGTTTCACGTTTGCGCTACCAGCGCTCCCAGCGGCAAAGTCCGCACTCACCTTGCGCGTCCACCGGCTCGCTGAAGTACACCCTCTGGCCGGCAGGATGGGAAGGGCAGCACCGAGCGGGCTGCTCGCAGCTGCGCACTAGCATCGCCTCGGGGTCGGGCTGCACCGCGCGCAGCTCGAACGTGTGCTGCGCGCGACGTCTGACGGGCGTGTCTGAAGTGACTGGGGAATTTGAAACACTACTATTTCAAACTGGGATTTGAATGCTAAATCAAAAGTCCCTCTGGTTTCCCGACGTTTTTTAACATAATATACTAGTTACTATTTCAAGGGTGATAGCTCGACCATGGCCCTTTTCCCAATTATCGACGCTCTTTCGCGTAAATGGCTCTAGAAAGGGTGAAAAATTAATAGTTTCGGGGGGAAAAAGCTATTTCAAACTAAGATTTGAATTCTAAATCAAAAGTCTCACATGAGTCTAAGAAATTTAGTTTCGGGGTGGTTCTAGCGTTCCGGGGGAAAATTTTCGACAAAAGGCCGTGAAAATAAAATTCTGAAATATTTCTGAAATATTGAAACGATAACTTCAACGATGTGACCTTCAAACGGTCGAAAAAATGGGTCTGGAGGCCCCTGTTTGGCGAAATAATCTGTACCCCTAAAAACAGAGAAAGAACAATGCTATTATTCTTAAGCCCGTTTTACACGGTCACATTTTTCGTCACACTCTTGCATCCAACTCTTGCATGCAATTCCGTCAAACCATTGCTCCAATGAAAATGTGAAGGGCTTGGATGAACCATTTACACGATCCAATAAAAATTTGATGGAATTGGGCGGTAGATGACACATAGAAGGCGGGGACAATGCAGCTGATTATAGTCACAAGTGCTTTTAGGTTATGTCAACGATGAGCGTTCCAGGCTTGAGCCTTCTTTGCGAGCGCCATCTTGTGACATCACAGTAACTCTTGGCTGTGATTGGCTGGTTTCCGTCCAAGATGTGATCAAATGTGATGAAATTATAACGTGTCCTAAATGAAAAAGTTTGATGCAACCATTGAACACAAGTCTGTGATGTGACGGATTGTCGTCAAAGTGTCTGTTCACACGGTACAAGGCGGTTGCATGCAAGGGTTGGATGCAAGAGTGTGACGAAAAATGTGACCGTGTCAATCGGGCTTAAGAATCCTCAAGAAAACAAGATCGTTTGCTCTTGAACACGAAGTGAGTCCTTGCCTCCTTGTGTGGCCTTCACCTGACAGGCGGTCGTCATGAAACTCTTCACCGTCGACCGGAAGTGCGGATGTGACAGGCCGTACACGAACGGATTGTAGATGACGGAAGCCTGCGGACCGGAAGTATAATCGGTTAGAAAAGTACTCCGTTTGTATTTAATAGTGTGTGATTTCTTGGACGAAATTATTTGACAATAAGTCTAGCGAGGGTGACAACGTTCTCATGACTTCAAATGACCGGTTCGCAATCAAGGCAGGATATAGAGAAGCTTTATTGAGCAGTGAGCGGCTTGGTGCACCAGTAAATTAAACGATTACTCAATTAGGCAACATTTAAAAGTCTAAATGCCATACTGTTAACTCTCATTTTATTTTAACTTGAGTAATTTTATAAGTAAGCTGGGTTTACATGGTTCAACGATTCGTTCATTATATTGAACCGTCTAAAAAACAATTGAATTCAATGAATCATTGAGTTCAATGCAATGAATTCAAGGTTGAATTCAACGTTTTCTCATTGAGGACGTGTTCTAAATATCATTCAAGTTTCCTTCCAAGAGAAGGATGGGTATGTCACTGCCTTCTAGAAACAACGCTTTTGGAAGGCTGTGCCACCATTTTCAATGAATTCAAAACATTGGGCCGTGTAAACGGCTCATGTCAAGAGCATTCAATGTTTCGTTCAACGCATTGAATTCAACCTTGAATTCTAAGCATTGAACAAAACATTGAATTCAATGCATTGAACGAAACCTTGAATTCAATGCATTGCATTCAATGTTTCGTTCAACGCATTGAATTCAACCTTGAATTCTAAGCATTGAACAAAACATTGAATTCAATGCATTGAACGAAACCTTGAATTCAATGCATTGAACGAAACCTTGAATTCAATGCATTGAACGAAACATAGAATTCAATGTATTGAATTTAACCTTGAATTCAATTCATTGAATGAAACCTTGACTTCAATGCAATGAACGAAACATAGAATTCAATTCATTGAATGAAACCTTGACTTCAATGCAATGAACGAAACATAGAATTCAATTCATTGAATGAAACCTTGACTTCAATGCAATGAACGAAACATAGAATTCAATTCATTGAATGAAACCTTGAATTCAATGCATCGAACGAAACCTTGAATTCAACCTTGAATTCAATGCATCGAACGAAACATAGAACCGTGAAAACCCAACGGCATAAATGTGCATATTTCATTTGATATTACAGAAGTCACCACAGTCCGACAGTTCTCTAATGCAATGACTGCAGATACAGTCGTGTTAGCCTAAGATTACCACAGCCAGGTGGAGTTTGAAATAAAGGATCATTAGACTCTTTACCATTTGTAAAGAGTAAAACGGTTAATAATTGTAATGATAAATAAATTTTTTAATGGTAATGATAAAAACATTATCATTTGATTCTATGGTATGGTAGGTACGCAATGATATGAGATGCCCAAAAAGTGGCAAACTCAAATTAATTCTAGTGTAATGTGGTTCCATAGGGGCCAAGCAGACAGAAGGACAGTGAAACGTGCGGCGACCTTGGCAAAGAGCGCCGGTATCGTGGCCGCCCAGGGCGTGACTAGCGCCACGTCGCCGAACTGCGCGATCAAGGTCACCACGGCGTACGGGGTCCACGAGACGACGAACAGGGCGACCAACATGACGATGATGTACGCCGTGCGGAAGGTGTTGGCGATCCTGGAGGAGCGCGCCCTGGACACGACCTGGGCGGCGGCGCCGGAAGCGTGGTGGCTGTTCGCAGTCTGCTCGCCGCCCACTGGAACCGACCAGACGACAATGTGTCCGTGAATTGGAGCGGTCACCCATCTTGATCCGTCTCGTTCTCGGCCTCTCGGAGCGTTTCGGGCTCCGACGGGCCCAGCCCTGAGGGCGCCAAAGCGCAGTGTTCATTGCGAATCCGTCTCGTTCTCGGCCTCTCAGAGCGTTTCGGGCTCCGACGGGCCCAGCCCTGAGGGCTCCAAAGCGCAGTGTGTATTTCAAATCCGTCTCGTTCTCGGCCTCTCAGAGCGTTTCGGGCTCCGACGGGCCGAGCCCTGAGGGCGCCAAAGCGCAGTGTTCATTGCGAATCCGTCTCGTTCTCGGCCTCTCAGAGCGTTTCGGGCTCCGACGGGCCCAGCCCTGAGGGCTCCAAAGCGCAGTGTGTATTTCAAATCCGTCTCGATCTCGGCCTCTCAGAGCGTTTCGGGCTCCGACGGGCCCAGCCCTGAGGGCTCCAAAGCGCAGTGTGTATTTCAAATCCGTCTCGTTCTCGGCCTCTCAGAGCGTTTCGGGCTCCGACGGGCCGAGCCCTGAGGGCTCCAAAGCGCAGTGTGTATTGCGAATCCGTCTCGTTCTCGGCCTCTCAGAGCGTTTCGGGCTCCGACGGGCCCAGGCCTGAGGGCTCCAAAGCGCAGTGTGTATTGCGAATCCGTCTCGTTCTCGGCCTCTCAGAGCGTTTCGGGCTCCGACGGGCCCAGCCCTGAGGGCTCCAAAGTGTGAGAGAGCGTAGTGTGTACTGGCCATAACATTTGCTGAATTCGACAAAGGAGTAATGAATTTGAAACCAGGGTGCCACTCAATACATATTTGAAACAATTCGCAGTGCGTACCCATAAGATAACCATGTTGCATTCTCACCAGCGGCAAGAGTTTTCCGTGGCACTATAAACTCCATTTCACGTTAAGAAAGACACGATCTAGACACGAGTAAAGAGTTTCAAAACCCACCAGCCATGTCTTGAGCCGGAGAAAAACTCTATGGGCAATTTTGAAACCGCCCTATATCTATAAAGATATCTAAAAAGGTTTACTTTAAAGCGCGACTTTTCCTTGTTATAGGTAAAATGTGCGAACGGAAGCTCCGTTTCAGTTATTACCCGTGGCTTTGATGGACCGCATCTCCCTTCCGTGGACGGCGATGGCCGCGATGATGAATATGTAGCAGTAGGCGATGATCAGCACGGGGCCGACGAAGCCGAGTGTCAGCAGGTAGAGGTAGTAGGAGCGATTTGCCGGCGTGCGCGAGATGTAGTCCCACGAGCAGGACGTCAGGAAGCCTTCCTGGATGAACCGACTCCAGCCGAACAACGGAGGTAGCACCATGGCCAGACAGTAGAGCCAGATGCCGAAGATTATCTGTAACAAATCGGGGGACGTATATAAGTGTAAGTATAAGAAATTCAAAACTACTTCTTTAAATATCCACTTCTTTACATGGTGGGGGGGGGGGGGGGGGAACCCATTGGCCTACGAATAACTGCAAAATATTTTGTAAGCGGTTACCCCCCCCCCCCTCCCCCACCCCTCTCCTCTGATATAGGAATATTGAAACAACCTTCCTTTTCTGTCAGATTTTACAAAATGGTATTGCATAGAAAAAATTCTGGCATGAAAAGTGTTACAGTTTATATTATCGCCACCGGAAACTAGCTTGTGTACCAAATTTCAGCTCGACGGATGACAGGAAGTGGGTTAACGCAAGATTCGCCCGGCAGAATGCGAGCCACAAAATCGAACACATTTCCAGCTTTGTCTTCCTTCCTTCCATCGAGCTTACTGGGTTAAGCATCCATACTGATAATTCCAGATAACCCAAATACTGCATAAAGTATTAACAAAGGATTATAAAGGATTTTAATAAATGCGTGAAATGGCAAAATTTGCATACCAATTGCCTTTGTTGCTATCAAAACAAAATGCTTTTAAACACCCCTATTCATAAAACACAAATATTGATTGCATATTTGCTAAAGCTTTCTCCAATCAAACGTTCATGCAACATTGTATGTCTATTAACAAGCAATGCAAATGATCTGTCATAAATGAATGCAAATCGTGACTGGAGAGGGAGCTCCTATTAATGCAATTAGTGAACGTCAAGCTTTCTGGTGTAAAGTAGCCTGAGTAAAGAAGCCTGAGTAAAGTAGCCTGAGTAAAGAAGTCTGAGTAAAGTAGCCTGAGTAAAGAAGCCTGAGTAAAGAAGCCTGAGTAAAGTAGCCTGAGTAAAGTAGCCTGAGTAAAGAAGCCTGAGTAAAGTAGCCTGAGTAAAGTAGCCTGAGTAATGAAGCCTGAGTAAAGTAGCCTGAGTAAAGAAGCCTGAGTAAAGTAGCCTGAGTAAAGTAGCCTGAGTAAAGTAGCCTGAGTAAAGTAGCCTGAGTAAAGAAGTCTGAGTAAAGTAGCCTGAGTAAAGAAGCCTGAGTAAAGTAGCCTGAGTAAAGAAGCCTGAGTAAAGTAGCCTGAGTAAAGTAGCCTGAGTAAAGTAGCCTGAGTAAAGAAGTCTGAGTAAAGTAGCCTGAGTAAAGAAGCCTGAGTAAAGTAGCCTGAGTAAAGAAGTCTGAGTAAAGTAGCCTGAGTAAAGAAGTTTGAGTAAAGTAGCCTGAGTAAAGAAGTCTGAGTAAAGTAGCCTGAGTAAAGAAGCCTGAGTAAAGTAGCCTGAGTAAAGAAGTCTGAGTAAAGTAGCCTGAGTAAAGAAGCCTGAGTAAAGATGCCTGAGTAAAGTAGCCTGAGTAAAGAAGTCTGAGTAAAGTAGCCTGAGTAAAGAAGTCTGAGTAAAGATGCCTGAGTAAAGTAGCCTGAGTAAAGAAGTCTGAGTAAAGTAGCCTGAGTAAAGTAGCCTGAGTAAAGTAGCCCGACTGTTATAGCATTTGTGAGCTGCATGGCTAGGAATAGTTTTCAATACGCTGTGAGTGGATTCAATTAGTACGGGATTGTCTGATTAAGGCAGAAGATCGCCTCCAGAGTCCAGATAACAGTTTCAGCTGTGGTTTCAGTAAGTCACCTTCTTTTGGCACGAGACTCATCACACATTTTTGCAAGTTTGGTCGAAAAATTACTTTCAGGGTGGCCAAAATCGCACAATTAGCACGTTTTTTCACGAGACAGACCAAAAGTTGCCGACATCTCAAGGCCACATCGTGAAAGTAATCATTTCAATTTTTCAGTATGTTGTAGACAAAAGACGCAAATAAGGGCGAACATGGCCCTATTCCCCCAAATTTGTCTTTGCACTTTCGTATACCGTGGCTCTAAAAAGGGTCAACAATGAAGCGAGCTCCAGAGTATGTTCAATAACATTCCATTCCAAGGACAAAGTTTCGGGAAAGGGCCATGGTTGCCCTTATTTATGTATTTTGTCTACAACATACTGAAATATTGAAATGATAACTTCAACGATGTGGCCTCGAAATGTCGGCAACTTTTGGTCTGAAAGCCACTTTCTGGCGAACCGATATCAGTCCTCCATAAAGTTTAAAATTTAAATTTCAAGATTCATGTTTCAAATGTGCGTTCGTCGGCTTGGCGGGTTTCCTCTGCCCAATTCTCGAGTTCCAGTCCAGACTTTATTTACGTTGTATTGTGGTGACCCCAGGTCATTTTTGGAAGAAGTAGCTACATCCAAGTCATTTGCCAAAGGTCCGAGTTATCTTAACGTTCATTGTCGCTGGCTTGAAGTCTTCCTGGCAAGTTTTAAACGGCGTTGGTCACTTTGACTGAAAGTTATACGAGCCCAGTCGTCGATCCATTTTAGGAATGTGGCAATTGCCAGACAGCCAAAGCCCATATGAAGCTTCACAAAGAACGACCAGCGTGTGCTACTACACTAGAATTAATTTGAGTTTAACACTTTTTGGGGATCTCTTATCATAGAGAACCATACCTTAGAATCAAATAAGTTTTTGTCATTATACCAATAAAAAAGGTATTTACTATTACAATTATTTACCATTTTACTTTTAAAAAAATTAGTAAAGAGTCCAATGATACTTTACTTCGAAGTCCACTAGGCTGTGGTAATCTTAGGCTAACACGACTGTAGAGTGTTGCACTGGCGTAAGAACAGGGGGGGGGGGGGGGGCAAGGGGGGCAATGCCCCCCAGTCTGAGTCATACATGCACCCAGACTGGGAGAGGGAGAGGAAGGCTTTTGTATTGCTAGTGTAGAGCTGGAATTCTCGCCACGGCAAGACGCTCTGCTGTATTCGATGTGCGATATTTACAGGCATCACAGAAAACGTGATAGTAATTTTCGTAATGCGTTATTTGATATCTTTAAATTAAGTATTCTAAATGTATGTTTCTTACCCCCATGTTCCCAGGCGCAATTTTATCTCAAACCCTCAGATTTGCTTTAAAAAATATAGCCCCCCCCCCCCCCACAGTCCGGGTTTCACCACTGTCTGTCTTGCAGTTTGCCCCCCCCCCCCCCCCCCCCAACTTGAAAAGCGTTCCTACGCGCCTGGAGTGTTGTACGGCTGCCCACGTGCCGAACACCGAACATGCAAAGCGGTTCAATTGGGAATTTCGCTGGTTTGCGATTGAATGGAGCTTTTACTCGAACATTCATGTCAATGGTTAGCCTTTTGAACGAGGGGAAATAATTGAACAAGCGAGCGCAAATTGCTGAAGCGTCGGACATGCGATGAAATGAAATGAAGCGGCATTTTATATTCTTTTTTCAATAGTGAATATATGCGTATTTACTTTGACAGCTGAAATATAAAAAGTCCAATTAGCTTGATACCAGCGCTGGCTGCACAGAAATATAATGTTAATTATGTTAGGATTCAAAATGTTCATCCGCCCGCACCGTAAAAAATAAATGTTTTGATAAAATAAAAACACGCTTTTAAAGCCCATCCGAGTTTAGCGTTCAAGTTTGACAATATTATCTCGCTTTCTCGGGAAAATGTTTAAAGGTGGGTGGTGGAAAACCGAAGCTTAGACAGTGTTTTTAGCAGGGACGAAACGAAGGGGAAAAACAAATTTAAAAACACGTAGCGGCTTTGCTTAAAAAATAAATCGGACAAGGATTAGTATTTGTTCTCATTTCAGGACTGGCGTCGCGAGCTTTGTATACTGAAGCAAACGAAGAAAGGTGCTCTCAATTTGCATTTGGTGTATTTTTCTAGCATTTTTTTGAGTGAATTTCCGTAATGGAGGCAGGGAATTGTTAGTTTTTGAGAAAGATTCTGATACAGATGTGAAGCAACAACGTTGTTTTAATTAACCAACGTATTATACAATGAAAATAAACCCGTGTTTGAATTATATTTGCAGTACCCACAAACTTCACTTCCAGACGGCCATGGAATTCCCAGGGCCCCAACTTATAATATCACCAAGAGGCCGTGTTTGCACTTTGCCGTTGCCCCTAGCGACGCGCCGGCCCCTGCCTGGGTAGCGATTTTAAGTCGAGCCGTTTCCTTCACCTCGTAAGGTATACACTTTCCAGACCACACCTTTCGACGGATCGCGACCAAACCTATATTTTCGGAATCTTCACACTTTGGACAACCAATTGAACCAATTTCATTTCGCAAGATTCACTCGTTAATTACTTCCAAGAGTTTTAAAATAACCTTGTTTAGCCGGTTCATTGAAAGATTTGCTTAAGGGTAAATTCCAGCTAAGAATTTACCTCTTACCGTATACACTTTCCAGGCCACACCCGTTATCCGATCGCAACGAAACAAATATCTACGGAATCCTCACACTTTTGACAACCAATTGAATATTTCAGAACCTCGAAATATCTCTTGGAAATCCATAAAAAGTTGAATTCAATTAACCTCAACAACAGCCAATGAATGACCGCCGTTATCGGTTCTGATGGATAAAATCCCCATTGTTGTATACATGTTAATTTGTTTACTTTGTAACCGAGAACGGCGAAATCAGAGTTACGAAATCGCAGTGCTGGCACTGACCTAAGACATTTGAAATTCGGATTTTTTTTGGTGCCAACGTGGCCCTGCCGGTAACGCCGGTCAGGGGTGGTGTTACCGAGGCGGCTACGACGATTTTAAAGTGCGACATTTTCAGGAATTAAGTATAATAAAAGGGCACAAAAGTCTAAGAATGTTGTGCATTACCCTGCTGACGATCAAAGCCCATCATTTTGAAACTCGTAGTCAGGTAAACAAACATAATATCGGAAGGAATTGCATACTGGTAACTGCTTAAACCAGTAAAAATTTCCTCTCAAACATATTATTGATAACATAACGGTTTGCGTGACCGATTGCACCTACCTTCTCAAATCGTCTGCGAGAGTTTTATTCGCCTGGTGCGTAAATAATATAACAAGAAGAATACAATGTACATGTTTATTGCTAACACTTTAAAAGCACTCGTCCTACCGCCTACGACAGGCCCAAGGATTATACCTGCCATTATATTTCTTGTACGTTCCATAAAAGATATTCAGTCTACCATGACTCTGTGCCGAGAGCGGCAATGCGGCGGTGTTACGGTGGTGCTACGCTGGTGCTACGGTGGTGCTACGCTGGTGCTACGGTGGGGTTACGGTGGTGCTACGGTGGTGCTACGGTGGTGCTACGGTGGTGCTACGGTGGTGCTACGGTGGTGCTACGGTGGTGATACGGTGGTGCTACGGTGGTGCTACGGTGGTGCTACGGTGGTGCTACAGTGGTGCTACGGTGGTGCTACGGTGGTGATACGGTGGTGCTACGCTGGTGCTACGGTGGTGTTACGGTGGTGCTACGGTGGTGCTACGGTGGTGTTACGGTGGTGCTACGGTGGTGCTACGGTGGTGCTACGCTGGTGCTACAGTGGTGCTACGGTGGTGCTACGGTGGTGCTACGCTGGTGTTACGGTGGTGTTACGGTGGTGCTACGGTGGTGTTACGGTGGTGCTACGGTGGTGCTACGCTGGTGTTACGGTGGTGCTACGGTGGTGCTACGGTGGTGCTACGGTGGTGTTACGGTGGTGCTACGGTGGTGCTACGCTGGTGCTACGGTGGTGCTACGGTGGTGCTACGCTGGTGCTACGCTGGTGCTACGCTGGTGCTACGGTGGTGCTACGCTGGTCCTACGGTGGTGTTACGGTGGTGTTACGGTGGTGCTACGGTGGTGCTACGGTGGTGCTACGCTGGTGCTACGGTGGTGCTACGGTGGTGCTACGGTGGTGTTACGGTGGTGCTGCGGTGGTGCTACGCTGGTGCTACGGTGGTGCTACGGTGGTACTACGGTGTTGCTACGCTGGTGCTACGGTGGTGCTACGGTGGTGCTACGGTGGTGTTACGGTGGTGCTACGGTGGTGCTACGCTGGTGCTACGGTGGTGCTACGGTGGTGCTACGCTGGTGCTACGCTGGTGCTACGCTGGTGCTACGCTGGTGCTACGGTGGGGTTACGGTGGTGCTACGGTGGTGCTACGGTGGTGCTACGGTGGTGTTACGGTGGTGCTACGGTGGTGCTACGCTGGTGCTACGGTGGTGCTACGGTGGTGCTACGCTGGTGCTACGCTGGTGCTACGCTGGTGCTACGGTGGTGCTACGCTGGTCCTACGGTGGTGTTACGGTGGTGTTACGGTGGTGCTACGGTGGTGCTACGGTGGTGCTACGCTGGTGCTACGGTGGTGCTACGGTGGTGCTACGGTGGTGTTACGGTGGTGCTGCGGTGGTGCTACGCTGGTGCTACGGTGGTGCTACGGTGGTACTACGGTGTTGCTACGCTGGTGCTACGGTGGTGCTACGGTGGTGTTACGGTGGTGTTACGGTGGTGCTACGCTGGTGCTACGGTGGTGCTACGGTGGTGCTACGGTGTTGCTACGCTGGTGCTACGGTGGTGCTACGCTGGTGCTACGGTGGTGTTACGGTGGTGCTACGGTGGTGCTACGGTGGTGTTACGGTGGTGCTACGGTGGTGCTACGCTGGTGCTACGTTGGTGCTACGGTGGTGCTACGCTGGTGCTACGGTGGTGCTACGCTGGTCCTACGGTGGTGTTACGGTGGTGTTACGGTGGTGCTACGCTGGTGCTACGGTGGTGCTACGGTGGTGCTACGGTGGTGTTACGGTGGTGCTACGGTGGTGCTACGCTGGTGCTACGGTGGTGCTACGGTGTTGCTACGCTGGTGCTACGGTGGTGCTACGGTGGTGCTACGCTGGTGCTACGGTGGTGCTACGGTGGTGCTACGGTGGTGCTACGGTGGTGCTACGGTGGTGTTACGGTGGTGTTACGGTGGTGCTACGCTGGTGCTACGGTGGTGCTACGGTGGTGCTACGGTGTTGCTACGCTGGTGCTACGGTGGTGCTACGGTGGTGCTACGGTGGTGTTACGGTGGTGCTACGGTGGTGCTACGCTGGTGCTACGGTGGTGCTACAGTGGTGCTACGCTGGTGCTACGCTGGTGCTACGCTGGTGCTACGGTGGTGCTACGGTGTTGCTACGCTGGTGCTACGGTGGTGCTACGCTGGTGCTACGGTGGTGTTACGGTGGTGCTACGGTGGTGCTACGGTGGTGTTACGGTGGTGCTACGGTGGTGCTACGCTGGTGCTACGTTGGTGCTACGGTGGTGCTACGCTGGTGCTACGCTGGCGCTACGCTGGTGCTACGGTGGTGCTACGCTGGTCCTACGGTGGTGTTACGGTGGTGTTACGGTGGTGCTACGCTGGTGCTACGGTGGTGCTACGGTGGTGCTACGGTGTTGCTACGCTGGTGCTACGGTGGTGCTACGGTGGTGCTACGCTGGTCCTACGGTGGTGTTACGGTGGTGTTACGGTGGTGCTACGCTGGTGCTACGGTGGTGCTACGGTGGTGCTACGGTGTTGCTACGCTGGTGCTACGGTGGTGCTACGGTGGTGCTACGCTGGTGCTACGGTGGTGCTACGGTGGTGCTACGGTGGTGCTACGGTGGTGCTACGGTGGTGCTACGCTGGTCCTACGGTGGTGTTACGGTGGTGTTACGGTGGTGCTACGCTGGTGCTACGGTGGTGCTACGGTGGTGCTACGGTGGTGCTACGGTGGTGTTACGGTGGTGCTACGGTGGTGCTACGCTGGTCCTACGGTGGTGTTACGGTGGTGTTACGGTGTTGCTACGCTGGTGCTACGGTGGTGCTACGCTGGTGCTACGGTGGTGTTACGGTGGTGCTACGGTGTTGCTACGGTGGTGTTACGGTGGTGCTACGGTGGTGCTACGCTGGTGCTACGGTGGTGCTACGGTGGTGCTACGCTGGTGCTACGCTGGTGCTACGCTGGTGCTACGGTGGTGCTACGCTGGTCCTACGGTGGTGTTACGGTGGTGTTACGGTGGTGCTACGCTGGTGCTACGGTGGTGCTACGGTGGTGCTACGGTGTTGCTACGCTGGTGCTACGGTGGTGCTACGGTGGTGCTACGCTGGTGCTACGGTGGTGCTACGGTGGTGCTACGGTGGTGCTACGGTGGTGCTACGGTGGTGCTACGGTGGTGCTACGGTGGTGCTACGGTGGTGCTACAGTGGTGCTACGGTGGTGATACGGTGGTGCTACGCTGGTCCTACGGTGGTGTTACGGTGGTGTTACGGTGGTGCTACGCTGGTGCTACGGTGGTGCTACGCTGGTCCTACGGTGGTGTTACGGTGGTGTTACGGTGGTGCTACGCTGGTGCTACGGTGGTGCTACGGTGGTGCTACGGTGTTGCTACGCTGGTGCTACGGTGGTGCTACGGTGGTGCTACGGTGGTGTTACGGTGGTGCTACGGTGGTGCTACGCTGGTGCTACGGTGGTGCTACAGTGGTGCTACGCTGGTGCTACGCTGGTGCTACGCTGGTGCTACGGTGGTGCTACGGTGTTGCTACGCTGGTGCTACGGTGGTGCTACGCTGGTGCTACGGTGGTGTTACGGTGGTGCTACGGTGGTGCTACGGTGGTGTTACGGTGGTGCTACGGTGGTGCTACGCTGGTGCTACGTTGGTGCTACGGTGGTGCTACGCTGGTGCTACGCTGGTGCTACGCTGGTGCTACGGTGGTGCTACGCTGGTCCTACGGTGGTGTTACGGTGGTGTTACGGTGGTGCTACGCTGGTGCTACGGTGGTGCTACGGTGGTGCTACGGTGTTGCTACGCTGGTGCTACGGTGGTGCTACGGTGGTGCTACGCTGGTCCTACGGTGGTGTTACGGTGGTGTTACGGTGGTGCTACGCTGGTGCTACGGTGGTGCTACGGTGGTGCTACGGTGTTGCTACGCTGGTGCTACGGTGGTGCTACGGTGGTGCTACGCTGGTGCTACGGTGGTGCTACGGTGGTGCTACGGTGGTGCTACGGTGGTGCTACGGTGGTGCTACGGTGGTGCTACGGTGGTGTTACGGTGGTGCTACGCTGGTGCTACGGTGGTGCTACGGTGGTGTTACGGTGGTGTTACGGTGGTGTTACGGTGGTGCTACGCTGGTGCTACGGTGGTGCTACGGTGGTGCTACGGTGGTGCTACGGTGGTGTTACGGTGGTGCTACGGTGGTGCTACGCTGGTCCTACGGTGGTGTTACGGTGGTGTTACGGTGTTGCTACGCTGGTGCTACGGTGGTGCTACGCTGGTGCTACGGTGGTGTTACGGTGGTGCTACGGTGTTGCTACGGTGGTGTTACGGTGGTGCTACGGTGGTGCTACGCTGGTGCTACGGTGGTGCTACGGTGGTGCTACGCTGGTGCTACGCTGGTGCTACGCTGGTGCTACGGTGGTGCTACGCTGGTCCTACGGTGGTGTTACGGTGGTGTTACGGTGGTGCTACGGTGTTGCTACGCTGGTGCTACGGTGGTGCTACGGTGGTGCTACGCTGGTGCTACGGTGGTGCTACGGTGGTGCTACGGTGGTGCTACGGTGGTGCTACGGTGGTGCTACGGTGGTGCTACGGTGGTGCTACGGTGGTGCTACAGTGGTGCTACAGTGGTGCTACGGTGGTGCTACGGTGGTGCTACGGTGGTGCTACAGTGGTGCTACAGTGGTGCTACGGTGGTGATACGGTGGTGCTACGCTGGTGCTACGGTGGTGTTACGGTGGTGCTACGGTGGTGCTACGGTGGTGCTACGGTGGTGCTACGGTGGTGTTACGGTGGTGCTGCGGTGGTGCTACGCTGGTGCTACGCTGGTGCTACGCTGGTGCTACGGTGGTGCTACGCTGGTCCTACGGTGGTGTTACGGTGGTGTTACGGTGGTGCTACGCTGGTGCTACGGTGGTGCTACGGTGGTGCTACGGTGGTGCTACGGTGGTGTTACGGTGGTGCTACGGTGGTGCTACGCTGGTGCTACGCTGGTGCTACGCTGGTGCTACGGTGGTGCTACGCTGGTCCTACGGTGGTGTTACGGTGGTGTTACGGTGGTGCTACGCTGGTGCTACGGTGGTGCTACGGTGGTGCTACGGTGTTGCTACGCTGGTGCTACGGTGGTGCTACGGTGGTGCTACGCTGGTGCTACGGTGGTGCTACGGTGGTGCTACGGTGGTGTTACGGTGGTGCTACGGTGGTGCTACGCTGGTGCTACGCTGGTGCTACGCTGGTGCTACGGTGGTGCTACGCTGGTCCTACGGTGGTGTTACGGTGGTGTTACGGTGGTGCTACGCTGGTGCTACGGTGGTGCTACGGTGGTGCTACGGTGTTGCTACGCTGGTGCTACGGTGGTGCTACGGTGGTGCTACGCTGGTGCTACGGTGGTGCTACGGTGGTGCTACGGTGGTGCTACGGTGGTGCTACGGTGGTGTTACGGTGGTGCTACGGTGGTGCTACGCTGGTGCTACGCTGGTGCTACGCTGGTGCTACGGTGGTGCTACGCTGGTCCTACGGTGGTGTTACGGTGGTGTTACGGTGTTGCTACGCTGGTGCTACGGTGGTGCTACGCTGGTGCTACGGTGGTGTTACGGTGGTGCTACGGTGTTGCTACGGTGGTGTTACGGTGGTGCTACGGTGGTGCTACGCTGGTGCTACGGTGGTGCTACGGTGGTGCTACGCTGGTGCTACGCTGGTGCTACGCTGGTGCTACGGTGGTGCTACGCTGGTCCTACGGTGGTGTTACGGTGGTGTTACGGTGGTGCTACGCTGGTGCTACGGTGGTGCTACGGTGGTGCTACGGTGTTGCTACGCTGGTGCTACGGTGGTGCTACGGTGGTGCTACGCTGGTGCTACGGTGGTGCTACGGTGGTGCTACGGTGGTGCTACGGTGGTGCTACGGTGGTGCTACGGTGGTGCTACGGTGGTGCTACGGTGGTGCTACAGTGGTGCTACAGTGGTGCTACGGTGGTGATACGGTGGTGCTACGCTGGTGCTACGGTGGTGTTACGGTGGTGCTACGGTGGTGCTACGGTGGTGCTACGGTGGTGCTACGGTGGTGCTACGGTGGTGTTACGGTGGTGCTGCGGTGGTGCTACGCTGGTGCTACGCTGGTGCTACGCTGGTGCTACGGTGGTGCTACGCTGGTCCTACGGTGGTGTTACGGTGGTGTTACGGTGGTGCTACGCTGGTGCTACGGTGGTGCTACGGTGGTGCTACGGTGGTGCTACGGTGGTGTTACGGTGGTGCTACGGTGGTGCTACGCTGGTGCTACGCTGGTGCTACGCTGGTGCTACGGTGGTGCTACGCTGGTCCTACGGTGGTGTTACGGTGGTGTTACGGTGGTGCTACGCTGGTGCTACGGTGGTGCTACGGTGGTGCTACGGTGTTGCTACGCTGGTGCTACGGTGGTGCTACGGTGGTGCTACGCTGGTGCTACGGTGGTGCTACGGTGGTGCTACGGTGGTGTTACGGTGGTGCTACGGTGGTGCTACGCTGGTGCTACGCTGGTGCTACGCTGGTGCTACGGTGGTGCTACGCTGGTCCTACGGTGGTGTTACGGTGGTGTTACGGTGGTGCTACGCTGGTGCTACGGTGGTGCTACGGTGGTGCTACGGTGTTGCTACGCTGGTGCTACGGTGGTGCTACGGTGGTGCTACGCTGGTGCTACGGTGGTGCTACGGTGGTGCTACGGTGGTGCTACGGTGGTGGTGCTGAATTTTAAACTAATCTAAATGCTAAATCAATACTTAATTTAATCGAACCACAATTATCAGATTCAAAGAATTTCTCATTATATTCATTATTGGGACAAGCACAGGAAGGAACGTTTCTTCTAAAAGCGTTACTTAAACTTAATTATTCTTAAACTTATATGAAAGAAGAGTGTTTTAGAAAAGTCTTGAGTTATAACGTATAATTAGGATCACAGACATTTAGGATGTCTTTTTGAACTTTAACTGAAAGTGAATTGTCGGTTAAAAAAAAAAGAGAGAAGGAACGAAAGCCGTTCAAAGCCTGTTTAGCTTACAGCCAGTGTGCTCCTTCGGGTGTGCCTACTTGGAGCGAGCTGATGGGATTACACGTATAGGTACACCATATTATGTTCTCCGGAATGTTCCCTCAGGGGAAGAACCGAGTGAAAACTAATTGCATTTTATTCCGAAAAGAGGCAACTCATCGGAAAGGAGACTCTTACCTCGGATCAAAGTGTCTGTCGATAAAACGTCAGCTGTTTATTGTTGAAAAACGTATGACGAACAAACCTATTACTTGATTCCTTATCAGATTCGCTTGCGCAGTAGCTGGTTAAAGAATTCACAGTTCGTTAAGTCTTTTGACAGCCAATCAGATGCCTTGACTGCAAGTAAACAAACTGTCAAGTCTTTACCAGCCATTGAGTAGGAGTTTCAGTTTACAAAAAAAAATCAAATGGGTTTCAAAATAGCACAATCTTCTCCAAAAAAATCACGTATCACCAAACGGCAAAAAATTAGTCAGACGAAACTTGTCATGGGCTATTTAGCCGGTGCCTTGAAATTCACAAATTTACTGGCTTTTTGAAAAGTTCAAAGCAGAAATATGAGACATGTCACAAAAAATACTTGAATTTTGATATTAAAGTGGCAGTGATTCTAGAAGGCATTGTTTTGACAGGTGAAACATATTTTATTTAGTAAATGTCATTATTAATTCCCTGGCTAAACCATCGTCCATTATTTGAGCCCCCAAAGTTGGGGAATTAGCTTTTAAACCGTGTTTAGTGGTGAAAGAAAGTAGTTCGAGACACAACATGCAAGTGTTTTCAGGTCACCAAATATTCCTATGTTATCACCATGCGGAACTAAAAGTCGAATTTGCATTTTTCTTCGAGAGAACTCCAAATTCTCCACTTGAACTATTGAAGAACTGAGTTTTGTAGAGAAAACAAATACGCCAGTCAAAATCGGTCTTAAACGACCGTTTAGGGGGTGTTAAACCGACGTTGGTGAAATAGCCCCTTAGTCAGCTAGTCGGTACCTAACGGGCTAATCTTTAGCGTTGAAATGTTTTAGCTGATCCTGCGAGAAAATAGCACTATTGAAACATTAAATGAGATAAAATTCTCGAAAACAGTTTCAGAGTATTTAATCACAACGGCAAATTCCTGGGAAAGTACCCTCTGTGTGCGTTTACACTGCCCCGAGCCCCGAAAATCGCATATTGATTTTCTGGAATGCGACGTATTCACTCCACTTGTTGCGCCGGCAAGCGAACTCAAAACATTTCGCACATTCTCTGGACTTCTACAATTCCACAGTCGATCATTGTGTGGAAAACATTGCCATAAGAATAGCATTGCATTTATATGGGCAAAGAATTGCCGTATTATGAATAGCATTCCATTTATGTGGGAAAATTATTGCCATAAGAAAAGCATTGCATTTATGTGGGCAAATAATTGCCGTAAGACGAGGTTTGCATTTATGTGGACAACTCAGTGGTTGACTCTGGAACTGAAGTCGTACATTCCAAATAATGGGAAGAACATGGTGTGTACCACACGCAAAAATGCTGCCCAGATTTTCCACTTCTATATATGCCAACAGCAGCAACGCGAAAGGCCCCCCTCTGCAAGATAAGCGTCTTTCCATCTGCACCTACTAGCTAAACAATAGCCTCGCCAACTCGACAGGCACGGCACCATAGAGCGAGGATTTATTTGACACACAGCGGCCATGTTTGATACCGTTTCGGACGCTATTATTGTTCAAATGAAATGAATTCATGCATCAATGCGATTAAACAATGTGAAACAAGTAAATCAGTAGGTACCATAACTTTAATTAGCCTTTTCAGCCTTCAATTTAGCCAATATTTAGCCAAATTTAGCCACTACACTAGAATTAATTTGAGTTAGCCACTTTCGGGGGATGGTATGGTATAGAGTACCATACCAAAGAGTTAAATGATTAAGTTATCATCATTACCATTAAAAATGTTATTTATCATTATAATTATTAACCATTTTACTCTTTAGAAATGGTAAAGAGTCAAATGATACTTTACTTCGAAGTCCACCAGGCTGTGCTCATCTTAGGCGGACACTTTGTCTTTAGTTTTCCGGTGGCAGCCTGGAGTTTGGGACAAAAGATGGCTTCCATGCGATTCATTGGTCGCTTTCTGCCAAATAAAGCCTTTCCAGCACGGAACGACGCCACTATTCGTTGTTGCTTGTTATAACACCAGTAGCCAAGGAAACTGTCGCCACCTGTTGGACATTGGGTCCCTTGATTATAATTGACCTTGTGCCATGGCCTGGTAGATGATGTTCAAACAGGTTGCCAACGCGCCCCAGCGATTGCCGGCAAAATAACTAGCATCAATTTTTGCCGTAGCCATGGCCAGGTATGGTAGAATGTCTGGGTAACTTTATGTCTGTGATGTAGCCACAGCTAGGTATGGTAGAATGTCTGGGTAACCTTATATCTGTGACGTAGCCATAGCTAGGTATGGTAGAACATCTGGGTAACCTTACATCTGTGACGTAGCCAGAGCTAGGTATGGTAGTATGTCTGGGTAACCTTACATCTGTGACGTAGCCATAGCCAGGCATGGTAGAATGTCTGGGTAACCTTATATCTGTGACGTAGCCATAGCTAGGTATGGTAGAACATCTGGGTAACCTTACATCTGTGACGTAGCCAGAGCTAGGTATGGTAGTATGTCTGGGTAACCTTACATCTGTGACGGAGCCATAGCTAGGTATGGTAGAATGTCTGGGTAACCTTATGTCTGTGACGTAGCCATAGCTAGGTATGGTAGAATGTCTGGGTAACCTTATATCTGTGACGTAGCCATAGCTAGGTATGGTAGAATGTTTGGGTAACCTTATGTCTGTGACGCAGCCATAACTAGGTACATGGTAGGATGTCTGGGGAACTTTATGTCTGTGACGTAGCCATAGCCAGGTATGGTAGAACATCTGGGTAACCTTACATCTGTGACGTAGCCATAGCTAGGTATGGTAGCATGTCTGGGTTACCTTATATCTGTGACGTAGCCATAGCTAGGTATGGTAGAACATCTGGGTAACCTTACATCTGTGACGTAGCCATAGCTAGGTATGGTATGCATGTCTGGGTAACCCTTCAATCTGTGGTTTTGTTTGGAGCAGGACTGGAGCAGTGAAGAGTGCAGGTTTGCTGCGTTATTTAATTGCCTCTTTGTGGGCTGGGGACGGAGTAGGATAATGTTCTCCGACAAATTCTTTATAAATGGCCAAAAGATAAAGAAAATGCTACCTTTGTGGATGAGGGAGAGTTCGTATTGTCTTCAATTTTACTTTGATTCTACTTTGTTCTTGTATATTAGCCCATTTATATGTTTACATCAAAAGTTGCCGAGTTATGAAGTCCACATCGTTGAAATTATCATTTCAATATTTCAGCATGTTGTAGACAATATATATAAGTAAGGGCGGTCATGGCCATGGCCCTTTTTTCGAAAATTTGCACCTGGCTTTCTAGAACATACCCCGAAACTCTTCGTTTTTTACCCTTTTTAGAGCCATTGTATACGAAAGTGCAGAGAAAAATTGGGGAAAAGGACCATGTTCGCAACAATTTACGTCTTTTGTCTACAACATTCTCAAATAATGAAATGATAACTTTAACCGTGTGCCCGTGGGAACTCGGCAACTTTTGGTCTATTTCAAAGATTTTTTTAATAGTCTATTCTCGACTTTGGTCAACCCATGTGACGTAAATAAGACACGAGGGCTTGGATAATTTTACACTGATTACATCTACCTAGGAGTGTACCAAGTTTGAAACGTTCGAGACTAAAGGTGGGTTTGTGATGTTGCCCATATTCCTGACGGAAATAAATTTGAGTCATACAAATTGAGTCATAAAAACGGGCAAGGTGCGAAGCAGTGTTATCAGGTAAGATTTATGAGTGGAAATGTTGGGATGTTCGCTGAGAAGAGAGAGATTGCGTAGGTTCGGGCACATGAAAAGAATGCATACGACTAGAATCCCCAGGCGGGAGTTTGAAGCAACTGTTGGGAGCCAAAGAAGGATGGGAAGATCGAGATTGAAATGGATTGGAATGATTAAAGACGATCTAGAGCAAAGATACTATTATATTAACCTTCGGATCTAGAGGAGAGAGTTATCGATTGGAAGGAAGTGGAAAAAAAGGCATTGTGGACAAAAAAAAAGTTTTGGGGGATGACCATTAAAATATGTGAAGAAGAAGAGGAAGAAGAAAGTGCAAATAGGGAATAAATGAAGAGACAAGAAGCGTTAGGCGTGGCTGGCCGGCTTTAATATATTATGGTGTTGGGCCCAGATTAAAATGTCTGGATTTAGTTAATTAAGACAATCAAACGATCATTAGTATTATTTGGAAAGAAAAACGCGAAATTCACAATAATACAAACGGCTCACAATTGGACTGCTCACCTCACAGTTCCTCTCAGAATGCATGTTCCTATCAATTTCCTTCGTGGTTTACTAATTACGTGCTTCAGGTAATGCCGTTCTGGTTGTGAACTATGTGTGTGTTTATCATGGAATAAACGTGTTCCTTGGAGCGTTTGATCGTGTATTATCTTTGCAACACACGCCACAATAATCCCATCCACTCAAGTCCACTCCAATTCACCACAGGACAAATCTCTGCTTTAATTAGCTAATTAATTGTCGAAGAGCCGGTTTTGAAATGTTCATTTGCGCGTTCACTGACAGCGCTGTCAGTTCAAATGAAAATATAGACATCTGATTGGCTGTGAGCTTCGAGATAACAAAGTTAGCTGGCAGTTTACACTGAACGGGTCCTAGTAAAACTTGCTCTTTTCACTTAAAACCTCATCTCCATTATTTTTCCAACTTAAGCCTGTTTTACACGGTGATCGGTTTTCGTAATACATCTATCGTAAAATCTTTTGCGTACCAAATGTCACCATGTAAATGCAAAAATGTGAGTATAAAAGAGCCTGTCACAGTCTATCGTGATAGAGATTTGATAAAAGGTGAGTTGACATTTTTTCAACTATAGGCCCGGTTCTATTTCCGTTATAGAAGTGATGAACATCAACCAATCTACTTTCAGCATTTGACATATCTCAATTCTCAACATGGCTCCTCTCTAAAAGTATGTCGACATATAAACAATTCTCTGTCCGAAATGCGAATTTGGACGTAGCAGCGGTTCATGCTATCTGCTCGAAGTTAATATTTAAACAGAGTTTTATTGTTCTCCATTGGGCTTATGTTTACAGCATAATCATTTGCTCCCCTCGTAGGGAGTCGACGCCAACTGTCACTGCTCCGGCGCGCAGCAATGATCGAAGTTTTAACGATACATTTATTAACTTATCATGCCGCTAAACTTCTTGTTTTTATGTCTTTATAGTTACATGAAACATTTTGTTAGTGAATTATCATAGAGATGATCACCAGAAATGTCAGAAATCATAAAAAAATATCAGAAAATAACAGATTTATAAGGAAGATATTAACATTGGGTTTATAGTTAGACAGAGTCACAGCGCGAATGCTAGGGTGTCTGCGTAGCCACCGAGGCCGCAACCCGAAGTGTCGGTTTCTCTCGCCAGACAGCGCCAGCAGCTCCTCAGGGCGCATGTTTTCGAACGTGGCTTGAAAGCGGCGATTGCTACGACGTAGTGGCGCTGTAGGGTTAATTCTTCGATCACTGCTCCGGTACGGGATAGGCAACTAGTATGCCGTGCCAGCACTCACTGCTCCGGTATGGGATAGGCAACTAGCATGCCGTGCCAGCTCTCACTGCTCCGGTATGGGATAGGCAACTAGCATGCCGTGCCAGCTCTCACTGCTCCGGTATGGGATAGGCAACTAGCATGCCGTGCCAGCTCTCACTGCTCCGGTACGGGATATGCAACTAGCATGCCGTGCCAGCTCTCACTGCTCCGGTACGGGATAGTCAACTAGTATGCCGTGCCAGCTCTCACTGCTCCGGTATGGGATAGGACACTAGTATGCCGTGCCAGCTCTCACTGCTCCGGTACGGGATATGCAACTAGCATGCCGTGCCAGCTCTCACTGCTCCGGTACGGGATAGGCAACTAGCATGCCGTGCCAGCTCTCACTGCTCCGGTACGGGATAGGCAACTAGTATGCCGTGCCAGCTCTCACTGCATTCACGATGTATGTTGCCACTTTTACGTAATCTTAAACCCGGATAACCATTAAAACCAACACACAAGGGGGTTATTTTGCTACTTCTAAAATTCAATTGTCTTATTTAGAATGGACTAGTATATATTTAATCTTTTAAATGGCAATATATAACGACATAATCATGGTTATCGAGTTGATCATATCGAAGATGGCAGCTGGTAAGGCCTATGCTTTAACGTTGCATGGGAAACATACGGCGCTGCGCAGTTGCGTATCCCGGCCAGCAATGGTCGAGGGTTGAATAGGGGAAATCTTTTCGGTGCGGGGCACCGCTGTGGCTCTGTCTAACTATAAACCCAATGATATTAAGGGTTACGTAGTTCTTCATATTATCACTCTCATCGAATTGCAGATTCAGCCACGTCTCATTACCACGGCGTGTACTGCAGCTTAGCGGTCTCTTGATATCAACGCCATCCTGCCAAATGGTACTTGGGGATCGGGATTCAAAATTTAATTAAAAACGGCCGACGTGGGGTAAAAATTGTTCGCTAGAAGCTTGCCGATGAGTTAATTGAGTAGGGATTAGAATTGTAAAACTCTTTCGTTGATGAACCGAGTACGACGTATTCAGCTGAAAATAGCGGGGCAGCAATATTGACTCATTCGAAGCACATTTCTTGTGAATAGAAACGGTTTTAATTGCTCTTTACGCATGCGTGAAAGACATCAGACAACAGATTTTAATTTTTGCCCACGATAACGAATCTTGAAGTGTTCTTATATCAAACTCTTTGATGGGTACTTTCATACCTTGCTTAAATCGGTGTATACATATTTTTGTTTCTAGGCATTGAAGCGAATTGCTGCTTTGGTGTGGCGAATCACAAATATTCTTGAAGTCAGACAAATCTTTGCCTATTTCTTTGACATTTCTGTGACATAAACTTATTGCTTGCTGGTCTATAGGGAGGCCTGGATTCAATAAGTTTGAGAACCCCTTTGTTTGAGAACAAGGGAACGAATTTTCGCGGCTCTCTCAAGGGCGGCAGGGTGGGTGGGCAGGGTGGGCAGGGTGGGTGGGCAGGGTGGGCAGGGCGGCAGGGTGGGTGGGCAGGGTGGGCAGGGTGGGCAGGGTGGGTGGGCAGGGTGGGCAGGGCGGGCAGGGCGGCAGGGTGGGTGGGCAGGGTGGGCAGGGTGGGCAGGGTGGGTGGGCAGGGTGGGCAGGGCGGCAGGGTGGGTGGGCAGGGTGGGCAGGGTGGGCGCCTGTCTCCCCAGAAATAATAAAAGGGGCGCCGGGGCACTGCGGTCGCAAGTTTTTTTTTTATTGTTTGCGTTAAAAATAACAAAATATGAAGTCGAAATTGTGAATGAATTGCGTTTGGTTTGGGTAATATCACTCCCGATTGAGATTTGAAGTGCATGCGACTGTACCTGGGGGATGTCAGCAAATAAATTTGTAGGTATACATCAACCGTTGCGTCGCCAACACCTTAACTGCAGGTGAATACCAGAATTACAGTAATCGGGGGCTAATGGGCCGGGTTGGATTCGTACGCATAAATGCTCGGGGAATTAATTTTGCATCACTTGCAGGACCCAAAGTTGTCAGTTAAACGTGGTCAAAGCCACTCCATTTAGGCGCCACTTGCTTTTCATTTGATATGGGCGGGGAAGGTGGGGGGGGGGGGGGGGGGGAAGGGGCACCGGATGCCTCTTTTTGGTTTTGCCCACCCAGAAAATTGGGTTGCCTGACGCCTCTTGGTTCCCTTGTACGAATATCACGAGTTTTACAACGCAACCTGTACTTATCTTCACGTTTTCGCAAGATGCCTGTGCAATTGATATATCTTAAGTGGTCGAATCTAAGTGTATGCAAATACATTTCTATATATCTGTCATTTGATGTGGTATGGATTTATGTCAATCCTAATCATGTCAATTGTATATTATATCGGGCATAAATTTTATTTCCATACAGAAAAACAGGGTTGACGTATCATGTACTATAATAGTGTCGATGTCATCAAGTTTGAGAAGCGATTCCAGTAACCGATCCCAGTAACCGATTCCAGTAATGGCTCGAGGAAAGGATGGCGCTTCCAGGTAATCCACGCGGGCTCGCCATTCCACGATCAGCGAGCCAAGAAATGAGAATTTCATGGGCTGTCACATCTGCTGATGCTGATGCTGATGCTGATGCTGGTACGGCAAGGCCGAGGGATTTCGCAGATGAGCGAGATTCAAACTTTCCAACTAAATATTATTGATACATTTCGTATGAACCACTAATTCCCTGGACCTATTATTAAGCCGTATAGGCATATTGGGTTGCTATCCATTATTTTCACGATTGTGCATAGGGGTTGGGCTATAGTTGTACTATCTCCATGTGAATTTGATTATGCCAAATTGATTTTTATTTTCTTAATTTTTTGTGACCAAGGATAATTTCTAGACAAATTCAAAAGGATTTCTGCACACAAAGAGTGTGTGAATATCCAAGAGACACCCTTTTATCAGAACAAGAGCTCAGTTACAAGGCACTGTGCCTAACCTGCGTTTTGAGAATTATTTAGACTCAAATAAACAAATAAATAATTACAAATGAAGGTATTAACTAAAGCCTCCAATTTTGTTAAACCATAGCCAACTTAATTAGCAAGTAATAATTTTAAAAATCAACATTTGTAGTACAATGTGCCATATTTTCTTTTTGCTTCCTTCGCCGTATGACATAATTGTAAATCTCTATAATATACGAGGAGGCAGGTTTGTGTACATTGTGGCATGTCCACTGAAACCATGATCCACACAAACAGCCTACCATTAATCCAGTAATTCAGCATCAGCTCTACCCCAGAGATTAAATCTGCCAGCGGTCTTCTCACAGGAAAATTTGTGTGGGCTTGTGCTGAAATTTAGTAAAAGACAATTCTCATAATATACATTGTTTGTTCTACATTTCTACTTTTATACACTGTTGATTTTTGTTCATGCATTGTTTAGACTTTTACAGTGTACTTTAACAAAAATCTTTCGCCTGTATGAATGTATTATATTTATAGGTACTATTTGCTAACAAACAAAAGGAATAAGTGAAACGTGCTGCGAACGAAACGTGTAAAATGTTATATCATAGCGTAGGCTTTCAATATTTGCAAAAAACTTCGTGCAATATTCCAGTGGCCAGAGGTGATGGAAAAGGATTTATTTTAAATTTTTTATCCTGAAGTTCACAAACTGTGTCACTTTGGCCGAACTAAATCACGTGCGTTTTACACTGGGTATAATTTCCAATGTCCATTTTCCTTTCAATTATTTTTTAATGTATACTATTGACAATTTAATCTTATTATTATCCAATTGTGAGTTGTACCTTGTTATACTGTGGATGTCTAATGTCTATAATGGCCATCATATTTTATAAATGACAATTGGCAGTTTTTATATAAATAAACGTTTCTCTCTCAAAAAAATGACTAAATATCATAATGTTTAGCACCTTACAGAAACGAAATAGAAACCTAACGTTCCTTCACCTAAAAAGGAATGTTATCGATGTGAAGATGGTTTGGATAAATAATGCCAGCTGGAGTTTTATAGTTATATAATTGGAGGAAAAAGGATTTTCTCAATTGCCTCTACCCAACCACACTTATTGCAGCAGGGGTTGCGTGGGCAAGAGTTATCGGTAATCCAAGATTCCTTACGGCGACTTAACAAAAACAATTAGATCTCCAGAGATCAAACAGATTGTTTAAATTCTGAAAATTGTTCAATTATAAATTTCAATTCGTGTTAAAACGCCCCCGTTGAAGTTGGTAATCGATCACAACGTGGATTTCTTACAGCTACCTCTTCGGATTTCTATTCGAACTTGAGACAGGTTTTATTCCCTATAATTTTAACGATGGCCTCGGGTAGAATTGACTCAGCTCCATTGTACCAAAAAAGATTGGCAAATCGTTAGCCGCAAGACTTTCTCGTTTCACCACTGGAAGCAATAAAAATGCTGAACTAACTTATTTTACATTTCGGCAACAAAAAAATATTCCCAGTACCAAAATTCCAAGTATTTTTTCGTTTAAAATTTGCCAACAAGTCATTATAGTTCTTCATGTATAGGCATGTGATTGCTGAAACAAATATCAAAAACGCGAAACCTGTCGTGGAATGTCCGGAACAGACCGGACTTTGCCGAAGCGAGGACGCTATAAAATGGCGCTCCTTTGTGAAATTTGCAAGGCACTTTGATCAGTTTGGTCTCTCGATTTCAACGCGGCTTCGTTTTAGGTATCGAATGATTGCAATTAACTTGATTGTCTGTTAAACATTATACGGTTGATGGTGCGAGAAGGCAGAAAATTTCCGTAAACTTGGCTGTATATTTAAATTATAGGAGGGTAAATTGTAATTTTATTTCACATGATGTTTCCTGGTGGCGGGGGGGGGGGGGGGGGGGGCGAATTGGTGTTCCGTTGGAAATGCCATGCTCTCGTTGTTCTGCGTGCTGCGTTCAGTGGCGTTCTATCGATCTCGTCATCGCCGGACCGTCGTTCAACAGCTTTTAAGAGTGCTCCTCTCGGTTAATCCTTCAATCCCCTCTCCGTTGAAACGCCTCGTTGAACGTAGAATGCAGAAGTCCTATCGAACACTGAACTAAACCTCTAAATGTGTTCCAATCTTGAATTTGAATATACCGGTCGATGAAGGAAGAGTATCTGTATTCATGGGACAACATCACTGTTTGCACCATACACATTTGTGAAAATATTAAATTGCGGTGATATCCCATGACAAGATATAATCTTCCTTCATCTACTGGTATGTTCAAATTTCCCCATTTAGGGGTTCATTTCAGTGTTCTATTGGACCACAGCATTCAACGTTGAAGTGGAGGTGGGGACAAAAGGGTTAACCGTGAGGAGCACCCTTAATGCCAAGCGCGTTACGTAGTGCATTTATAATTACGTTTATTAATAACTCTGTGTCGAAGGGGCAAGGTTAAGCTGGCCCTTCGACGTGTCAGCCTCACGTTTAATCCGTGGATACCTTCAGGCTATTAAATGTCGCGGTACATGATCAACAAGTCAGGGACTGAAACTGGGATCGGGACAGGGACCCGCATCATTTAGTTCCAGACACCGAGACCGGGACCCGAGACCCGAATTCTTCTCCAGCTGGGAACGAAAATGTATCCCAGTGAACCGAAACCAAACGTTCTACCAAACTTTGTTTTAATCATAAACTAACGACCGATGCCACTACACTATCGCGCCATTTAAGGCAGTACCCTTTTCAAAATTATTACCACGATCTTGCAACATATTGTCTCAAGATCTTGCCTCAAGATCTAGCAAGATCTAGTGGGAAATATTGTAGTATTTTGCAAGATCGTGGCAAGATCTTGACACAAGATCTTGCCAGGTCTTGATAAGATCTTATAATATCTTGGTAAGAATTTTCAGCAGGGTAGTCAATGTACAAAAAAAACGCAGGTTCCCACATTTTGGCGCCTTGCTATCCTTAAATCTCAGCCGCAAATTCTCTACACATCGAGGGTACGACTTTTACAACCTCTAATTTGTTAACCGAGGGACGGGACTCCATTCAGAAAATGGAGGAAACACATTCCTTGTTTCGAATTGAATTGATAGGAAGGACGAAAGACTTCAGGACGTTTTACTATTGCTTGGGCGCTCTTTGTGCAGTGCTCCATTGTGAATGAAAAGCGGCGGCCCTTGTCCTCTTTTATTGAACAATTGATTCATTGTTGAAGATGGTCAATGTTGCGATGTAATGATAACGTCGTTCTCCCACCACTCCAAGGTTTGTTTAGGGGATGAATGGTTTAAGCGAGCGCAC